>CM062804.1:1562074977-1562414977 GCA_031772625.1 Pinus tabuliformis
GTCCATTGGTGAACCTGTCCTTCTACATGTGCTCCCTTTGTTCATCCCATTCATCTTTTTTCCATGTTTGTTGGTGTACCTGTACCTATAGTCACTCATGATGAGACAAAATAAAATCCAGAACCTCCTAGTCTACCGTAACATATGATCATTTCGGATGCAGTTGACCGGGTGAGGCAACAGGTTTGTGAAGCGGGATGATGGCTCTGGGAACTATTGATGAAAATTGCGCAAGAGTCACTTAGTGATGGATATGGACAATCCAAGTCGACAGTGATTGTCCACCAGGTCTGGCTCGACTAGAAGGCAAAATTGCGCAAATTTTTGGAGGGACAGTCTGGGCTGCAGGAAGGCAATGTAGGCAGGATCTACTCAGTTTCTGGAACGAGCAGGCAGCAGGGCTAGGAAGGCCAAATTTTATACAATGTTTTGAAGGAACATGCTGGGTTGTAAGGAGGGTCAACAAGTAGGGATTGCACAGTTTTTGGGATGAACTACCGGGGAGACTTGCAGCCAAAATTGCGCAATTCCCAGAGGGAACTGGTAGTTAGTTGCTGGGGTCACTGGCATCCAAAACTGTTCAATTCCCAGAGGGAACTGGTAGTGGGCTGTTGGGGTCACTAGTAGCCAAAATTACGTAATTCCCAGAGAGAACTGGCAGTTGTTTTTTGGGGTCACTGGTAACCAAAACTGCACAGTTCCCAGAGGGAACTAGCAGTTGGCTATTGGGGTCACTGGCAGCCAAAATTGCATAATTCCTAGAGGGAATTGGCAGTTGGCTACTAGGGTAACTGGCAACCAAAACTACAAAATTCCCCGAGGGAATTGGCAGTTGGTTGCTTAGTCATTGGCAGCAGAAACTACGCGATTCCTGGAGGGAACTAGTAGTCTTCTACTAGGAGTTGTTGGCAGGGGAAACTACACTGAGGTCGAGAGGCCAGCCTATTGTCATCTCTGCGCAATTTATGAGTTGAGCAGAATGTTGGGTAGCATAAGGCCTTCTCATGAAAACTGCACAATTTCTAAGATGAGAAGTGGGTCAACTGTCGGGATGACTGACTGGGAAAACTGCGCATTTTCCTGAGGGAGACAGGGACAAGTAATTGGTGTCTATCCGGCATGTCTATGAAATTTCCTCAGTTAGCTGAGCGAGTAAGGTTAGCGGCCTCTGTGAAATTTTTTAGGGGAGTCAGTCCTGGGGTGACAGTCGGGTCCGACTGCTCGGGGGGCCAGTACGAGAGTTGATTGGACTAGTTGTGGGTAGCACAACTTGAAAAGACTAGCTTGGAGCTTCTGCATTGTTCTTGTTGATAGTCGATTGAGTCAATGGCGGGGTGATGGTCTAGCTGTCAGAGGAGATTCTAGTCGTCGGAACCTCGACAAAATGACTAAGTGTGTGAATGATTGAAAGATGCATAGGTGATCATACAAACACACACTGACATGACTCGGCGACGAAATGAATCAAACCATATAGACACACATGTTCAACATGACTGACCGAGGGTGTAAGCAACAAGTGCGACACTCGTTATTTACCATTCATTGATCGAGACGACGTTTGCGTGACAGTAAACACGACTCCATGTGTGAGTGCGATAGATGTTTTCATAGGGAACATAGCAAGCACATACGAGACAAAGACTTTTAGCATAACCAAAACATGGTCGCAAGCATGACTTATACACTAGCATGTAGAAACTCAAATGAAACAAACAAGCAAGGGGAATGCAAGGACTCACACGAGCTCACAGAGTGAACCCGAGTGTGTGCAGTCATCAAGTGAAACTCCCAAGGGAGGCTCCAAAATTGGTGCAAGCCAAAATTTTGGAGGGTGGTTGTAGCTGCTTCAAAAACTACCCAAGAAAAGTTCTATTTTAAGGGGGCACTTGATTAATCTATTGAGGAAATCAATTTGAGAAAAAATAGAAAGATATCAAAATTGTTTACCTTGTCAATCCATCAGTGATGGATGTCAATCTATTGAATGAATTGATGGTGAAACATAAAGAAATTGAGTCTCTTTCATATCCTATCTCCTCTATCATATATCTTATTGTGAATTGAACTAATCAATTTTGGTTCAATGTCGACCAATTCAATCACTTCGATATGCTTTAGAAAAAAAAATGGCACCTTGACTTCATAAGCATATTTTACCCATATTTCACCCCAATTTAAATTAAAGTTTAAATCACTGCCACATATTATTTTTTCCTTATGAAATGCATTGAGAGAAAAAAACATAATGCCAAAAATCCTCTTATTCCTCATAGGGTCCATAACTATTGATGAAAATGATCTTTCAAACTAGTTCCTTGCAATAGAGTTGAACAATCATACTATTTGATGGATAATTTCCTTCTACGGATAGAAGAAAACCACCTAGATCTAGGGGCTTAATACAGAAACAATAGAGACAAAAAGACTTATGTTTTCCTAAGAGAGTTTAGAATATGGAGGAAAGACTTACCCGGAATCAAACGCAAGATCTGTTCTTCTCTTTGCGTGTATGCTCCAACTTGAACTCCAAATGCTAAAAGTGAAACCTGCAAAACAACTAAAGAAAGCAAGAGAAATACAACACAAATAACATATACTAACATCTCTAAACAATGAGTCAAGAAGGCATTGTAATACATATGCATTAATGAGACATAAGTATAGGAAAACAAAGCACTTTTTGTATTAATGAATGTAGGAGAAGATACAAACCTTACAAGTATTGACTTTGTAGATGTCTCCCAAATATTTTGTCCTTTATTTGCCACAAATAAAGCCTTAAATCACAACTCAAGTACATGGATGGATAATGGATCCCTAAGAACAAAGCAACAACATGAGGGCATAACTAAGAGACTCCAAAAGCCAACATAGACTCTATGGGAAGTACTGAATTTATAGGGTAAATGGGGTGGTTTGGGATTTACCAATATAAGACTTAGATCCACATATGAGGGAGGATAAGTTCTAGGATAAGAGATAAGACCTCAAGTATAGGAGTTTGAGATCTTGATCTAACAGTAAATAGTTAAAACCACTCAGGAAGCTTCTGGAAAGAGAAGATTCATTTTTTTTATATTTCTACCAAAATTCAAGAGCAATAGCACTTAATGTGAAGGAAATATGCATTGGCCAGTGTAGATGCTCTATGTACAACTTGCAACAATGCAAGTTGCATAAAGGGAAAGTATGATGGGGCCAAAAATTAGGTTTTTAAGCTGCTTAACCCATAATTCTTGGAACTTTTGGAGAGAGGATGTTCTTGGATTTGTAGGGGATGAATGAAAAGTGTCAAAGGATGTTGATTGATCAAGTTTGGAGTCCATTTGATTGGATGTGACAAAATGACCTGTAACAGATTCTCCCCCTAAAGTAAAAAGTCAGAAGCAGTGGCTAAAGACTGAAGTGCTTTACCATGTGATAAGTCTGGATCAGGAATAGATTGGTCGAGATCATCAATTTTCTGTTACAATACATAATTATCATGATATTATTGTTGAGGTAGCCATACCCATACTGAGCATATAAGCCAATTTACATGTACATGTACAATAATCAGAATTACGTTCGTTGATGATATATAGTGGACCCATGCTTGAATAGCTTTCTGAATGATCATATCCATCCTAGTTTGTAATATTGTATGAATCCTGAAATTGCAGCCCGAATGGATGAAACTAGGTTTAGAGTATTCTACTTGATCACTCCATAGTACGAGTCTAACCATGTGAATAAATGTGTTGGAGTCAAACATGGTAGACACCATATGATTACCATCCAATGATGTAAGTCGTTAATAGACATGAGAGGAACCACTGATAATGATAATGACTCTTAAGGTCCTATAGTACAATCTATGTGGTGAGAACAAATGAGCTGAACTTTAACACCACATAAAATCTTTCAATTGAAGGCCAATGAAGAGAACTTGTCACCAAAAGCGAGGAAACTTTCCATTGAAATATGCAAGCTCTAAGGCGTTGAAGGTAGTTTCTAAGTCAACTTCCCAAATAATGTGCTGATGTCAACAGGAGGCAACCCGTCGTAGGAGGGACTTAATGTATCCCCCATCAATGACATGAAACATGTATCAATATTTGAGATAGAATGTAATGATGCAAAGCTGGTTCAAGAGCTAAAGACATGAAGTAAGGCTTAAGGTATTGTAGCAGATGTCAACTAAGGGTGGAGTTTCTCTTGAACATATTTGACACTAGTATGGAGTTGGAAGCATTGACTTAAAGACCCATCATGAAGAATTTCAATGAGGTTTAATCAAGAAAAGGTAAATAAATTCCCCAACCCAAAAAAATCATGGAGATGAAGTGAAAGAGTGTCATGTTCAAGAGTGACTCACTGCCATTAATAGGTTTTATACCTAGTTTTCCCAATTTCCCGACCATTTCTGGCTAGTACCTCTTTATTTTTTCCAAGCTTGAGGAGGATAACGTATGCTTGATCTATAATTTCATCCTTTGGATGAATCCTTCTGAGTATGTTTAACGAACCATGAGAAGGAGTAGTTCGGTATAATCCTACTTGATGAGTCGAATGTTGTTTAATAGTTTTATGAGTCAAATGAAGGTATCAATCTCCTTTTTTCATGTTTAGAGAGCTTGAAAAAGAGGCGAAAAAAGAAACTCCAAGATATTCATTTTCGTAAATTTTTCTCTTAGGCCCGAAAAGGTATAAAACAATACTTAGGAGAACCTTTTAGCTATGTTCTACTAAAGTATTCCTTTTTTTATAAATAGTCTATCCTGTCCATAAAAGACTTAAAATTATTCTGCACAGACATCCTTTTGTTGGTGGAATTATATGTATTCTAATTCCAACATCTAATTATCGAATCCGGTATCGTAATACTTAGAGATGAAAGCACATGAAATACATTATTAGAGCCTATTCTAAGCTATGCTAACAATTAACACTAGAAATAACCAATCACTAAAGATTATAACTTGTCACTAGCCTGTGGGATTCTAATGCTTATCATGTTTCAAACCACAATCTTTCATTACCAACAGATAATGTTCATGTGGTTTTATTTATGTAACTTATTAGGTCTTGAGACTTCAGTGGTTCTAATATTATAGTGTTGCATACAAAAACTCATTAAACATGTTGTAGAAAAAATAAAATTCAGAAAATTAAATGTTAGTAATAAAATGGATAACTACTGAAAATGAAAACAAACTCTAAGGAATCATACATTGGGACATAAGAAGAACTCGGTATTATGAAGTTTTAAACATATTATATGATTATTCGTGAGTAGTTAACTCGAGTTTCTTGTCCTTCAATGGATTCCAATAGTCTTACAAACTGTTATAAATTAAAGTAAACTGGAAACCCAAACTGAAATGGAAAATATAATGTCACTAAAAACCAAAAGCAATCAAAACAACTTGTAGCAATTGTATATTTCTAAATCCTAAACTCAAAATATCTCCACAATCAAGTACATCGACACTAATATGAAGAATGAAATCTATGAGAGAAATATAATAAATTTCATAAATCTACATGTGAGAATGAAATTCTTATATGATGGGAAACAAGAGAATTAATAAATATAATTATATAATAAAGGGTTGAATGTAAAATGACTCTTAAATTATTCACCCAAATACAAAATTAAGGAAAAAAAGAGGAAGGGAGGAGAAAATAGAAGAAAGAAAAATGTTCTTTGTAATAGGAAATTCAATTAAGAACACAATCTTGTCAAAGAGGAAATGGAAAGAAGATAAAATGAATACTTTGTTTTCTATTCTTGAAAAGATTGTTTATATGTGATGTTGCTTCTAAATTTCTTTCATTTCTTAGGCAGAAAACAGAGAATGGAAGAGTGTCAATTCTTTATGCAATCAAATGTTGAAAATAAGATCTTAATCCTGCACAAAGAAGAATCAATGGAATGGAATTCACTTCTTAAACCTACAGAGAAGTAATACAAACTAAATTGAAAGCATAAAAGTGAATAGATCTTAGTTTTATCTAACATAAATCCATTGCAGAATAAAACTAAATTGCTAGTCTATGTAAGACTAATCTACAAAACACATGAGCCATAGGAACACTTACCCACACTAAGGGGCCCTTTGTTGTTGGGAAAAGTATCCAATACGGAATGACCCTATCCCACTCTAAGGGTGATAGTACCTCAGCAACAACTGAATGCAAAGCTATTCAAGATTACTTCTTTATGAGATGAGAGAGAGAAGAGAAGGATGATCTACTAACCGTTATCTTGCGCTAATAGTCGATCCAATCCTCGCTCCTTGCTGCTTGCTCCTAGCTCCTTGCTCTTTCACCGGCCCAGCTACACAAAGATCCTGTAAAAGAACAAGAAAAAGGAAACTACAAGAAGCATACATCCATAACTGATTTAAGGATTAGAATAAATCAAATATACAAGCATCAATACACCACAAAGATACATGCATATAGAAGAACCTCAAATACTTTATTAATGGAAGAAGTAAAGTTCTGAGAGTGTTACAACCATCATAGGCCCAATCCAGCAACACCTCCCAGCAGAAAGAAATCTCCTCTTCACCTCCTTCAAAGCAATCACCCAATAGTTCTATACACAAACCAACAGCACTTCCTTACTTGCACAGAATTCCAGCCCTCATAGACCTCATGAGAGAGCTTTATATATAGAAGTTTTGGAGAAAGCATGAGTCAGCTTGAGACTGACATGAAGCTGACTAGTGTCCTCTCCTACTTCAGTTAATCTTCAGTTCTTGAGTCCACTTGGAGTCTCTTGCCTCCACTTGGAGATCTAGATCCTCTTACTCATCACAAGGCGAATTCCATGATCCAAGTGTCAGTTTGGAAGCTTCCTGGGCAATTGACACCTTGCAGAATGACTGTGCCACTTGGCCAATCTCGCCCAACGCATGTAGCCTTCATTATTTTTGACATTCAGCGTAGGTACAGAGTGGAGCAGTTGACATTCAGCGCAGATGCTCAGTGGAGCAGTTGACATGATCCAGAAACAGCTTGTTTTTGAGTGTTTTCAGGTGGAGAACTGATTTTCAGTGCTGTGGTTTGCTGACCTTGTTCCTCTAGGGGTAGGAACAACATGTTTAGGGACTTTGGATCCCTTAGATTATTGACATTTCATGCTTCATGCTGTTAGGCACAAAAATGTCTATAACAGTTGCCCCCTAAAGTATGAGGTCGTTTATCGGGTGAAATGCTTTATCAGGAGGATCCGAAGTTCATTCAATCGCTGAGAGGTGCCCTGTAATAAAATACAATACAATACATTATTTTTTTTTTCATTCTGCTTTCATGATCTAGCTGAGGCGGGCATTCCCATGCTCAGCTTTATAAATTCATTTTGGCACATAGAACAGATGATCGTCTGATGGTAGACTGATAATTCTCTGCTGAAATTATCATCCTTCGAGTAGGATGATCATCTGCTGCAATGATGTACATAACAAATGTCTTTATATCCTGAATATATATCGCAACCCGGATGGATGAAACTAGATCCGGGGTCTTCAAACTCATTCGATCTTCACTCTAAGTACGAGTCGATCCATGTGAGAATTGCGCTGAAGTCGAACATGGAAAGACATCGCTTGATTACCGGTCAATAATGTAAACCGTTAACAAGCGCGAGAGGAATCACCAATAATGACAATGACCCTCAAGGTACTGCAGTACAATTCACGTGGTGTGAATAAAGGACTTGGCGTCGAACACCACACAAAATCTTCTGGTCGAAGGTCATTGATGTATACCTGTCGCCGGAAGTGAGAAACTTGCCATTGAGGCATGCAAGCTTCAAAGTATTGGGGGTTTGTTCCTAGATCGACTTCTTGGATAATGAGCTGAAGTCGACAAGAAGCGATCCGTCAAAGGAGGGCCTTAATGAATCCCACATCAGTGACACGGAACGGAGCTAATGATTTTAGTGGAGGTGAAAACAATCTGTGAAATATGATTCAGGGTGGCGATCATGGGTGGATGAAGGATAATGTATGGCAGTGGATGGGACACGGTTGACTCTTTCTGAACACATCTCTTGAACATATAACGACACTGATGTGATGGATCGATAGCATTACCCCAAATGTGGATGGTTTGGCGAGGACCATGGTGATGAGACCGGTGAATGAAACAACCCAACCCGATGTGATACGGAGGACAAAGTGTCATGTTCAAGAGCGACTTGCTACCATTAAAGCTTTGAGGTTCTCCCAATTTTTCCCCAGTCATTTCTGACCAGTACCTCTTTATTTTTGTCAAGCTTGAGGAGGATAACATATGCTTGTTCTATAACCTGCCCTTCAGGCAAGCCCATCGCTATGTTTTAACGAGCCTAGCGATAGGGAAACTCGTTCTCGTCTAAAGACAAGTTTGTCGCTGTTTAATCATTTTAACGAGTCTAACGACAAGGAAAACTCAGTCCTTTTCATTTTTAGAGAGTCTGAAAAGGTACAGAAAGTTAACTCCAAAATTCCTTTTTCGTCATCTAATCCCTTAAGTCTGAAAAAGTATAAAACAATACAGAAGGGATGAGTTTTCGATAACTTTAACGAGCCGAATAAAACAAGCGCTCGATCTTTTTGTGCAATAATCCCTCAGGTCCAAAAAGATTAAAATCTAGAAGAGGGATAGCTCTTCCGGTCACTTTAACGAGCTGGAAGGCCAAAACTCGGCAAACTTTTCATATTTTACGAGTCAGGAGAAAAGAGCTCAAAGAAAACTCGTCTTTTGAGGAACGAGTGATAAACAGGGATAGCAGCAGATTCCAGGTACAGGTTGGAATTTTCCAATCACGGCAGTGTCACAAGGATGGCTAAGTGAAATCACTCTTCGCAGCTGTTCCTCAAAATGGGTAAACAATCATATGGAGGTGAACGATTGGCCAAATGAAATGGAGGTGGCGGGTGCAAACACGACCAAGGCTTTTGTGGCTAATAAATTTACGATCACAATGGTTATTTACCGGAATAGGTTCATTTTTTAATGAGCTTGAACTCTGGAGGAAACTCTTTGCTCAAAAGCTTATGTTTATTTTTTAACGAGCATGAACTATGACGCTAAAACTGCTCGGATCTCGCTTTTCTATTTTTTAACGAGCATAAATTCCGCGGTAAAACTGCTCGATATTTTTGTATGCCCCCAGCATAATAATGTAAACGAGGCACATGCCCCCTAGTCTTTAGGGGGGTGTTTCATTTTTTAATGAGGTTGACACCGTAAAGAACTATCCTCTTGACTCTTTATTTCATTTTTTAACGAGGTTGACCTGAGATAGGAACTATCCTCGAAGTTTTAGATCCGTTAGAAATAGAAGGTTTCATATTCTGTTGTGGCCATTTCTGCCAGATTAATTGGAGGTGGTAGGGCAAAAGTACCCTTTAAAGTGGGGTCTCTTAGGAAAATTACTCCGATATTTTGGAGAGAATGATTCCTTCCGTGGATCATTGGAATGCTTCCCGTAATAAATGATGGCACAACTTCTGTCGAAGTTGTCGTCGAACTGCTTGGTTGATCTTTACCTTTTTCGTTCGACACCTGAGGATTCCTATAATCTTTGTTCCTTGTCGAAATCAAAGCATCATCCTGTTGCCTGGAGGTCGACAACATCAGCACCTGGCTTGGGGAAGCATTTCGACTATCAACCATATTTTGACCTGGGTTGGGAAACGGATCAGTTAACACAGCTGGATTTTTTGGACTCTTAAAGAATCTTTTTATCTCAGCTTTGTATGGACAGTCTCTTGTCCAGTGATCCTCATCACATATCTGACACCCAAAAGGTGGTTTCCCTTTCCTAGGAGAGTTTGAAGAAGATTTTTTAGGAGATGAATCTCCTTTTTCCTTCTTCTTCCCTTTGTTTTGTTTCTTCTTGCCCCCTGGTTGCTTCAGTTGTTTGCCCTTGTCGGTCGACATGGCATTTACTTCCGAGGCAAGAAATTCTTCATTTGCATTTTGACTAGAAATTTTGTGTTTGCCAAACACGTCATTGCCGACGCGAGAGTCATTGTTTGATTTAGGAGGAGGAGGAATTGAGAATTCTGGTCTAGGGGTGTCAGGTATTTTGTCGTAGAGCGTGCCGGACTGAGTATAAACTAAGTCCAGATATTGCGCACGAGCGATAACTTGCTCTTCCGTTACGACTCCCCCCTTTGCCACATCTTCCGTGATGGCAGGAAGTAATGACTTGATAAACCATTCAGCTAATAGCTGATCGGGAACGTATGTTTTTACCATCCTACGACGACGTCGCCACTCATGTATATGATCAGATATATGGGTGGCAGTCGTCTGTTTGAATTTGGTAAGGAGCTCTGTTCCCGTTTCATACCTTATCGGTAATTGAAAATGGGTTAAAAAGGTTGTGGCTAAGGTGCTGAAGTTGTCGAACGAAGCTCTAGGCAATTCAATGTACCATTTTGCCGCCGGACCCGTTAACGTCCTCTGAAAGAGGCGAAGTCTTATCGAATCATCATTCAAGGTATTCGATGAACACCATAGATGGAATGTCATCACATGATTCGACGGATCTTCACCCGGATTTCCAATAAATTTAGGAATATCTGACGGAAGTTTATGCGGAATCGCTGGCCACCAAGGGGCATAAGCAATTGGATCATTCGTCAGCCAGTTTAGATCTGGTAATTCTAGAGTTGCTACAAATGGCAACTATTGATTCAGGTTAGGCGAAGCATATCCAGGATAAGATGGGATTGCCTGAGCAATGGGTCTTTGCAAACCAGCATAATGCTGGCAACTTTGACAAGGTTGATGGGCATAACCATTATAGTATGGTTGCCCATTACTTGCAAAGACTTGTTGCTCAGGTCCTTGATATGATTGTTGGAATGGCAGTTGTTGAGATTGAACCAGCTCTGGTTGTTGGACCATTTGCTGTTGACCAATACTGGATGATTGACCAAGATGAGGAGTCACAGTACTTGTTTGAGCCTGAGTCGCTCCAGATAAGGAGGCACTGCCCTGAGATTGTGATTGAGTCGTTGAGACAAGAGGCTGTTGTATTGCAACCTGAGAAACTTGGGGTTGACATACAGCAGGCGGTGCTTGTACTTGCGACGCATTCACCATAGCAGATGTAGTGGTAATATTCGACACAGGGTGTACTGGTTGCAAATATACGACTCCTGGTTGTTGAGGCAGTATCGGTACCCAACCGCTGGCTGTAATTCCAGTTTGACCTAAACTTTGTTGTAAACTCCCATATGGTTGTTCTCTGGGAGGGAACAATGAAAGAGCATACTACCCTCCATATGGTGGAAATCCAGTACTTAAAGGGTAATTTGGCCTTTGAAGACACATTGGATCAATTTGTTGAGTTTCAACATAAGAAATACCAGATGATAATCCGGATGAAGAAATAGGAACTAACCACGTCGTTGTCCCTGATTGGACTCCGTCTTGTTGTTGACAATTGGCCGGGACAGATGGTATACCAGCGAACATCGTTGGAGTAGTAGCAGGAGGCTCTGCTGCTGCTGTGTCGGACGACACAGTCCTAGATGTCGACGGTTGTTCAGACATATCTAGTCTATCCAAAAGATTTCTTAGCAATTCTACAGGAACTTCCACTTGTGGTGGACTAACTTCGAAGATCAACGAGGGAAAGGTGATGATTATTCCGCTTAAAATAAATTTTATAACGACGCTTTAGACACAACTTGCTTTTTCAGTTTTAAAGAGTCGAGAAAAAGCTAAAGATGACTCTAGTCTCCTTCGATGTTTTAACGAGCCCAAAGTGACAAATGCTTGGTTGGACTTTTTCAGTTATAGAGTTTGAAAAAGTCCAAAAGAAACTGCTCTGGAGATCTAGGCAGAGGGTGTGCCAAACCTTTCGCAAAACCACAGAATACGTTTTACAGTACGAGTGGTCGATCTTCGTGAATGTTGTGTTCACTGCATTGCGATCAGTAGGGCGGCCGACACGGTTTCCTATTAGATAAAGGCTTTATTCCTATAGGGGTCTCCCAATATATACGCGACGGTACGTGGGAGCACAAGTCCGTATTAGTGCCACCGACTCTCAGGAGGAATCACCCACCTTCGTCGAGATCGACAGTCACTACGTTTAACGACGCCGGAACACGTCTCTAGCTTAGACCTCTAGATGTTTGCATTATGTTTCAAAGCGTTGCTAGGTTCATTCAATATATTTTAAGTTGATCTTTTTAAAGTTTGCCTTTCAAGGTTCACCACGAGATGTATTGATACAAATTCCTAAATGCAGTCTAAGATGAGAAGCAAGCTTTTTCAATCTTTTCGACTTATGAAAATCTTAACTACTGAGGGAAAAGAGAGACAAAATCTTTTCACACAGATCAAAGAGCACTCGCTAATGCACTTTCTCCCTAAATCAACATACAAACTTATATGCAAAATGGAAAAATGCAGGTATTTCTTTTCTCTTTCTTAATGTTGGCGTAATGCAAAAAGAAAGCTATTGTATAATTTTGAATTCAATTTCAAGTGAAAGTAAACAAGCTTGTCCAAAATCAAAAGACACCTTAAGATTTACTTGTTTCGACACTAGAAATATATAAACTCAAACCAAATGACCAAAGCAAAAGCCCAATCAGCTATGAACAACAAACAAACTAACTCTTAAGATCGAAACGACACTTTATCACAGGTCTAGATCTAAGAGGCCACAGCAAGACTAGTTCACTTTCGTTATGAGAAACTGTAAATGATATAAGAAATACACAAATAACAAACATAGTTTCTTTATACAACCGAGGTGGAATAGTGACAAGGAAAGTTGGTTTCAGATAGGCCCACTGACTGGTAACAAACAGCAAAAACAAGAGTGAAAACAGGGCAAGAAACAGCAGGAAACCCCAGTAGCACAAAGCAAGACTGGTCCAGCGCAGGTGGGACACTGTCTGTTTGACCTTTAGTGCAGGTAGCCCCTTCGGGAACTGCGCTGAAATGCAAACAGCCTTTGTACAGCCTGCACTGAAGAACGAAACTTTCGTTTCTCTTGGTTTCCGGGTCACAGATTGCTCAAAAATTCACAGTTTTTGCTCAAATCAGAAGCTATCAGTCAAGGACACACTAAGGGATGACAAGGAGGATGAAAAGCTATCACTAAGAGCTTATTAGAGTCCTTGTGGATCAGCTCTTCAAATCATAAACTTGCCCAGAAACTGAGCTAAAGTAGCTGCCCTCTACTTTTTATTTGAAGGATTCAAACACAGTTCGATTCGGTACTCCCTTTGTTTATGAAATGAATAGCAAAAAACACAAACAACCAACACGATACGATCCCCAGTGGAGTCACCAATTTTTTTGGGAAAAGTATCCAATACGGAATGACCCTATCCCACTCTAAGGGTGATAGTACCTCAGCAACAACTGAATGCAAAGCTATTCAAGATTACTTCTTTATGAGATGAGAGAGAGAAGAGAAGGATGATCTACTAACCGTTATCTTGCGCTAATAGTCGATCCAATCCTCGCTCCTTGCTGCTTGCTCCTAGCTCCTTGCTCTTTCACCAGCCCAGCTACACAAAGATCCTGTAAAAGCACAAGAAAAAGGAAACTACAAGAAGCATACATCCATAACTGATTTAAGGATTAGAATAAATCAAATATACAAGCTTCAATACGCCACAAAGATACATGCATATAGAAGAACCTCAAATACTTTATTAATGGAAGAAGTAAAGTTCTGAGAGTGTTACAACCATCATAGGCCCAATCCAGCAACACCTCCCAGCAGAAAGAAATCTCCTCTTCACCTCCTTCAAAGCAATCACCCAATAGTTCTATACACAAACCAACAGCACTTCCTTACTTGCACAAAATTCCAGCCCTCATAGACCTCATGAGAGAGCTCTATATATAGAAGTTTTGGAGAAAGCATGAGTCAGCTTGAGACTGACATGAAGCTGACTAGTGTCCTCTCCTACTTCAGTTAATCTTCAGTTCTTGAGTCCACTTGGAGTCTCTGGCATCCACTTGGAGATCTAGATTCTCTTACTCATCACAAGGCGAATTCCATGATCCAAGTGTCAGTTTGGAAGCTTCCTGGGCAATTGACACCTTGCAGAATGACTGTGCCACTTGGCCAATCTCGCCTAGCGCAGGTAGCCTTCATTAGTTTTGACATTCAGCGCAGGTACAAAGTGGAGCAGTTGACATTCAGCGCAGATGCTCAGTGGAGCAGTTGACATGATCCAGAAACAGCTTGTTTTTGAGTGTTTTCAGGTGGAGAACTGATTTTCAGTGCTGTGGTTTGCTGACCTTGTTCCTCTAGGGGTAGGAACAACATGTTTAGGACTTTGGATCCCTTAAATTATTGACATTTCATGCTTCATGCTGTTAGGCACAAAAATGTCTATAACACCCTTACAAGGAGGTTTGTCTTGTTAAGAAAATATCACATCAAGCTAAGAATATGTACCACAATTGAGCAACCATCAATTCTTTATTCACATCAAAAACTCCGTTACAAATAAGCTCTTTAAATCTCTCCAAAAACTAATCATTGATATCCTCTATTACAATAATGAAAATAATCCTTTATCTTCCCTTTGAGGCTTTATTTAGACATAAATTCCATTAATAAAGGATAAGATCCAATTCCCTAAGTTGAGAAAATGAATTTACAACTTCAAAGGAAAATCTCAAAAATCTATTTTTTTTGTAATTTTATACAAATTGGTGTTAAAGAACTAACCATACCTTCTCAACCATGATGTTTTTTTGGGAGTGGTTTCTATGGAGTATGATTTTCAATATTATATAAAAAAAACCTCTCTTATAATTTCCTGATACACTTCCATGGCTTCAGAAGTCATGGCCAAAGATGATTGTTTAGATACTTTTGTCAATCTAGGTTTTACAGAGTTTTTGTACAAAATTGCTTCGATGATCTTGGTATAACGTTGCAATAGTATTGAATTTTGGGAAATTATTTGAGATACAAATAAATATCTATGTTTTACAAACACCCATTTTCCCAATTCTTGAGATTTGCCAACATATGCACATAAATCGAGGAAAAACATGGCATTTTCAAAATTGTTGCCTATTGTTGGTTGTAGCTTAAATCATGTGCTAGGATCCCACACATGTGACCTAGGTATATTCCAAGTCTTGTACCAACATATTAAGCCCATGTGGAACCTAATTTACCATGCTTTGAGAAAGAAAAACCTATTTTATAATTTTGACTTTTTTTCCTCCATTCATGTAAGTGCATAATTAAGTATCAAACTGCTGAACTGATACATAGAGAGAAATTTTCATATTGGAACATGATCCTTTCCACATAACGGCATCAGTACACCGTCATTAATAAAACCATATTAAAAACTCATTTAATCATTAAAAATACAAGAAATCACTAGTAATTAACCACAACGTAAAATTACTAAAAAATAGTAATATAATAGTTACATAATATGTTGTAAGGGTATGAAAAAACAAGTGCTCGGCAAAATTTTCATGCTTTGGGAGTCTGAAAAGAGCTTAAAGAGGACTCGAGGAGGCTCCTTTTTTTGTAGGTTTAACGAGCCCGAAAAAATGATAAAAGTATACTCATTCATCAAAATTAATTTTATTTAACTTATAACTTACATTACATCCTTCATTTATCATTTAAACTAACAACACCATAGAAACATTAAAAATACATTATACATGGTAAAAGCAGGTCAAAAACATTAAAACATATAAAATTAATGACATATTTGACCATAAAAGTGAAAAAAGTAACTTAATTTATTGAGTGGGCCTAATGGTTAAGAACATGTGTTTCCTCCTAAGAGCTCACAGATTCAAAACTAGAGGGGGGCAGAGTATGTATGTCTTCCTAGACTTAGCAATCAAATCATTATGCAGAGGATCATACACCAATTTAGTGTATGGCTTGGTCATGACGTTAAAATTGGATAATACCATTTTTATTTTACCAATTTGAGTGAGCTCTGAGTGTTTTTTAACCTTCAATCTTCAATAGGTGATTGCGGCCAATCTGGTGGGTCATTTCTAGTTCATCAGTTCCAGGTAGAAGTTCTATCTTTTGTCCTCATTTTCATGGTTTCCATTTCTTGTTTGATGCATTTTGGGGGGGAAATTTTTGAGTTTTTAGAACTTCAAAAATTTCCCTCAACCCATTGCATTCTTCTTATATCGGAAGGTGTGATGGGTATATAAAATCTACATTGGTCAGTGTGAACCAACACACTTACCAAGAAAGGTAAGTGTGATGGGTCACTTTGTTCATGAAGGAACAATGCGATGAGCATAATAAGGGTTCCAAAAAAATGATTTTAAGCTGGTTTTTGTTTTTCAAAAATTTTCACATTGCTAATTTTATGTGTTTTCATGTTATTTGCAGGTGTTTTACAGAAGTGAAAGTGGTTTTAATCTGGAGATAAATGGAGCATGAGGCTCAAGACATGGTTCTTTCCAATGATCCAAAAACACTACAAGCTTTAAGAAATTGTGGGCTTCTGAAATTCTTCTAGATTTGAGGCATGAGGGTCCAGTTAGAGTTTTTGGAGTATTTAGTAAGAGTCTCAGACATACAAGGACAATACTTCAAGATTGGAGAGCACATTGTCACTATAGACGTTGAATAAATCTATTTCATAATAGGGCTCTCATGTAGGCTCCCATTTCATTATCTTGGATTCATGAGAGGTGGAAACACAATTAGGGATTACATAGCTCCCCATTATCAGCCTCCTTCTTAAATAACTAAAGATGGGAAACTTGAGATAAAGGATGTTATTCAATTTCCTCTTAGGAAAATCCTTTTTACCATTACTCGATTGGCCGACTTTGCTGCTCTAAATTTAGCTACCAAGTCCCAAATGCAGTATGTCTTAAAATGCTTAGCACCTACAATATTCAAATGGTGTGAAGGAGTCTTAGTTAATTTGAAGGGACAACTCAATAGAGAAAAAATTTGATGATTGAAGAACTTTGGGTATGGTTCTATTGTGGTATTATTTTCTTCACAAAGGGTACCATTACTACGACATCAACAAATATCTCGTGAGCTTCTTGGACCTAGAGAGCCTCGCATGAGGAAATGGGTAGACTTGATGGTTCATGACAGAGGAGGGTCTATGACGAAATTCACTCCTACCTTATTTGGATGGCTGCAGGAGCAGCTAATTACGATTGAAGACTACCCTTATACCAGAGTTGATTTACATGGAGACCCAACACTCATTTTTCCTTAAGGCAAGCAATAAAGTGACGCAGGTAAAAAAATGTCATTAATAATATAAATTATCTTATATTGTTATTATATTATAATAATGCTCATATTAATGTTATTAACAACATTAATATTATTTGTATTATTATTATATTTCTTGTCCTATGTGGTTCATTATTATATTATATTAATATTTTTAGAAAAACTATCACAAAGATCACTTTGTGCCAAGTCAACCACAGAGCCTAACCCCTCTCAATATAAGTGCTTTAACAATAAATAATACTAGTATTATTATTAACAACTAAATAATAATAATAATAATATCGTTAATATAAATATTATTATTAAGGAGATTAGATTCATTTTAACTCTAAATCTTTCAAAATGGATCTATTATCTTTAGGTGCAAACCTTTTTTTAGCTGTAAAATTTGATGAAAATTTTATAATTTGAAATAATTAATCTCTCAAAATTTGATAAATTTAAAATTAAAATGTAAATTGATTTAAAATATATTTAAAAATCCAAAGTTGATTGCATTTCAACTAATTCATTCATTTACATTCTTTGGAAAACTCAATACCGAGGGATCAAGAAAGCAAATTTAAGATGATGCAACTATAGAGGCTAAAAAAACTCCATGGTGATGCTTTGTAAGAGTTCCAAAACAAATGGGTGCATGGAATTGACACGCAAATCCTCTCTATGACAAGTACACAATCCTTGAATTCATCACTCCACTTCATTTCATACTATATCTCTCATTTTTAGTGAATTATTATAAAACAAAAACTTAACCAAAAACAATTTTGAAAGAGAGCTGATTTTCAAATATGTATTGAACATAGCGAAAGGAAGAAAGTGTGATTTTAATTAATTTATTTTGTATCATCTATATATACCACCTCTATATAACTGGTTAAAAAGTTAAATGAGTTCTTTCTATAATTTACTTATGTATGATTAGATGAATTTACATACAATAGTCATAAGAAAAATAAATAAATAAATAAATAAATAAATATATATATATACATATATATATATATATATAATATATATATATATATATATATATATATATATATATATATATATATATATATAACAGGTTAATAGCTCAAGACTCATAGGTATCTTGTAAAAGTGTTTTCAAGGACCACTAATGGATAGGTTTCCTTATATTCTTGGGATAATAGCTAAAATCGGTTTCTTTGTTTCGGGTTGTTTTTCTTAATCTAAGTTTTTGGAAAAAACATATAAAAGGGTTTTTTTTTTTGTTTTATGTAAAAACTTTCTTATGTAGTTGCCTTAAAAATTTTGCACGGATTAAGAAAAAATCTGACAGGTGCTATTTATCCATGTAAGCTTGTAGAGGTAATAAGAACACAAGAAAATGAATGGAGAGTGGATTGAATGGTTGGATAATGTATGCCTATGAGTTGGCCATTATAAATATCCCTTGAGTAATAAGAATAATGATTATCATTGGCCTGTGGATGTTTCCCTCACAAGGAGGGTTTAACCATGTAAAACACTGTGTCAATTTTTGTGTTTGATTATTCAGTTATCTTGTTTATTTTCCATTATTTTCTGCAATTTCAATTTATTTGCAAGTTATGCCTTCGCTCCTCAACTCAACAATTTCTATCAAAACTTTTAGAAAAAGCTTGTGTTAATGGCGAAGATGTAGAGTGTGAAGTTTGAAATCAAAAATTTCAATGGGAGTAATATATTTGAGCTATGGAAGGTTAAGATGTGGGATATACTCATGCAACAAGGAGGGGAAAAGGTGTTGTTTGGCAGGGAAAAGAAACCTGTGGACATTGATGATGATGACTGGGAGGACGTGGATGTAAGAGCCCTTAGTGTTATTCGTATGTGCTTGGAAGATGATCTGTTGTTTAACATTGTTGGAGAGAAAACAACAAGAAGCTTATGGAAAAAGTTAGAAAGCTTATATATGACAAAGTCCCTGACAAAAAGAATCTACTTGACGCGATAGTTATACATATTGTAGATGAAGGAAGGTATAAAGATCTCTCATTATTTGAATTCTTTCAATACTCCGTTATGTTAGTTGTCTAGTATCGATGTAAATATCAAAGGGGAAGACAAAGAAATCACACTATTACGTTCTCTACCTTACTCTTGGGATCATTTTGTAACCTCTATAAGTTTTATTTCTATTAATACCATTGATTTTGATGTTATTGTGGGAGATTTATTCTCTGAGGAAACTCAACATAATTCTAACCTTGAAACCTCAACATTAGAAGAAATGGTGGTGAGAGGTCGATCAAAAGAAAAATATTAGAATTCAAGAGACACATGAAGATCGAAGTCAAGAGGAAAGAAGAGTAAGTTAAATTGTTGGTAATGTAACAAATCAAGGAATCTTAAGAATGATTGCTAGAAAAGAAAGGAACAAGCTACTAGAAAGGACTCTACAAAGGAAGCTAATTAACTTGAAACTAGTGTAGGTATTGTCCACTTCTACTGTTTCTCAACATCATCATAATTGGTTGCTAGATTCTGGTGTTTCCCATCATATGTGTCTTCATAGGAATTGGTTAACTTCATACCAATCTATCGATGATGGTGTGATTTTCATGGGTAATGATGTTACATGCAAAATTGTTGCGATTGATAGTATCAGGATTAAAATATATGATGGTACTATTAGAATGTTAACAAAGGCGAGGCATGTGCCTGAGCTTAGAAAGAAATTAAAATCTTTGGGAGCATTAGATTATACTGATTATAAATGTATAGTTCAAGGTGGAGTTATGAAGGTGACGAAAGGCATATTGGTAGTCATGAAGGATAAAAGGTTTGGGAACCTTTATAAGCTTGAATGAAGGGAAAAAACAGATCATGAAATAGTAGCATCTGAAGGTGCAAGTGACTCTACTCATTTATGACATCAGCGCTTGGGTCATATGAGTGAGAAAGGGCTGAAGGTATCAGGTGATCGTAAGTTACTTCAAAGCTTGAAATCTTTGAATTTGAATTTATGTGAGAATTGTATTTATGGAAAGCAATATAGAAAAAAAATGGAAACAAGAAAACGTGTTTGTAAAGGTATCCTTGATTACATCCATTCACATCTTTGGGGACCTGTTGAAGGCCCCGAAAATCGGGTCGACAACAAGGGGGATACCCACCCGGTCCGGACCTTGTTTGGTAGCTCCTTATCCGTTTGGTATAGCGGGTCTGACTGGGGATAATGGGACTAGTTTCCCAATCTAAGGGTGTATGTGTGTGCAGAGTTGGATGTTGCTGATCTAAGAATACTTAAAGCTAATCTAATTCAAACTTTAAACTAAATCTATGCTATTGTAATCTAATGAAAAACAACACATCTAATCTATGTGAACCCGGGGTGTATTTCTTCTATTATGCGATCTAAAGAGATTTCAAACAATAACTGGTAATAAAGATCATTCAGCTATCATAAGAATAGAAATCAATTAAGATAAAATACTTTGCATAAAAAGTTAGGCAAAACAGTTGTGAACAGCATATCGCATAATAAGTTATTCATATATCAGACATAAATAAATGGCTCCACCATACAAAAGTGCCAAATGGTAACTCACACATTCATGCAATAACATATAAACAACTAAAACTGTATATCACTTTAAGAATATAAGCAGAAATGGCCAAGAGATAAAAGTACCATTTATGACTGATCCTACTCATAAGCTTCAAGCAACAATGATTTATCTCTCCTTGCTCTAACATCTACTAAGAGTACAAAAGTGCAACATCAGTAGCAGATATCAAATGCAAACATTAATAAACCTTGATCCATCCATTCATCAAAACCCCCTCCGAGGGTGCAAAAGTGCATGTTCTGAGGACACGTTTTTGACAAATTTCTGGACCCTTCTCCAAATGCATGAGAAGGGTTTAAATACTGCTAACTAATTAACTTAATTACATAAATTTAGGATACGGTTTAAATGACCGCCCTTCTTCTAAAGCAAAACTATTTCTAAAAACTAAATCTAATTCCTAACTATTTCTGCATTTGCTCCTTAAATGTTGCGAGCATTCAACATTCGCCTGGGAAGAGTCGGCTGGTTGCCTTCTGCTTTTGTTTGAGTTATGCAAACAGAAATGGCAAGCGCTGGTATCACTTTTTAGTACACTAGAAGATATTTTTGAGAATTATCTTCTAGTTGGGCGAATTTACTACGTATATACTTGGCAACAACCCAAATTTCCCTCAAACTGCTTCTGCTTTTGCTATTTCGGTTTCCGGACTTGTGAATGACTAAGCAAGTTAGGGACTTTGCTTTCTGAACAATTTTCTTAGCGATACGCGATTAGCGTTAGGCACTAATCGCGCATCGAAAACTGCCTCTGTTCATTGATCCGGGCTTTTCTGGTGCGTTTTCCTTCTTCAGCGCCTTTTTTTTCTTTACCGGGTAGAAGTTTCAGGATTTTTTGTAAACATGCTGCTTTTGTGAGCTTTCTGACCCTGAATGTTGAATCACCTATCGACCTCAGCATCTGTTGAGTGATACTCTGGAATCTGTGGTTCTGTTGCATGCGACATCTGTTCATGAAGACATCTCTTCTCTATTCTCCGAGCATTAATGCTTTCCCCTTTCCCTTAGATGTTTCCTGCTCATTGCTTCATAATGTTTCCTGTTTTTCATTCCTGCAGTTCATGCAAAGGAAAAGAGTAATGATAATAAATCCTGATACGAAAGCTCTAACCTCTACGAATGTATAAAATCATGACACCCATCGTGAACTGACTCTTCGAAAAACACAAAACCGTCCTTCATTAACACTTTGGCATATGTTCATTAATTTCTTTTAAGGCGCGCGCCTAACTTTTGTTTTACGGACAAATTTTTTTGAATGTTGAGCTGAGGAAATTTGCGATGGGCGATGGCATCATCGCGTCATCGCATTACCTAGATATGTCATCGCAAATTTTTTCAGATCGGATTATCACAGATCGCAGATCGCAGATATCGCAAGATCGCAGCATCGCGGATCGCATGAGTCATTAAATCATTGTGTGTTGCTTATGCGATATGCGACGTCGCACATCGGCCGTCGGGGATTTCTTAAGATTTTCATTTAAGAGCGCTTCTTAATGTGTGCGATGTGATGAATTTCGCGTCGCTTCTTCGCAGTTTTTATTATGTTCATAAGGGGATGTTTTATCTTCTCCACGCGATGCGACATAATTTCAAGGAGTAGAATACAAAAAGTTTTATAAAATGTTTTTTGGATTTTTTACTAAGGGTCCCCATTTGCTTAGTGTTATTACTAATACTACACAAAGAGGGGGGTTGTTGGTGGCCACAACTGTTGGCATTATGGTTCAAGTGTTGTCCTTGATGGCAACTCACTCAGTGGATGGTACAGGTGCTCAAAGGTTAGTACAGGTGATGGCAACTCAATCAGAAGACAGATCTCAGTACAGCATGGCAAGAAAGCTCATACACGCTCTTTCGTTAAGCCCAAGTCGTGTGTACACGCAAGTTAGATTCAGAAAAAGCGCGTGTATGTGGAAAGGTTCCTTTGGTTCATGGTGGTTAGACCTTGGAAGTTGTGCCTATGATTTCGGACCATTATGTCTCGACGGGCGTGTCGATCCCTAGTTTTAAAGTTGATGGTATTGTGTTACTATGGTTTTGGCTCTTGGTATTGAGAAAGGCCTAAGGCTATATAAGGAGAAGAAGATCATTAGGCAAACATCTTTTTCGACAAGGCATGAATATCTAAGAGAGAAAGAGATCTGATATGCAGGTTCTGAGTTGGTTGATCTGAGCTAAGGAGAGATCTCATCGGGTGATGGTGAACTAGATCTAAGGAGAGATCGGGATCAAATGGTTTGAAATGCACTATCATGTTGATTATGCGTATTTCTAGATCTGCATATTGTCGCAATGTTACGTTCTGAGTCTAACTAATATCTGGTACAGCTGCAAGTTGAGAAAGTTTATTTTAGATCTGTACGCAGGTTGGCTTTGGTAAAAGCGCGTGTATACGCGGTTTCTGCTCATTAAAGTAGCGTATATCTTTTGAAGCTTGATTTGGGTTTACAGTGGGATCTGACTGTTATTACAGAGTTCTGTAGTCTGCTCTGTGTTCTGGTAACTGGTGATTGACAGGGTTCAGTGGTTCAGTGATTCAAAGTTGGTTGTTTTATGCTTCAATGATCTGTTGTGAAAATTGAATGAATTGTGGTCTTCAGATTGTAATGTTGTGCTTCAGGAATATCCAAGTCTGAAAATGTATGAAAAGTGATACCTGGAAGAAGTAAGATTGTAGGTCAGCACCTACATACTAGTATTTTGGCTAGTACAAAAGAAAAGGGGGTTGGAGCTCCCTTCCAAGGAAGTTTGGAGAACGAGAGAAGGTTGAAGCCTTCTGCAGGTTGTAGCCTGCGTACTGGTATAAGGCTGCACCAGTACAAAAGATTGTAAACTGAAGTTTCATATTAAGAAAGATAGAGACAACTTGCAGCAGGTGGTTTTCACCCACATTGGGTTTCCACCTTATATCTTGGTGTTCATGTGTGTGGCTTTTTATCTGTTCTGTTATACTGCACATGTTTACTGTTAATATGATGAATAATGTCCTGATGCACTTAATTGAAGAATAAGCCAACTAAATTGTGAGTTTTCTGCTTATACGCTGTTTTACTTCGTCACAGTAGCGTGTACACGCTGGTTCACTTAGCTGAAGTAGCGTATATGTTTTGGGCATTTGAAAAGTTTGATTAATCTGATAATACTGATTCACCCCCCCCTCTCAGTATTATTTCCAACAATTGGTATCAGAGCAGGTCCTTCAGAGAAGCTTGATCGCTTGAAGGAAGATCATTCATCATGAGCAACTACGAGAAAGAAGCATCAATCAGGCCACCGGTTTTTGATGGAACAAATTTCAATTATTGGAAGGTAAGAGTTACTGCATATCTTCAATCTCTTGGTACAGAAGTTTGGGACATTGTAGAAAAAGGTTATGCTTTTCCTTCAGCTACTCCTACAGATCCAGATGGAAAAAAGGCATATGAAACAAATGCAAAAGCAGTTGCTACCCTATTAGGAAGTATATCTCAAACAGAATTCATGAAGGTCATGCACTTCAAATCAGCAAAAGAAATATGGGACAAAATGATCACTAGCTATGAAGGAGATGAACAGGTAAAGGAAGCTAAACTTCAAACACTCAGGATTCAATATGAGACTCTCAGGATGTATAATGATGAAAGTGTGGCTAATTATTTTCTCCGGGTAGATGAGATTGTTAATTGTATGAAAAACTTGGGTGAAGAAATAAGAGAAACTATAGTAGTTCAAAAGGTTCTAAGATCTTTATCCCCCAAGTTTGAATCTAAAGTATCTGCAATAGAAGAAAAAGAAAATCTCCGTGTTCTCACTATGTCTCAGCTACATGGAATTCTAACCGCTTATGAAATGAGAAAGGGAGGTCCATCTGACAGAAGGGAAGCTGCTTTTAAGGCATCAGGAAAAGAAGATTACTATGAAGCAAGCCATGTTCCAGAAGAAGAGGAAGAAGAATCAAATTTTGTCAGAAATCTTCAAAGGGGTTCTGGAAGGTTCAGAGGTAAGCTCCCTTTCAAATGTTTTGCTTGTGGGAAAGTAGGTCATTATGCTGCAAAATGTCCTTATAAGGATAAAGGAAAAGAACCTGCTAGATGGAACAAGAAACAAAGTGCAAATAGGAAAAGCTACTACACCCATGAAGACAGTGATGGCTTATCAAACAGTGATGAAGATGAACAAGGTAATAAATATAAGCTGTTAATGGCATTTGAATATGATGATTATGAGGATGCTATAGATGTGGATAATCTCTATAATGAAATCACTAGACTCAAGAGAAGCATAGAAGAAAGGAATGTGATTATTGATACTTTGCAATTTCAAATTGATGAAAAGGAAAAACATCTTGAAAAACTAGAAGGTGAAATTGTTGGTCTCAGAAAAGAAATTGAGAAAACAAAAACTATTAATCTTAAATTTGTCAAAGGATCTGAAACCTTGGATGAGATTATTAGTGTGCAGCGGTCTCCTCTAAACAAAACAGGTTTGGGCTATAATGGAGAAACCTCTCAAGCATCCACCTCAAAAAGTTATCTTGATGCAGCAAGAGGAAATGAGCGGAAGAACAATGAAGATAATCAGGTAAAGCAGGGACGAGTTACAAACAGAAACTATCAGGGACAATCCTCCTTAAGGATGAACAAAAGCTACAACCAACCTTCTCAGTTTGGCTCAAGAATAGATGAAAATAGAAATTACAATCAGTTGGCTGGTAGATTCAATAACCGCAGAAGCTTCTTCAATGGACAATGCTTTTCTTGCCACAACTTTGGTCACAGAGCAGCTCAATGTGTTGCATATAAAACAATCATGACTAGGGAAGCTCAAAAACAAAGAAGTATGACAGGGATTACAAAAAGGACCTATAACAACTTTTCGGTGCTTGAAAATGAAGTTGAATGTTCTATTTGCAATAATTTTGGTCATAAAGACTCTGAATGCAGGAGCAGGTTTCAGGAGAAAAAGGAACAAGCCACAAGCACCAAAACATGGAGAATAAAGGAACCTCAAACAGAAAGATGTGGGATAGCATTTTATGCAGAAGGACAGGAAAATCTATGGTACATTGACAGTGGATGTTCGAAACATATGACAGGTGATAAAGAAAAACTTGAATCTTATTCTACTTTAGAAAAGGGAAAGAAAGTCTCTTTTGGAAATGATACTCCTGCTACTATAAAAGGAAAAGGTATTGCTCCTTTAAAAGAAAAGGTCAAGGCTGGAAATGTTTTGTATGTTGATGGATTGAAACATAATCTTCTAAGTGTCAGCCAGATGTGTGATCAAAAAACAGAGGTTATTTTCAGATCGAATGGATGTCTTGTTCGTGATCTTGATACAGGTAAAAACAGTTCTCAAAGGCAAAAGAACTCCAAATAATCTGTACATATTTGAAGAAGAACAACAACAATGCTATCTTAGCAAGGATGAAGAGCACTGGTTATGGCATCGAAGGTTGGGACATCTAAGCTTCTCACAAATAAGGAAAGCATGCAAATATCAGGCAGTTCGCGATCTTCCAGATATCAAAATTCCAGACAACACCATATGCAAATCTTGTCAGTTTGGAAACAGACCAGAACTAACTTTCCAGAGAAGGAAGGGTCAGCTAGCTTGCCTCTTGAGCTAGTCCATACAGATGTATGTGGTCCATTTAGGAAAAGGTCACCTCGAGGAGAAGAATATCTGATATTATTCATTGATGATTTCTCAAGGTTTGTTTGGTTAGGGCTTATGAAGCACAAAGATGAAGCATTCGAAAAATTCAAATCCTTCAAAGCATTGGCCGAAAATGAATCAGGACACAAAATCAAGTGCCTCAGATCTGACAGAGGTGGGGAGTTCACATCAAATGAATTTTTTGATTTCTGCGATGAACATGGGATACGAAGAGAATTCTCTACAGCTAGAACTCCTCAGCAAAATGGGGTTGTGGAAAGAATGAACAGAACTATCCAACAAATGGCTCGTGCTATGCTCGATGAATCAGGTACTCCTGCAACCTTCTGGGGAAAGCCGCACATGCTGCTGTTATCATTCTTAACAAAACAAATGTCCGAGTAAACAGCACTCAAACACCTCATGAGCTTTGGAGTGGTAAAACTCCTTCCGTGAAGCATTTCAAAATCTTTGGGAGCAAATGTTATATTAAGAACACTGATGAGCAACTTGGCAAACTTGAACCTAGTGCAGATGAGGGCATTCTTCTTGGTTATTCTCCACATAGCAAAGCATACAAGTGCTACAATAAAAGACTTGGCAGAATTGTTGACAGTATTGATATAGTGGTTGATGAGAAGGGATATATTCCTAGGCAAGTTCATCATGAAGAAGATGAAGGTTACTCTCAAAGGCGAAATGATGAAGAAGAAGAACCTCAAGAAGGAGAAGAATCTCAAGAAGAACCAGAGGAGCAGACAAGAATAGAAGAGAAGACTCCATCCAGATATGTCCAAAAGAATCATCCATAAACTCAGATTGTGGGGCAGAAAGAAGCAGGAGTACAAACAAGAAGGACACTTGCAGAAGCTTCAAGCTACTTGGCTCTACTTTCCTCCATTGAACCACAAAATGTGAAAGAAGCATGCAAAGATGAATGTTGGGTCAAAGCAATGGATGAAGAACTTGAGCAAATCGAAAGGAACAACACTTGGGAATTGGTTCCTAGACCAAAAGATAAGAATGTAATAGGAACAAAATGGGTCTTCAAGAATAAGTTAAATGAAAATGGAGAAGTAATTAGAAACAAGGCCAGACTTGTTTGTAAAGGGTATGCACAGCAAGAAGGAATAGATTTTGAAGAGACCTTTGCTCCTGTGGCAAGACTAGAGGCCATCCGAATGTTCCTTGCTCTCTCAAGCTTTCAAAACTTCAAGGTATTTCAAATGGACGTGAAATCAGCCTTCCTGAATGGAGACTTAGAAGAAGAAGTATATATTGAGCAGCCAGATGGGTTCATTCTTGGGAATGATCCAAACCTTGTATGCAGACTGAAAAAGGCTCTTTATGGGCTCAAACAAGCCCCAAGGGCTTGGTACTATCGGTTGGACAAATATCTTCACCAACAAGGCTTTTCAAAAGGATCAGCAGATAGCAATCTCTATATAAAAATTGAAAATAACAAATTGCTAATTCTTGTTGTTTATGTAGATGATATTATTTTTGGCAGCAATGAAGAGACTATGAGTCAAAACTTTGCCTTGGTTATGCAGAAAGAATTCGAAATGTCACTTCTTGGAGAATTGACATATTTTCTTGGATTGCAAATCCAACAAAATGAAGGAGGTATCTTCTTGTCTCAAACCAAATACCTCAAGCAGATCTTGAAGAAGTATGGCATGGAAGAGTCAAAACCAGTATGTACACCCATGGTTACAGGATGCAGCCTCAGTGCAAATGATGAATCAGCAGCAGTCCACCAACCCACTTATAGATCCATGATTGGGAGTTTGCTTTATTTGACAGGTACTCGACCAGATATTACACATGCAGTAGGAATGGTTGGAAGATTTCAAGCCAACCCAAAGGAAACTCATCTTCAGGCAGTCAAAAGAATCTTCAAATATCTTCAAGGGACCCAAAACTATGGCTTATGGTATCCTAGAAATACTGATCTCACTCTTCATGCTTACACAGATGCAGATTGGGCTGGAAGTGTGGATGATAGGAAAAGCACAAGTGGAGGTGCTTTCTTCATGGGTTCCAGATTAGTATCTTGGTTCAGCAAGAAACAAAGTTCGATTGCCTTATCTACAGCTGAAGCAGAATATGTAGCTGCAGCATCTTGTTGTACACAACTTCTTTGGATGATGCAGACCTTGCAGGACTTTCAAATCACTTGCACTCCACCTGTCTCTATCTTATGTGATAATACAAGTGCAATCAGCATTTCAAAGAATCCAGTCATGCACTCAAAGACCAAGCACATACCAATCAAGTACCATTTTCTTCGGGAACAAGTGCTTGAACAGAAGGTCAAGTTGGAGTATGTTCCTTCTAAGGAACAAGTTGCTGATATTCTCACAAAACCACTGCCCAGGGAAACTTTTGAATATCTCAGACAAAAGCTGGGAGTAGTTAATGCTTCATCCTGTTGTTGAAATTTGTTTGTTCTACAGAAAAGTTGGTATACGCAGGTTACGGGAGTAATAGGAGCGTATACACGCGGATTCATGGTGGAAAGTCGCGTGTATGCTGGACGCTTGTTGCAGAAAGAATATCCGCGTACATACGCTGTTTTATACAGGAGAAAACGCGTATGTAAAGTTCTGAACAGCAAGGGAAAACTCTGAAGTTCTGAACAGCAATAGGAATGTCAGAATTATTCAGGCACAGTTTCAGGGAGTGCAACAGGCACAGGTTCAGGGGGAGCAGCTCAAAAGTCTCATAAAGCATTGTTGGCATTCAGATGTTTT
This sequence comes from Pinus tabuliformis, assembly GCA_031772625.1. NCBI lineage: Eukaryota > Viridiplantae > Streptophyta > Pinopsida > Pinales > Pinaceae > Pinus > Pinus tabuliformis. The sequence continues at coordinate 1,562,104,206 of CM062804.1, forward strand.
TGGTTGTTGGTTTCAGGAGAAGGAGCTCAGAAAGAAATTCTAGTTGCTGATCTAACAAGATGTTTATCAGATGCTGCTGATGTCTTTCCTAAGTCTTGGTCTAGATCTGTTGTCTCTATGTCATGTATCTCTCTTGTCTCTTTTATGGTGTCAAGGTCATGTAACGGCCTTTGTTGGTTTCCCCACTATGCCTGGGATGAATGATGAAATGTTCATGTATTATCATGGTTAGGTGGATGAGTCAATATTGATGTATCCCCACTTGGTTGGGTGGATGAGTCATTTTTTTTGTATATCCTCACTTAGTTGAGAAATGGATGTATGTATGAGTCTTTGGTGATAGGAAGATCTTTTATGATGTATAGAGTCATGTTCTTCTTGAAGAACATCTTTTGCAGATCTTGCCTACAGTCAAGGGGAGCATGAACAGCACTTGGTGAGCAGGATGGATAGATTGGTACTCTTTGGCATTCACAAAGGGGGAGCACACTTGGAGATTTCAGCATGTACTCAGGGGGAGTATGGATAGCAGTATGGACAGCAGAAGGATTACCAGGAAGAGAATATCTTGGTCCTCCTTTGCCCTTGATGTCAAAGGGGGAGAGTGACACTTGGTGTGGTGTGTGGTGGTTGCCATCAAGTCCAAAGGGGGAGATTGTTGGCATTATGGTTCAAGTGTTGTCCTTGATGGCAACTCACTCAGTGGATGGTACAGGTGCTCAAAGGTTAGTACAGGTGATGGCAACTCAATCAGAAGACAGATCTCAGTACAGCATGGCAAGAAAGCTCATACACGCTCTTTCGTTAAGCCCAAGTCGCGTGTACACGCAAGTTAGATTCAGAAAAAGCGCGTGTATGTGGAAAGGTTCCTTTGGTTCATGGTGGTTATACCTTGGAAGTTGTGCCTATGATTTCGGACCATTATGTCTCGACGGGCGTGTCGATCCCTAGTTTTAAAGTTGATGGTATTGTGTTACTATGGTTTTGGCTCTTGGTATTGAGAAAGGCCTAAGGCTATATAAGGAGAAGAAGATCATTAGGCAAACATCTTTTTCGACAAGGCATGAATATCTAAGAGAGAAAGAGATCTGATATGCAGGTTCTGAGTTGGTTGATCTGAGCTAAGGAGAGATCTCATCGGTGATGGTGAACTAGATCTAAGGAGAGATCGGGATCAAATGGTTTGAAATGCACTATCATGTTGATTATGCGTATTTCTAGATCTGCATATTGTCGCAATGTTACGTTCTGAGTCTAACTAATATCTGGTACAGCTGCAAGTTGAGAAAGTTTATTTTTAGATCTGTACGCAGGTTGGCTTCGGTAAAAGCGCGTGTATACGCGGTTTCTGCTCATTAAAGTAGCGTATATCTTTTGAAGCTTGATTTGGGTTTACAGTGGGATCTGACTGTTATTACAGAGTTCTGTAGTCTGCTCTGTGTTCTGGTAACTGGTGATTGACAGGGTTCAGTGGTTCAGTGATTCAAAGTTGGTTGTTTTATGCTTCAATGATCTGTTGTGAAAATTGAATGAATTGTGGTCTTCAGATTGTAATATTGTGCTTCAGGAATATCCAAGTCTGAAAATGTATGAAAAGTGATACCTGGAAGAAGTAAGATTGTAGGTCAGCACCTACATACTAGTATTTTGGCTAGTACAAAAGAAAAGGGGGTTGGAGCTCCCTTCCAAGGAAGTTTGGAGAACGAGAGAAGGTTGAAGCCTTCTGCAGGTTGTAGCCTGCGTACTGGTATAAGGCTGCACCAGTACAAAAGATTGTAAACTGAAGTTTCATATTAAGAAAGATAGAGACAACTTGCAGCAGGTGGTTTTCACCCACATTGGGTTTCCACCTTATATCTTGGTGTTCATGTGTGTGGCTTTTTATCTGTTCTGTTATACTGCACATGTTTATTGTTAATATGATGAATAATGTCCTGATGCACTTAATTGAAGAATAAGCCAATTAAATTGTGAGTTTTCTGCTTATACGTTGTTTTACTTCGTCACAGTAGCGTGTACACGCTGGTTCACTTAGCTGAAGTAGCGTATATGTTTTGGGCATTTGAAAAGTTTGATTAATCTGATAATACTGATTCACCCCCCCCTCTCAGTATTATTTCCAACAACAACAATGGCGATTCACTGGGAAGTGTTGGCATTATGATTCAAGTGTTGTCCTTGATGGCAACTCACTCAGTGGATGGTACAGGTGCTCAGAGGTTAGTACAGGTGATGGCAACTTAATCAGAAGAAAGATCTCAGTACAGCATGCCAAGGAAGCTCATACACGCTGTTTCGTTAAGCCCAAGTCGCGTGTACACGCCAGTTCGATTCAGAAAAAGCGCGTGTATGTGGAAAGGTTCCTTTGGTTCATGGTGGTTAGTCCTTGGAAGTTGTGCCTATGATTTCGGACCATTATGTCTCGACGGGCGTGTTGATCCCTAGTTTTAAAGTTGATGGTATTGTGTTACTATGGTTTTGGCTCTTGGTATTAAGAAAGGCCTAAGGCTATATAAGGAGAAGAAGATCATTAGGCAAAATCATCTTTCGACAAGGCATGAATATCTAAGAGAGAAAGAGATCTGATATGCAGGTTCTGAGTTGCATGATCTAAGCCAAGGAGAGATCACATCAGTTAATGGAAGACTAGATCTAAGGATAGATCGGGATCTAATGGTTTGAAATGCACTATCATGATATGGTTGATTATGCGTATTTCTAGATCTGCATATTGTCGCAATGTTACGTTCTGAGTCTAACTAATGTCTGGTACAGCTGCAAATTGAGAAAGTTTATTTTTAGATCTGTACGCAGGTTGGATTCGGTAAAAGAGCGTGTATACGCGGGTTCTGCTCATTAAAGTAGCGTATATCTTTTGAAGCTTGATTTGGGTTTACAGTGGGGTCTGACTGTTATTGCAGAGTTCTGTAGTCTGCTCTGTGTTCTGGTGACTGGTGATTGACAGGTTCAGTGGTTCAGTGATTCAAAGTTTGGTTGTTTTATGCTTCAATGATCTGTTGTGGAAATTGAATGAATTGTGGTCTTCAGATTGTAATGTTGTGCTTCAGGAATATCCAAGTCTGAAAATGTATGAAAAGTGATACCTGGAAGAAGGAAGATTGTAGGTCAGCACCTACGTACTAGTATCTTGGCTAGTACAAGAGCAAAGGGGTTGGAGCTCCCTTCCAAGGAAGTTTGGAGAACGAGAGAAGGTTGAAGCCTTCTGCAGGTTGTAGCCTGCGTACTGGTATAAGGCTGCACCAGTACAAAAGATTGTAAACTGAAGTTTCATATTAAGAAAGATAGAGACAACTTGCAGCAGGTGGTTTTCACCCACATTGGGTTTCCACCTTATATCTTGGTGTTCATGTGTGTGGCCTTTTATCTGTTCTGTTATACTGCACATGTTTACTGTTAATATGATGAATAATGTCCTGATGCACTTAATTGAAGAATAAGCTAACTAAATTGTGAGTTTTCTGCTTATACGTTGTTTTACTTCGTCACAGTAGCGTGTACACGCTGGTTCACTTAACTGAAGTAGCGTATATGTTTCTGAGCATTTGAAAAGTTTGATTAATCTGATAATGCTGATTCACCCCCCTCTCAGTATTATTTCCAACAATTGGTATCAGAGCAGGTCCTTCAGAGAAGCTTGATCACTTGAAGGAAGATCATTCATCATGAGCAACTACGAGAAAGAAGCATCAATCAGGCCACCGGTTTTTGATGGAACAAATTTCAATTATTGGAAGGTAAGAGTTACTGCATATCTTCAATCTCTTGGTACAGAAGTTTGGGACATTGTAGAAACAGGCTATGCTTTTCCTTCAGCTACTCCTACAGATCCAGCTGAGAAAAAGGCATATGAAACAAATGCAAAAGCAGTCAGTACTCTATTAGGAAGTATATCTCAAACAGAATTCATGAAGGTCATGCACTTCAAATCAGCAAAAGAAATATGGACAAAATGATCACTAGCTATGAAGGAGATGAACAGGTAAAGCAAGCTAAACTTCAAACACTCAGGATTCAATATGAGACTCTCAAGATGTATAATGATGAAAGTGTGGCTAATTATTTTCTTCGGGTAGATGAGATTGTTAATTGTATGAAAAATTTGGGTGAAGAAATAAGAGAAACTATACTAGTTCAAAAGATTCTAAGATCTTTATCCCCCAAGTTTGAATCTAAAGTATCTGCAATAGAAGAAAAAGAAAATCTCCGTGTTCTCACTATGTCTCAGCTACATGGAATTCTAACCGCTTATGAAATGAGAAAGGGAGGTCCTTCTGACAGAAGGGAAGCTGCTTTTAAGGCATCAGGAAAAGAAGATTACTATGAAGCAAGCCATGTTCCAGAAGAAGAGGAAGAAGAATCAAATTTTGTCAGAAATCTTCAAAGGGGTTCTGGAAGGTTCAGAGGTAAGCTACCTTTCAAATGCTTTGCTTGTGGGAAAGTAGGTCATTATGCTGCAAAATGTCCTTATAAGGATAAAGGAAAAGAACCTGCTAGATGGAACAAGAAACAAAGTGCAAATAGGAAAAGCTACTACACCCATGAAGATAGTGATGGCTTATCAAACAGTGATGAAGATGAACAAGGTAATAAATATAAGCTGTTAATGGCATTTGAAGATGATGATTATGAGGATGCTATAGATGTGGATAATCTCTATAATGAAATCACTAGACTCAAGAGAGGCATAGAAGAAAAGAATGTGATCATTGATACTTTGCAATTTCAGATTGATGAAAAGGAAAAACATCTTGAAAAACTAGAAGGTGAAATTGTTGGTCTCAGAAAAGAAATTGAGAAAACAAAAGCTATTAATCTTAAATTTGTCAAAGGATCTGAAACTTTGGATGAGATTATCAGTGTGCAGCGGTCTCCTCTAAACAAGACAGGTTTGGGCTATAATGGAGAAACCTCTCAAGCATCCACCTCAAAAAGTTATCTTGATGCAGCAAGAGGAAATGAGCGGAAGAACAATGAAGATAATCAGGTAAAGCAGGGACGAGTTACAAACAGAAACTATCAGGGACAATCCTCCTTAAGGATGAACAAAAGCTACAACCAACCACAGGTAAAATCTTCTCAGTTTGGCTCAAGAATAGATGAAAATAGAAATTACAATCAGTTGGCTGGTAGATTCAATAACCGCAGAAGCTTCAATGGACAATGCTTTTCTTGCCACAACTTTGGTCACAGAGCAGCTCAATGTGTTGCATATAAAACAATCATGACTAGGGAAGCTCAAAAACAAAGAAGTATGACAGGGATTACAAAAAGGACCTATAACAACTTTTCGGTGCTTGAAAATGAAGTTGAATGTTCTATTTGCAATAATTTTGGTCATAAAGACTCTGAATGCAGGAGCAGGTTTCAGGAGAAAAAGGAACAAGCCACAAGCACCAAAACATGGAGAATAAAGGAACCTCAAACAGAAAGATGTGGGATAGCATTTTATGCAGAAGGACAGGAAAATCTATGGTACATTGACAGTGGATGTTCGAAACATATGACAGGTGATAAAGAAAAACTTGAATCTTATTCTACTTTAGAAAAGGGAAAGAAAGTTTCTTTTGGAAATGATACTCCTGCAACTATAAAAGGAAAAGGTATTGCTCCTTTGAAAGAAAAGGTCAAGGCTGGAAATGTTTTGTATGTTGATGGATTGAAGCATAATCTTCTAAGTGTCAGCCAGATGTGTGATCAAAAAACAGAGGTTATTTTCAGATCGAATGGATGTCTTGTTCGTGATCTTGATACAGGTAAAACAGTTCTCAAAGGCAAAAGAACTCCAAATAATCTGTACATATTTGAAGAAGGACAACAACAATGCTATCTTAGCAAGGATGAAGAGCACTGGTTATGGCATCGAAGGTTGGGACATCTAAGCTTCTCACAAATAAGGAAAGCATGCAAATATGAGGCAGTTCGCGATCTTCCAGATATCAAAATTCCAGACAACACCATATGCAAATCTTGTCAGTTTGGAAAGCAGACCAGAACTAACTTTCCAGAGAAGGAAGGATCAGCTAGCTTGCCTCTTGAGCTAGTCCATACAGATGTATGTGGTCCATTTAGGAAAAGGACACCTCGAGGAGAAGAATATCTGATATTATTCATTGATGATTTCTCAAGGTTTGTTTGGTTAGGGCTTATGAAGCACAAAGATGAAGCATTCGAAAAATTCAAATCCTTCAAAGCATTGGCTGAAAATGAATCAGGACACAAAATCAAGTGCCTCAGATCTGACAGAGGTGGGGAGTTCACATCAAATGAATTTTTTGATTTCTGCGATGAACATGGGATAAGAAGAGAATTCTCTACAGCTAGAACTCCTCAGCAAAATGGGGTTGTGGAAAGAATGAACAGAACTATCCAACAAATGGCTCGTGCTATGCTCGATGAATCAGGTACTCCTGCAACCTTCTGGGAGAAGCCGCACATGCTGCTGTTATCATTCTTAACAAAACAAATGTCCGAGTAAACAGCACTCAAACACCTCATGAGCTTTGGAGTGGTAAAACTCCTTCCGTGAAGCATTTCAAAATCTTTGGGAGCAAATGTTATATTAAGAATACTGATGAGCAACTTGGAAAACTTGAACCTAGAGCAGATGAGGGCATTCTTCTTGGTTATTCTCCACATAGCAAAGCATACAAGTGCTACAATAAAAGACTTGGCAGAATTGTTGACAGTATTGATATAGTGGTTGATGAGAAGGGATATATTCCTAGGCAAGTTCATCATGAAGAAGATGAAGGTTACTCTCAAAGGCGAAATGATGAAGAAGAAGAACCTCAAGAAGAAGAAGAATCTCAAGAAGAACCAGAGGAGCAGACAAGAATAGAAGAGAAGACTCCATCCAGATATGTCCAAAAGAATCATCCAGAAACTCAGATTGTGGGGCAGAAAGAAGCAGGAGTACAAACAAGAAGGACACTTGCAGAAGCTTCAAGCTACTTGGCTCTACTCTCCTCCATTGAACCACAAAATGTGAAAGAAGCATGAAAAGATGAATGTTGGGTCAAAGCAATGGATGAAGAACTTGAGCAAATCGAAAGGAACAACACTTGGGAATTAGTTCCTAGACCAAAAGATAAGAATGTAATAGGAACAAAATGGGTCTTCAAGAATAAGTTAAATGAAAATGGAGAAGTAATTAGAAACAAGGCCAGACTTGTTTGTAAAGGGTATGCACAGCAAGAAGGAATAGATTTTGAAGAGACCTTTGCTCCTGTGGCAAGACTAGAGGCCATCCGAATGTTCCTTGCTCTCTCAAGCTTTCAAAACTTCAAGGTATTTCAAATGGACGTGAAATCAGCCTTCCTGAATGGAGACTTAGAAGAAGAAGTATATATTGAGCAGCCAGATGGGTTCATTCTTGGGAATGATCCAAACCTTGTATGCAGATTGAAAAAGGCTCTCTATGGACTCAAACAAGCTCCAAGGGCTTGGTACTATCGGTTGGACAAATATCTTCACCAACAAGGCTTTTCAAAAGGATCAGCAGATAGCAATCTCTATATAAAAGTTGAAAATAACAAATTGCTAATTCTTGTTGTTTATGTAGATGATATTATTTTTGGCAGCAATGAAGAGACTATGAGTCAAAACTTTGCCTTGGTTATGCAGAAAGAATTCGAAATGTCACTTCTTGGAGAATTGACATATTTTCTTGGATTGCAAATCCAACAAAATGAAGGAGGTATCTTCTTGTCTCAAACCAAATACCTCAAGCAGATCTTGAAGAAGTATGGCATGGAAGAGTCAAAACCAGTATGTACACCCATGGTTACAGGATGCAGCCTCAGTGCAAATGATGAATCAGCAGCAGTCCACCAACCCACTTATAGATCCATGATTGGGAGTTTGCTTTATTTGACAGGTACTCGACCAGATATTACACATGCAGTAGGAATGGTTGGAAGATTTCAAGCCAACCCAAAGGAAACTCATCTTCAGGCAGTCAAAAGAATCTTCAAATGTCTTCAAGGGACCCAAAACTATGGCTTATGGTATCCTAGAAATACAGATCTCACTCTTCATGCTTACACAGATGCAGATTGGGCTGGAAGTGTGGATGATAGGAAAAGCACAAGTGGAGGTAATTTCTTCATGGGTTCCAGATTAGTATCTTGGTTCAGCAAGAAACAAAGTTCGATTGCCTTATCTACAGCTGAAGCAGAATATGTGGCTGCAGCATCTTGTTGCACACAACTTCTTTGGATGATGCAGACCTTGCAGGACTTTCAAATCACTTGCACTCCACCTGTCTCTATCTTATGTGATAATACAAGTGCAATCAGCATTTCAAAGAATCCAGTCATGCACTCAAAGACCAAGCACATACCAATCAAGTACCATTTTCTTCGGGAACAAGTGCTTGAGCAGAAGGTCAAGTTGGAATATGTTCCTTCTAAGGAGCAAGTTGCTGATATTCTCACAAAACCACTGCCCAGGGAAACTTTTGAATATCTCAGACAAAAGCTGGGAGTAGTTAATGCTTCATCCTGTTGTTGAAATTTGTTTGTTCTACAGAAAAGTTGGTATACGCAGGTTACGGAAGGGATATGAGCGTATATGCTGGACGCTTGTTGCAGAAAGAATATCCGCGTACATACGCTGTTTTATACAGGATAAAAAGCGTATATGAAGTTCTGAACAGCAAGGGAAAACTCTGAAGTTCTGAACAGCAATAGGAATGTCAGCATTATTCAGACACAGTTTCAGGGAGTGCAACAGGCACAGGTTCAGGGGAGCAGCTCAAAAGTCTCATAAAGCATTGTTGGCATTCAGATGTTTTTGGTTGTTGGTTTCAGGAGAAGGAGCTCAGAAAGAAATTCTAGTTGCTGATCTAACAAGATGTTTATCAGATGCTGCTGATGTCTTTCCTAAGTCTTGGTCTAGATCTGTTGTCTCTATGTCATGTATCTCTCTTGTCTCTTTTATGGTGTCAAGGTCATGTAACGGCCTTTGTTGGTTTCCCCACTATGCCTGGGATGAATGCTGTAATATAATTGGTTGTTTCTGATATGTTATGGTTGTATGTATTGAGTCCTTTGGTGATAGAAAGGTCCCATATGGTGTATAAGTCTTGGTTCTTGTTGAAGAACATCTTTTGCAGATCTGGCCTACTGTCAGGGGGAGCACGAGTCAGCACAGCCAAGCAGAGGTATCAGCATGTCCTCAGGGGGAGCATAGCCCTTTGCCCTTGATGTCAAAGGGGGAGAGTGACTTGGTGTGGTGGTTGCCATCAAGTTCAAAGGGGGAGATTGTTGGCATTATGATTCAAGTGTTGTCCTTGATGGCAACTCACTCAGTGGATGGTACAGGTGCTCAGAGGTTAGTATAGGTGATGGCAACTTAATCAGAAGACAGATCTCAGTACAGCATGCCAAGGAAGCTCATACACGCTGTTTCGTTAAGCCCAAGTCGCGTGTACACGCCAGTTCGATTCAGAAAAAGCGCGTGTATGTGGAAAGGTTCCTTTGGTTCATGGTGGTTAGTCCTTGGAAGTTGTGCCTATGATTTCGGACCATTATGTCTCGACGGGCGTGTCGATCCCTAGTTTTAAAGTTGATGGTATTGTGTTACTATGGTTTTGGCTCTTGGTATTAAGAAAGGCCTAAGGCTATATAAGGAGAAGAAGATCATTAGGCAAAATCATCTTTCGACAAGGCATGAATATCTAAGAGAGAAAGAGATCTGATATGCAGGTTCTGAGTTGCATGATCTAAGCCAAGGAGAGATCACATCGGTTAATGGAAGACTAGATCTAAGGATAGATCGGGATCTAATGGTTTGAAATGCACTATCATGATATGGTTGATTATGCGTATTTCTAGATCTGCATATTGTCGCAATGTTACGTTCTGAGTCTAACTAATGTCTGGTACAGCTGCAAATTGAGAAAGTTTATTTTTAGATCTGTACGCAGGTTGGATTCGGTAAAAGAGCGTGTATACGCGGGTTCTGCTCATTAAAGTAGCGTATATCTTTTGAAGCTTGATTTGGGTTTACAGTGGGGTCTGACTGTTATTGCAGAGTTCTGTAGTCTGCTCTGTGTTCTGGTGACTGGTGATTGACAGGGTTCAGTGGTTCAGTGATTCAAAGTTTGGTTGTTTTATGCTTCAATGATCTGTTGTGGAAATTGAATGAATTGTGGTCTTCAGATTGTAATGTTGTGCTTCAGGAATATCCAAGTCTGAAAATGTATGAAAAGTGATACCTGGAAGAAGGAAGATTGTAGGTCAGCACCTACGTACTAGTATCTTGGCTAGTACAAGAGCAAAGGGGTTGGAGCTCCCTTCCAAGGAAGTTTGGAGAACGAGAGAAGGTTGAAGCCTTCTGCAGGTTGTAGCCTGCGTACTGGTATAAGGCTGCACCAGTACAAAAGATTGTAAACTGAAGTTTCATATTAAGAAAGATAGAGACAACTTGCAGCAGGTGGTTTTCACCCACATTGGGTTTCCACCTTATATCTTGGTGTTCATGTGTGTGGCCTTTTATCTGTTCTGTTATACTGCACATGTTTACTGTTAATATGATGAATAATGTCCTGATGCACTTAATTGAAGAATAAGCTAACTAAATTGTGAGTTTTCTGCTTATACGCTGTTTTACTTCGTCACAGTAGCGTGTACACGCTGGTTCACTTAACTGAAGTAGCGTATATGTTTCTGAGCATTTGAAAAGTTTGATTAATCTGATAATACTGATTCACCCCCCCTCTCAGTATTATTTCCAACAGGAAGAATCAGTTATCTCTGCTTTTCTATTGAATCTTAGCTTCCAAAACAGAAAAATTTTCATAAGTCTAAATTTTGTTATGGACAGATAGAGTACATTATGCCTTATCCTATTAATGATATTTTGTTTCAACCTTTTTCTATTCTAATTGTTTGCTTCCTCAGGCTTGTTCTTGTACTTATATCAGCCACTACTTGGTCTTTTTAAAGATAAAATAAAGTCTTCTCTGTGTGCTGGCTTTAAAATATGCTCATTTGTCGTAGGTAGAGCCTCTGCTGCCAGCAGGCATCCATAGCCTCGACAGGGTTACCTGTTACCCAGCAATGATCCTTTATCCTGCTTAAGGCTATCTACAACTTTTCAAAGAAAAACCCATTTTGACACTTTTTCCCTTTTTTATTCTCAAAGAACAATGTCTTGGTTTGGTAGCCAAAATTATGACACAGTCATTCACTTGATTTACACTTTTGCTGAACAAGCTGGCTCGTGATGAGACCCCTTGTCTTTTGATTGCAACAATCTTGAGTCGTTACCCTGTTTTGGTGGACAGTATTGGCAAAGTCAGCAAGTTATAATATCTGTGATCATGATAAGCCGGCTCGTGATGAGACCTCTTATTCTTTGAGATATAGTGTTTCTCAGATTGTTCCTCTTAATGTTGCAATTTTCTTTAGCGGGGAGGAAGTCATTGTTTTTCCTTAAGAAAGCTCTGGACGACAATAATAGAGTATGAAAACAACAGTCTTACAGAGAAGCCTTATTTTGCTATTGATACCTTTCATTGTGCTGATATAAAAAAATTCCTTCGCTAAAGTTTGCTTTCATCAAATTTTAAAGTTGAAACTAGTATCATATCTAGGCTAAAGTTTTTAACTGTATCTATCAATAATAAAAATCAGATTTTTAAAAAATTTTGCTACTTATACAAGCGAAAGCTCAAAATCTGAAAGAGAATTGGTGTCTTTTCCGCGAATACCTGTAGTAACCACTCACAACTGGTTTTATTATGAAAAAGAAAAGAAAAAATATTCTACAAAATAGAAGAATAATCTTCTATGGAAAATATATTTTAAGGATTTGTCCATTAACAGGCAAAGAATCCCTTCTACCTGCTAAATCCTGCAACACAAACGTTGATGGACCTATGACTTCAACAATCTGAAAAGGACCAAGCCACATCTTTTGAAATTTCATATGTTTGCCCTTTTCTTCATGAGCCTTATCCCATTTCAAAACTAAATCTCCCATCTTAAAATTTTTCTGGTCATTATGCTTGAATCGAAAGAGGATTTTATTAGTGCTTGGTGATGAGCATGGGTTTTCTTAGCTTGTTCTCGTTGTTCTTCTAATTTAATTATTTCCATTTGTCTTAGTTGTATGGAGGAAGTAGATACTTCATCGATGTATTGTACTAAAGACAAAGAGGGAATGACTAAGTGAGTTGGAAGAACCACTTCTTTCCCATAAACTAAATTAAAGGGAGAAGTGTCGATTGAAGCTTTCTTCGTTATTCTATCTGCCCATAAAGCATTTACCAAAGCTTTGTGCCAATTCTTTTGGTTCTGGTCAACTGTTCTTTTAATAATCCTGATTAGGTTTTTATTTGTTGACTCAGCTAACCCATTATCTTGCGGATAGTATTTGGCCAAATATTTCAGTTTGAACCCTCTTTTAAGTGCAAACTCAGTCATTGCATTTCCAGAAAAGTATGATGCATTATCAAACATTAAAGCCGTTGGCAATCCAAACCTAGTGATTATAAATTGATCTATGAATTCAATAATATTTTCAGAATTAGTTGTCTTGAGAGGGACTGCTTCTACCCATTTACTAAAATAATTTGTTGCTGTGAGGATGTATCTATGCTGCTTAGAAGAGTGAGGAACGATCTCACCTATTATGTCCAAGCCCCACTGAATAAATGGTTGCTCGATGTTTACCGGCTGTAGTGGTAGGGACGGCTTCTTTTGTCTTCCAGCAGTTGTTTGGCAGACTTGACATTTCCTTACGTAACTGTGTGAGTCTTTGAACAACGTAGGCTAGTAATATCTTGCACGTAAGATCTTATGTGCAGTAGCATCTCCAGCATAGTGTTCGCCTGCTGGTCCGTCGTGGAGTTCCTGCAAAACTTTTTCAGCTTCAGTTTTCTCAAGACATCTAAGAAGAACAGAATCATAATTCTTTCTAAAAAGAACATCATTTATGAGTTGATATTGTTTAGATTTCAATCTCAGAGCTCTTTTCTTAGTATGATCTAGGTGTGATGGAGCATATCCGTTCTTAAGATAATAAATGATGTCAGCATATAATGATTCTGCATCGTTTATACTTACCTCATATAGTTGTACCTGTTCAGATGAATTTTCAGAAATCTGCGATGCCCCGGCCAACATTTTGCAGAAGCCTTGACCTCTTACAATGTTTGTTGGCTTGATCTCAAGTTCGTATTCCTGTAAAGCAGTGATCCAATTTGCTCTTTTCTCACCCACATCCTTCTGTACTAGAAGATTTCTTACCGCTGGAAACGGTACTATGATCTTAGTATGGGTTTTAAGTAGGAAAGGTTTGAAATATTTGACCGCTTTGAAAATAGCATATGCCTGTTTCTCCACGTCTGAATAGTTGAGTTCAGCACCTTGTAAATTTGAGCTAAAAAATGTGATTGGAGCTTCCGCTTTTTCTTGATTTTCTTGAGTTAGGATCGCAGCATATGATTTCTCTGAGGCAAATGTGTATAAGATAAAAGATTCTGAAAAATTCGGGGTTGCTAAAGATGGATCATTAATGATAGCTTGTTTGATCAGGTTGAATGCTTCATGTTCATCTTGACCCCATTTGAAATTTGAATTCTTTTTAATCATGGTTTGTAAAGGAGACACAATTAGTGAAAAATCTGGGACAAATCTCTTTACAAAATTGATTTGACCAAGGAAAGATTGCATGGCTTTTTTATTATGAGGTAGGGATATTTCAGAAATTTCTTTCATTCTGTCAGGCTCGATGTGAATATCAGATTTTTACACTATGAATCCTAGAAGTTCCCCTTCACTTAGTGTGAAAAAAGATTTCTTTGGGTTAAGTGAAATCCCATACCTTAAACATCGTTGAAAGATCTGTTTTAAGTCTCTGAGATGGTCGTTTCGCTTCTTGGAGTACACTGTTATATCATCCAAATAAATTACTACGGATTTATTGACTAAACCCTTGAATGCGATGTCCATGGCTCTCTGAAATGTAGCACCGGCGTTGATCAAACCAAATGGCATCTTCCAATATGCGTATGTGCCCCATTTAGTTATGAATGTGGTTTTCAACTGATCATCGGGATGTACCAGCACTTGATTATATCCTGAAAATCCATCCAAGAAAGACATCAGTTTTGAGCCTGCTACTGCCTATAATATCTGCTCCATAGGTGGGAGAGGAAAATTGTCTTTTTGACAGGCTTTGTTGAGATTCCGAAAATCGATGCAGATTCTAATATCTCCATTTTTCTTTCTAACGGGTACCATATTGGAGACCCATTTGGAATGTCTGACGGGGAAAATTATTTTGGCTTTTAACAACTTATTTAGCTCGGTTTTTATCTAATTTTATAAATTGGGGTGGATCTTTCTCAGTTTCTGTTGGATAGGTTTTCTGTTTTCAATCATAGGAATAGTGTGCTGAATGATAGAAGTGTCGTACGTCTTCAGCTCATCGTAATTCTAGGCAAAAACATTTTTATACTGTCTTAAAAGACGAATATACGCTAGTTTTTCTTCAGGGGCTAAGCCGATGCCTAGATTAATGTTTTGTGGTTTATCATCAGTTCCTAGGTTTACTAATTCGTAGTTCAGAGTTGAACTGCAGAGCTTTGAATTGGCAGACCTTTTAAACCGATTTTTCAAATCGTATAAGTCTTCTAACTTAACCACCGATTTAGGTATAGCATTATCAGTGCCATTTTGTTGTATTTGTCGATCGTGATGGTCTTCGTCAATTATCTGATTGGAGTAGGATCCTTCGGAAGTGAGAAAATTTACAATATCGGGATCGTCATTGAATACTCTCCAATTTGTAATGTTGTCAGGGATGGATGGTGTGAAGATTAATTCTATTGAGAATCTATCTGGACTAAACTCTTTGGAGGGAATAAGCCTAGAGGCTACATTAGCCAAAAGGTCTGCGCTTGCGTTTTGGAGTCTCGGGATTGACGAAATATTGAATGCTATGAAATGCTCAGTCAGATCTTGCACTAAAGATTGATAGTGTTTTAAATGACTTGATAGGCAATGAATAGTGTTATGTACCTGTTTGACAATGATCTCAGAGTCTCCGAAGACTTGAAGATACTTGACATTCAACCCGATTGCTTTGTATAGGCCTTGCACCAAGGCTTCATATTCTGTTGTATTGTTTGTGCAATCGAATTCGAGTCTGCACATAAGCATGGTCTTATTTCCTTCTGGACTAATCAGAATGCATCCTTCTCCTGCTCCTTCGTTAGATTTAGAGCCATCAAAATATAATTTTCAAAACAAAGATGTATTTATAGGTTTATCTACAAAATTAACGCACTTTGAATTATCAGTTTGGGAAAAATTTTCGACTTGGGACAAAACTGAATTTTCTAAGTAAGGTGATGTATGAGCATTGAAATTGCCGAGAAAAGAATCTACCGAGTAATTGCCTATGATACTGTTGTTATACGCTATTGCCTCATTTTCTCCCTCCAATTCCGTTATTATGTACTTCTGGTGTAATTCTCGTTCAACCTTCATTTGATTCGGTTTACCATTGTAGGGTAACCACATGTGTGACCAGTCGGTTGAAAAGTATCCATGGAGTTTCTCGGACCAATCCCTGCTAAGAATCAAGCCATAGAATTCTGGGATATCAGCCACTAGAATTTCAATAACCTGACATACCTTTGGGTTGGATGACAACCTTATGGTTACTTGATTAAGTTCACCAATCACTTCGACTTGATATCGATCAAGCTGAACTATGCGCACTGCGGATTTTTGTGGTTGAACATTTAACTTGGCACATATTGATGTGGGTAAAATATTCGTTGAAGCACCAGAATCTACCAAACAATTGTGCACATTTTTATTGGAAATTTCATAAGTGAGAAGGAAAGGGGCAGTGTGAGACCTTGATATTCCTCCAATCAAGGCGATGTCATTAGGATCAATCTTATTAATCGTGTTGGTTGGAGGTTTTCCCATGTTGTGGGAAGCTACAGCTGTAGGCAAAGATGTAATAGGCACGACATGTAATTATTTCATCATTATCTTCTGTTGATGTTTCAATTTGCTCAATTCGTAAAGGGTAATATTAGCCCTAATCTTTTTCATGTCGTCAATAATATTGTATTCCATCTCATCTGACACTATTAGTGTTTTTGATGGAGTTGTTTGATCTGATTGGACCGGGCTAGGTTGAGTCGCTTTAGTGGTCGTTTTTTTTGTTGTGACTTTATCTTTTGCTGCAGAGCTTGTGCTCTTCTGCTTAGGGGTAGTTTGGGGAGGATCAAGTTGATTTTTGCTTCGAGTGCTAACCGGAAATGCTTCTTGATCTTCTTCTTGTGGGAGGATGAAATCCCACATTCCTTGTAATTCCACAACTTCTTCGTCATCAGTCTGCCCTTCGGTGGTACTTTCTTCTTCTTCCTCTTCTTCTGATTCGACATTTGAAATAGCGTTGGGTGGTTTTACATCCATTGAAGGACCTCTTTTAAAAGATCTGTAGGGCCTTTTCGAAGAAGTTTCTGCTACTTGTTTTTTTATGTCAATCATCTCATTGGACATGGTTTTTAATACTTTTTGCAATCCTTCCAAATCGAAAGGGTCTTTCGTTTGTTTCTTCTTGGAGTCTTCCCTGAAGGTGACTTTTTTAGACTTGCGTTCCTTTATCGCAGATCTCTTTTCCAGGGCTATTACGCATTTCTCTACTGCTATCGCCTCTGTCAAATTTTCAACTAAGGTTGTTTTATTTGCCCTATCCACGAAGATTGCTAAGTTTGATGGTAAGGCCGTAATATACCATTCACATCGTACTTCTTCGCTAGGTTGGGAAGCAGTGGGAATTTTGTTGAGGATCTTATTGAACCGTAAATTGAAATCTTTGATGGGTTCTCTAGCCTCGGCTTTAAGATTGGATAGGTCATTGATTAACGTTGCCGTTGATCTGTCATCAGCAAACTTGGTAAGGAATTGACTTTGGAAAATGTCCCAACTTGTGATAGACCCAGAGGGTAATGAAAAGTACCATGACCCGGCTGTTCCTTGCATTGTGTAGGGAAAAAGCCGAACAACAACATCTTCATTAGTAACTCCGTTGAGATTGACAGAAAGCATGAAATTGTTTATGTGTTCTTCAACTAGCATGCCTGTTTCTGGATTGAATTTGGGTAGCCATTTCTCAGGATGGGCCGGTATTTGACTCAAGGGTGGAGGCATTAAAACTGCCCCAGGATTATTCCATGGAGACTGGGCCATCGTTGAGTTGCTAGTGAATGAAAGTGTAGAAGATGATCCCTGTGGCTGGGAAGATGAGGACACTATGATCGTAGATGATTGAAGAGGGGTTGTGGGAGTTCCAGTAAGCGGATGGATGATGGTTTGGAATGAAGATGTAGGTGGCTGACTTCACGGTGAGGGAGTTGAAATGGAGGATGTAGATGAAAGAGTCTCACTGTCAGACTCTTGTGGTGTTTTCCTCGCTCTTTTCCTCGTGGGGAGAGGCAATTCAGTTGGCTGGATGCCAAATTTTTCACTCTTTAATCTAGTCAGGGGATGAGTAGGATTGTACTGCAAAGTCACGCTGCTTTGAGATTTATCAGACCTCTGAGTAGAAATGGAAAATCCCTGGAGTTTGTGAATCAGAGTTTGAACTTCAGGGGGTTCAATGGTAGATTGCTCTGAAATATTAGGTTGTGTAGTAGCGGTTAATACTCGAGCGACTTCTGACTCTGGATTTAAGCGTACTGCGGAAGTCGGGGGAGTTGATGAGGGCGATTTACTCTCAGAATGGTATTTAGATTTTGATTTAGGTGCCATTCATATTTCGGGCCCTCCTTCTAGCGCCAAATATGTTGAAGGCCCCGAAAATTGGGTCGACAACAAGGGGGATACCCACCCGGTCCGGACCTTGGTTGGCAGCTCCTTATCCATTTGGTATAGCGGGTCCAACTGGGGATAATGGGACCAGTTTCCCAATCTAAGGGTGTATGTGTGTGCAGAGTTGGATGTTGCTGATCTAAGAATACTTAAAGCTAATCTAATTCAAACTTTTAAACTAAATCTATGCTATTGTAATCTAATGAAAAACAACACATCTAATCTATGTGAACCCGGGGTGTATTTCTTCTATTATGCGATCTAAAGAGATTTCAAACAATAACTGGTAATAAAGATCATTCAGCTATCATAAGAATAGAAATCAATTAAGATAAAATACTTTGCATAAAAAGTTAGGCAAAACAGTTGTGAACAGCATATCGCATAATAAGTTATTCATATATCAGACATAAATAAATGGCTCCACCATACAAAAGTGCCAAATGGTAACTCACACATTCATGCAATAACATATAAACAACTAAAACTGTATATCACTTTAAGAATATAAGCAGAAATGGCCAAGACATAAAAGTACCATTTATGACTGATCCTACTCATAAGCTTCAAGCAACAATGATTTATCTCTCCTTGCTCTAACATCTACTAAGAGTACAGAAGTGCAACATCAGTAGCAGATATCAAATGCAAACATTAATAAACCTTGATCCATCCATTCATCAAAACCCCCTCCGAGGGTGCAAAAGTGCATGTTTTGAGGACAAGTTTTTGACAAATTTCTGGACCCTTCTCCAAATGCATGAGAAGGGTTTAAATACTGCTAACTAATTAACTTAATTACATAAATTTAGGATACAGTTTAAATGACCGCCCTTCTTCTAAAGCAAAACTATTTCTAAAAACTAAATCTAATTCCTAACTATTTCTGCATTTGCTCCTTAAACGTTGTGAGCATTCAACATTCGCTTGGGAAGAGTCGACTGGTTGCCTTTTGCTTTTGTTTGAGTTATGCAAACAGAAATGGCAAGTGCTGGTATCACTTTTTAGTACACTAGAAGATATTTTTGAGAATTATCTTCTGGTTGGGCGAATTTACTACGTATATACTTGGCAATAACCCAAATTTCCCTCAAACTGCTTCTGCTTTTGCTATTTCGATTTCCGGACTTGCGAATGACTAAGAAAGTTAGGGACTTTGCTTTCTGAACAATTTTCTTAGCAATGTGCGATTAGCGTTAGGCGCTAATCGCACATCGAAAACTGCCTCTGTTCATTGATCCGAGCTTTTCTGGTGCGTTTTCCCTCTTTAGCGCCTTTTTTTCTTTACCGGGTAGAAGTTTCAGGATTTTTTGTAAACATGCTACTTTTGTGAGCTTTCTGACCCTGAATGTTGAATCACCTATCGACCTCAGCATCTGTTGAGTGATACTCTGGAATCTGTGGTTCTGTTGCATGCGGCATCTGTTCATGAAGGCATCTCTTCTCTATTCTCCGAGCATTGACGCTTTCCAATTTCCCTTAGATGTTTCCTGCTCATTGCTTCATAATGTTTCCTGTTTTTAATTCCTGCAGTTCACACAAAGGAAAAGAGTAATGATAATAAATCCTGATATGAAAGCTCTAACCTCTACGAATGTATAAAATCATGACACCCATCGTGAACTGACTCTTCGAAAAACACAAAACCGTCCTTCATTAACACTTTGGCATATGTTCATCAATTTCTTTTAAGGCGCGCGCCTAATGTTTGGTTTATGGACAACTTTTTTTGAATGTTGAGTCGAGGAAATTTGCGATGGGCAATGGAAACATCGCGTCATCGCATTACCTAGATATGTCATCGCAAATTTTTTCAGATCGGATTATCACAGATCGCAGATCGCAGATATCGCAAGATCGCAGCATCGCGGATCGCATGAGTCATTAAATCATTGTGTGCTGCTTATGCGATATTGCAATATTCAACGTCGCACATCGGCCGTCGGGGATTTCTTAAAATTTTCATTTAAGAGCGCTTCTTAATGTGTGCGATGCGATGAATTTGGCGTCGCTTCTTCGCAGTTTTTATTATGTTCATAAGGGGATGTTTTATCTTCTCCACGCGATGCGACATAATTTCAAGGAGTAGAATAAAAAAAGTTTTATAAAATGTTTTTTGGATTTTTTACTAAGGGTCCCCATTTGCTTAGTGTTATTGCTAATACTACACAAAGAGGGGGGTTGTTGGTGGCCACAACAATGGCGATTCACTGGGAAGAATAAGTTATCTCTGCTTTTCTATTGAATCTTAACTTCCAAAACAGAAAAATTTTCATAAGTCTAAATTTTGTTATGGACAGATAGAGTACATTATGCCTTATCCTATTAATGATATTTTGTTTCAACCTTTTTCTATTCTAATTGTTTGCTTCCTCAGGCTTGTTCTTGTACTTATATCAGCCACTACTTGGTCTTTTTAAAGATAAAATAAAGTCTTCTCTGTGTGGTCATTTGTCGTAGGTAGAGCCTCTGCTGCGAGCAGGCGTCCATAGCCTCGACAGGGTTACCTGTTACCTAGCAATGATCGTTTATCCTGCTTAAGGCTATCTACAACTTTTCAAAGAAAAACGCATTTTGACACTTTTTCCCTTTTTTATTCTCAAAGAACAATGTCTTGGTTTGGTAGCCAAAATTATGACACAGTCATTCACTCGATTTACACTTTTGCTGAACAAGTTGGCTCGTGATGAGACCCCTTGTCTTTTGATTGCAACAATCTTGAGTCGTTACCCTGTTTTGGTGGACAGTATTGGCAAAGTCGGCAAGTTATAATATCTGTGATCATGATAAGCCGGCTCGTGATGAGACCTCTTATTCTTTGAGATATAGTGTTTCTCGGATTGTTCCTTTGAATGCTGCGATTTTCTTTAGCGGGGAGGAAGTCATTGTTTTTCCTTAAGAAAGCTCTGGACGACAATAATAGAGTTTGAAAACAGCAGTCTTACAGAGAAGCCTTATTTTGCTATTGATACCTTTCATTGTGCTGATATAAAACAATTCCTTCGCTAAAGGTTGCTTTCATCAAATTTTGAAGTTGAAACTAGTATCATATCTAGGCTAAAGTTTTTAACTGTATCTGTCAATAATAAAAATCAGATTTTAAAAAAAATTTGCTACTTATACAAGCGAAAGCTCAAAATCTGAAAGAGAATTAGTGTCTTTTCTGCGAATACCTGTAGTAACCACTCACAACTGGTTTTATTATGAAAAAGAAAAGAAAAACTATTCTACAAAATAGAACAATAATCTTCTATGGAAAATATATTTTAAGGATTTGTCCATTAACAGGCAAAGAATCCCTTCTACCTGCTAAATCCTGCAACACAAACGTTGATGGACCTATGACTTCAACAATCTGAAAAGGACCAAGCCACATCTTTTGAAATTTTGTATGTTTGCCCTTTTCTTCATGAGCCTTATCCCATTTCAAAACTAAATCTCCCATCTGAAAAAAAAATTTGGTCATTATGCTTGAATCGAAAGAGGATTTTATTAGTGCTTGGTGATGAGCATGGGTTTTCTTAGCTTGTTCTCGTTGTTCTTCTAATTTAATTATTTCCATTTGTCTTAGTTGTATGGAGGAAGTAGATACTTCATCGATGTATTGTACTAAAGACAAAGAGGGAATGACTAAGTGAGTTGGAAGAACCACTTCTTTCCCATAAACTAAATTAAAGGGAGAAGTGCCAATTGAAGCTTTCTTCGTTATTCTATCTGCCCATAAAGCATTTACCAAACCTTTGTGCCAATTCTTTTGGTTCTGGTCAACTGTTCTTTTAATAATCCTAATTAGGTTTTTATTTGTTGACTCAGCTAACCCATTATCTTGCGGATAGTAGTTGGACGAATATTTCAGTTTGAACCCTCTTTTAAGTGCAAACTCAGTCATTGCATTTCCAGAAAAGTATGATGCATTATCAAACATTAAAGCCGTTGGCAATCCAAACCTAGTGATTATAAATTGATCTATGAATTCAATAATATTTTCAGAATTAGCTGTCTTGAGAGGGACTGCTTCTACCCATTTAGTAAAATAATCTGTTGCCGTAAGGATGTATCTATGTTGCTTAGAAGAGTGAGGAATGATCTCACCTATTATGTCCAAGCCCCACTGACTGAATGGTTGCTCGATGTTTACCGGTTGTAGTGGCAGGGACGGCTTCTTTTGTCTTCCAGCAGTTGTTTGGGAGACTTGACATTTCCTTACGTAACTGTGTGAGTCTTTGAACAACGTAGGCCAGTAATATCCTGCACGTAAGATCTTATGCGCACTAGCATCTCCAGCATAGTGTCCGCCTGCTGGTCTGTCGTGGAGTTCCTGCAAAACATTTTCAGCTTCAGTTTTCTCAAGACATCTAAGAAGAACATAATCATAATTCTTTCTAAAAAGAACATCATTTATGAGATGATATTGTTTAGCTTTCAATCTCAGAGATCTTTTCTTAGTGTGATCTAGGTGTGATGGAGCATATCCGTTCTTAAGATAATAAATGATGTCAGCATATAATGTTTCTGCATCGTTTAGGATTACCTCATACAGTTGTACCTGTTCAGATGAATTTTCAGAAATCTGCGATGCCCCGGCCAACATTTTGCAGAAGCCTTGACCTCTTACAATTTTTGCTGGCTTGATCTCAAGGTCGTATTCCTGTAAAGCAGCGATCCAATTTGCTCTTTTCTCACCCACATCCTTCTGTACTAGAATATTTCTTACCGCTGGAAACGGTACTATGATCTTAGTATGGGTTTTAAGTAGGAAAGGTCTGAAATATTTGACCGCTTTGAAAACAGCATATGCCTATTTCTCCATGTTTGGATAGTTGAGTTCAGCACCTTGTAAACTTGAGCTAAAAAATGCGATTGGAGCTTCCGCTTTTTCTTGATTTGCCTGAGTTAGGATCGCAGCATATGATTTCTCTGAGGCAAATGTGTATAAGATAAAAGATTCTGAAAAATTCGGGGTTGCTAAAGATGGAGCATTAATGATAGCTTGTTTGATTAGGTTGAATGCTTCATGTTCATCTTGACCCCATTTGAAATTTGAATTCTTTTTAATCATGGTTTGCAAAGGAGACACAATTCGTGAAAAATCTGGGACAAATCTCTTTACAAAATTGATTTCACCAAGGAAAGATTGCATGGCTTTTTTATTATGAGGTAGGGATATTTCAGAAATTTCTTTGATTCTGTCTGGCTTGATGTGAATACCAGATTTTGACACTATGAATCCAAGAAGTTCCCCTTCACTTAGTGCGAAAAAAGATTTCTTTGGGTTAAGTGAAATCCCATACCTTAAACATCGTTGAAAGATTTGTTTTAAGTCTCTGAGATGGTCGCTTCGCTTCTTGGAGTACACTGTTATATCATCCAAATAAATTACTACGGATTTATTGACTAAACCCTTGAATGCGATGTCCATGGCTCTCTGAAATGTAGCAGCGACATTGATCAAACCAAATGGCATCTTCCGATATGCGTATGTGCCCCATTTAGTTCTGAATGTGGTTTTCAACTGATCATCGGGATGTACCAGCACTTGATTATATCCTGAAAGTCCATCCAAGAAAGACATCGGTTCTGAGCCTGCTACAGCCTGTAATATCTGCTCCATAGGTGGGAGAGGAAAATTGTCTTTTTGACAGGTTTTGTTGAGATTCCGAAAATCGATGTAGATTCTAATATCTCCATTTTTCTTTCTAACGGGTACCATATTGGAGACCCATTTGGAATGTCTGACGAGGAAAATTATTCTGGCTTTTAACAACTTATTTAGCTCGGTTTTTATCTGATTTTCTAAATTGGGGTGGATCTTTCTCAGTTTCTGTTGGACAGGTTTTTCGTTGTCAATCATACGAATAGTGTGTTGAATGATAGAAGTGTTGTACGTCTTCAGCTCATCATAATTCCAGGCAAAAACATTTTTATACTGTCTTAAAAGACGAATATACGCTAGTTTTTATTTAGGGGCTAAGCCGATGCCTAGATTAATGTTTTGTGGTTTATCATCAGTTCCTAGGTTTACTAATTCGTAGTTCAGAGTTGAACTGCAGAGCTTTGAATTGGCAGACCTTTTAAACCGATTTTTCAAATCGTATAAGTCTTCTAACTTAACCACCGATTTAGGTATAGCATTATCAGTGCCATTTTGTTGTATTTGTCGATTGTGATGGTCTTCATCAATTATCTGATTGGAGTAGGATCCTTCGGAAGTGAGAAAATTTACAATATCGGGATCGTCATTAAATACTCTCCAATTTGTAATGTTGTCAGGGATGGATGGTCTGAAGATTAATTCTATTGAGAATCTATCTGGACTAAACTCTTCGGAGGGAATAAGCCTAGAGGCTACGTTAGCCAAAAGGTCTGCGCTTGCGTTTTGGAGTCTCGGGATTGACGAAATATTGAATGCTATGAAATTCTCAGTCAGATCTTGCACTAAAGATTGATAGTGTTTTAAATGACTTGATAGGCAATGAATAGTGTTACGTACCTGTTTGACAATGATCTCAGAGTCTCCGAAGACTTGAAGATACTTGGCATTCAACCTGATTGCTTTGTATAGGCCTTGCACCAAGGCTTCATATTCTGTTGTATTGTTTGTGCAATCGAATTCGAGTTTTCACGTAAGCATGGTCTTATTTCCTTCTGGACTAATAAGAATTCATCCTGCTCCTGCTCCTTCGTTAGATTTAGAGCCATCAAAATATAATTTCCAAAACAAAGATGTATTTATAGGTTTATCAGTTTGGGAAAAAATTTCGACTTGGGACAAAACTGAATTTTCTAAGTAAGGTGATGTATGAGCATTGAAATTGCCGAGAAAAGAATCTACCGAGTAATTGCCTATGATACTGCTGTTATACGCTATTGCCTCATTTTCTCCCTCCAATTCCGTTACTATGTACTTCTGGTGTAATTCTCGTTCAACCTTTATTTGATTCGGTTTACCATTGTAGGGTAACCACATGTGCGACCAGTCGGTTGAAAAGTATCCATGGAGTTTCTCGGACCAATCCCTGCTAAGAATCAAGCCATAGAATTCTGGGATATCAGCCACTAGAATGTCAATAACCTGACATACCTTTGGGTTGGATGACAATCTTATGGTTACTTGATTAAGTTCACCAATCACTTCGACTTGAGATCGATCAAGCTGAACTATGCGCACTGCGGATTTTTGTGGTTGAACATTTAACTTGGCACATATTGATGTGGGTAAAATATTCGTTGAAGCACCAGAATCTACCAAACAATTGTGCACATTTTTATTGAAAATTTCATAAGTGAGAAGGAAAGGGGGAGTGTGAGACCTTGATCTTCCTCCAATCAAGGCGATGTCATTAGGATCAATCTTATTAATCGTGTTGGTTGGAGGTTTTCCCATGTTGTGGGAAGCTACAGCTGTAGGCAAAGATGTAATAGGCATGGCATGTAATTGTTTCATCATTATCATCTGTTGATGTTTCAATTTGCTCAATTCGTAAAGGGTAATATTAGCCCTAGTCTTTTTCATGTCGTCAATAATATTGTATTCCATCTCATCCGACACTATTAGTGTTTTTGATGGAGTTGTTTGATCTAATTGGACCGGGCTAGGTTGAGTCGCTTTAGTGGTCGTTTTTTTGTTGTGACTTTATCTTTTACTGCAGAGCTTGTGTTCTTCTGCTTAGGGGTAGTTTGGGGAGGATCAAGTTGATTTTTGCTTCGAGTGCTAACCAGAAATGCTTCTTGATCTTCTTCTTGTGGGAGGATGAAATCCCACATTCCTTGTAATTCCACAACTTCTTCGTCATCAGTCTGCCCTTTGGTGGTACTTTCTTCTTCTTCCTCTTCTTCGGATTCGACATTTGAAATAGCGTTGGGTGGTTTTACATCCATTGAAGGACCTCTTTTAAAAGCTCTGTAGGGCTTTTTCGAAGAAGTTTCTACTACTTGTTTTTTTATGTCAATCATCTCATTGGACATGGTTTTTAATACTTTTTGCAATTCTTCCAAATCGAAAGGGTCTTTCGTTTGTTTCTTCTTGGAGTCTTCCTTGAAGGTGACTTTTTTAGACTTGCGTTCCTCTATCGCAGATCTCTTTTCCAGGGCTATTACGTGTTTCTCTACTGCTTTCGCCTCTATCAAATTTTCAACTAAGGTTGTTTTATTTGCCCTATCCACGAAGATTGCTAAGTTTGATGGTAAGGCCGTAATATACCATTCACATCGTACTTCTTCGCTAGCTTGGGAAGCAGTGGGAATTTTGTTGAGGATCTTATTGAACCGTAAATTGAAATCTTTGATGGGTTCTCTAGCCTCGGCTTTAAGATTGGATAGGTCATTGATTAACGTTGCCGTTGATCTGTCATCAACAAACTTGGTAAGGAATTGACTTTGGAAAATGTCCCAACTTGTGATAGACCCGAAGGGTAATGAAAAGTACCATGACCCGGCTGCTCCTTGCATTGTGTAGGGAAAAAGCCGAACAACAACATCTTCGTTAGTAACTCCGTTGAGATTGACAGAAAGCATGAAATTGTTTATGTGTTCTTCAACTAGCATGCCTGTTTCTGGATTGAATTTGGGTAGCCATTTCTCAGGATGGGCCAGTATTTGACTCAAGGGTGGAGGCATTAAAACTGCCCCAGGATTATTCCATGGAGACTGGGCCATCGTTGAGTTGCTAGTGAATGAAAGTGTAGAAGATGATCCCTGTGGCTAGGAAGATGAGGACACTATGATCGTAGATGATTGAAGAGGGGTTGTGGGAGTTCCAGTAAGCGGATGGATGATGGTTTGGAATGAAGATGTGGGTGGCTGACTTCGCGGTGAGGGAGTTGAAATGGAGGATGTAGATGAAAGAGTCTCACTATCAGACTCTTGTGGTGTTTTCCTCGCTCTTTTCCTGGTGGGGAGAGGCAATTCAGTTGGCTGGATGCCAAATTTTTCACTCTTTAATCTGGTCAGGGGATGAGCAAGATTGTACTGCGAAGTCACGCTGCTTTGAGATTTATCAGACCTCTAAGTAGAAATGGAAAATCCCTGGAGTTTGTGAATCAGAGTTTGAACTTCAGGGGGTTCAATGGTAGATTAGTCTTAAATATTAGGTTGTGTAGCAGCGGTTGATACTCGAGCGACTTCTGACTCTGGATTTAAGCGTACTGCGAAAGTCGGGGGAGTTGATGAGGGCAATTTACTCTCAGAATTGTATTTAGATTTTGATTTAGGTGCCATTCATAGTTCGAGCCCTCCTTCTAGCGCCTAATATGTTGAAGGCCCCGAAAATGGGGTCGACAACAAGGGGGATACCCACCCGGTCCGGACCTTGGTTGGCAGCTCCTTATCCGTTTGGTATAGCGGGTCCGACTGGGGATAATGGGACCAGTTTCCCAATCTAAGGGTGTATGTGTGTGCAGAGTTGGATGTTGTTGATCTAACAATACTTAAAGCTATTCTAATTCAAACTTCTAAACTAAATCTATGCTAATGTAATCTAATGAAAAACAGCACATCTAATCTATGTTAACCCGGGGTGTATTTCTTCTATTATGCGATCTAAAGAGATTTCAAACAATAATTGGTAATAAAGATCATTCAGCTATCATAAGAATAGAAATCAATTAAGATGAACTACTTTGCATAAAAAGTTAGGCAAAATAGTTGTGAACAGCATATCGCATAATAAGTTATTCTTATATCAGATATAAATAAATAGCTCCACCGTACAAAAGTGCCAAATGGTAACTCACACATTCATGCAATAACATATAAACAACTAAAACTGTATATCACTTTAAGAATATAAGCAGAAATGGCCAAGAGATAAAAGTACCATTTATGACTGATCCTACTCATAAGCTTCAAGCAATAATGATTTATCTCTCCTTGCTCTAACATCTACTAAGAGTACAGAAGTGCAACATCAGTAGCAGATATCAAATGCAAACATTAATAAACCTTGATCCATCCATTCATCAAAACCCCCTCCGAGGGTGCAAAAGTGCATGTTCTGAGGACAAGTTTTTGACAAATTTCTAGACCTGTCTCAAAATGCATTAGAAGGGTTTAAATACTGCTAACTAATTAACTTAATTACATAAATTTAGGATACGGTTTAAATGACCGCCCTTCTTCTAAAGCAAAACTATTTCTAAAAACTGAATCTAATTCCTAACTATTTCTGCATTTTCTCCTTAAACGTTGCGAGCATTCAACATTCGCCTGGGAAGAGTTGGCTGGTTGCCTTTTGCTTTTGTTTGAGGTATGCAAACAGAAATGGCAAGCGCTGGTATCACTTTTTAGTACACTAGAAGATATTTTTGAGAATTATCTTCTGGTTGGGCGAATTTACTGCGTATATACTTGGCAACAACCCAAATTTCCCTCAAACTGCTTCTGCTTTTGCTATTTCAGTTTCCAGACTTGCGAATGACTAAGCAAGTTAGGGACTTTGCTTTCTGAACATTTTTCTTAGCAATGCGCGATTAGCGTTAGGCGCTAATCGCACATCGAAAACTGCCTCTGTTCATTGATCCGGGCTTTTCTGGTGCGTTTTCCTTCTTTAGCACCTTTTTTATCTTTACCGGGTAGAAGTTTCAGGTTTTTTTGTAAACATGCTGCTTTTGTGAGCTTTCTGACCTTGAATGTTGAATCACCTATCGACCTCAGCATCTGTTCAGTGATACTCTAGAATCTATGGTTCTGTTGCATGCGACATCTGTTCATGAAGGCATCTCTTCTCTATTCTCCGAGCATTGACGCTTTCCCCTTTCCCTTAGATGTTTCCTGCTCATTGCTTCATAATGTTTCTTGTTTTTCATTCCTGCAGTTCACGCAAAGGAAAAGAGTAATGATAGTAAATCCTGATACGAAAGCTCTAACCTCTACGAATGCATAAAATCATGACACCCATCGTGAACTGACTCTTCGAAAAACACAAAACCGTCCTTCATTAACACTTTGGCATATGTTCATTAATTTCTTTTAAGGCGCGCGCCTAATTTTTGGTTTACGGACAGCTTTTTTTGAATGTTGAGCCGGGGAAATTTGCGATGGGCGATGGCAGCATCGCGTCATCGCATTACCTAGATATGTCATCGCAAATTTTTTCAGATCGGATTATCGCAAATCGCAGATCGCAGATATCACAAGATCGCAGCATCGTGGAACGCATGAGTCATTAAATCATTGTGTGCTGCTTCTGCGATATTGCGATATGCGACGTCACACATCGGCCGTCGGGGATTTCTTAAGATTTTCATTTAAGTGCACTTCTTAATGTGTGTGATGCGATGAATTTCGCGTCGCTTCTTCACAGTTTTTATTATGTTCATAAGGGGATGTTTTATCTTCTCCACGCGATGCGACATAATTTCAAGGAGTAGAATACAAAATGTTTTATAAAATGTTTTTTGGATTTTTTTCTAAGGGTCCCCATTTGCTTAGTGTTAGTGCTAATACTACACAAAGAGGGGGGTTGTTGGTGGCCACAACAGGACCATCTCTTAAAGTCTAGACTTTTGGAGGATCTTCATATTTTGTAACATTTATAGATGATTACTCTATAAAGGTGTGGATCTATTTATTGAAAATAGAAGTTGATGTATTTGATTCTTTTAAGAAGTATAGAGCTTTGGTTAAAAAGAGCACTGGCAAGTAAATTAAATGTTTGAGAATTGATAATGGAACCAAGTTTACTTCAAAGGAATTCAAAAATTATTGCCAGGAAGCTAGGATAAAAAGACATAAAGCCACAATTTATACTCCTCAGCAAATTGGTGTTGGTTTGATGCATGAATAGGACTCTTATAGAGAGAGGAAGGAGTATGCTCAATAATGCCAAGTTGCAACAACAATTGTGTGTAGAAGCAGTTCTTACAACGTTCTATCTAGTAAATTGATCACCATCAACTACAATTAACTCTAAGATTCTAGAAGAGTTATGGATAGGTCAACCTTATGATTATTCAAATATTAAAGTTTTTTGTTGTGATGCCTATGCTCTTATTCCAAATAATTTGCATTCTAAGTTAGATCCAAAATAAGAAAAGACTAATATTTTTTGGAAATGGTGATGGAGTTAAGGGATATAGATTGTGGGTTCCTACTACCCATATAAATCATCATTAACAGAGATGTCATATTTGATGAATTGTCACTCATAAAATTAGATGTAGATGGTGAAATGAAATTGGCAAAAGTACCACATATTCAGTGAGTTCAATTGGAAACTCAGTCATATTCAAGGGAGGAGGATCATGAAGATATTCATGAAGAAACTCCTACTGAAGCAGATTAGGATACCAAAATTTCTCAGAAAACGCAGGAAATATTGCAACCAATTGTACAAAGATTGTAATTATCCTCCTCCCACATCTACCCAAGTAACCAACCAATTGGGGTAAACATGCGATGAGAGGCTAGTATGATGTGATTCAACCTCCTTGGTGACCTTAAGGAAGTGGAATTGACTGAAACACATCAGAAACACCTTCCACATCAGCAACAACACCCATAGGAGACACCCCAGCCACTAAGGCATCCTACCCCTAGATCCCACTGAATTTTTAGACCTCTTGAACTCTGGACGCTCTCATGCTATGGGTATGTCAGTGTCCAGGTACATCCAGACGCTCTCACAAGCCTGCAAACTAGCATCCAGACACCTTTTCTAGTAGACCTGTGCCAGCGTCCATAGGATTTAAGGTACTTTTCTAGCCCGGACTTTTGGTCACTTCCTAGAACTTGTTATAACTTCTACAATCCATCAAAGACATGATGAAAAGACTAATGAACTAAAAATCAACTTCAAGACTAGGCATGACCATCCCCAACCAGGACTGACATTATGTCAAACACTTGGCATCAATGAAATCTACAGGTCTAGGATACAATAAAGAGCATAAACGACTAAAAACTCTTTTGAAACATGAAAAGAAGGATCCGCACCTTCTCCCTTGAACTGTTATGACATCAATTAGGTCTCTCATCCATCATTTTATCAATTACAAGTAAATACATGAAATAACCATGGCATGAACTAGTCAATTAACCATGCTTATAACCAACATAAAACCATAGAAATAACAGAGATATAATAACCATTAAATCCAGATATAAACAAGTAAAAAAGCAAGAGAACTTAGCTTTCATTAATCATAGGAAAATCTGACTAGGTTTGGGACTTCCATGTACCACCGAATCGTAGACATGGCTGAACCAAATCTTTCTTTCATCCAGTCACCCCCATGCCATATTCCAAGCATGAATGTGGGATCTCATGGATAAACCAATCCAAAAACAACCAAGGGAATCTAGAGGTTAAACCACCTCCACCCTCACCAAACTGTGATCACACAAAAAATGGTGTTCCACTCAAGAAATTTAACCAAACTTGGAATTCCATCTGAAATTCATCACTATCCTTGAGGAACTACCGCAATTCAATCTCCGATCACTAGGCCCTAAACCAAGAGGATTCTCTTAGGCTTTACTATAATCCAAACCCAGATCACTAGACCCTAAACTAAGACTCCTGCCTCTGGCTTTATCGTGTATCTCGCCAAAATTGGTCAAGGAAATCCTAGGCCTTTGGGAATGAACCTTGAGACCACCTCTGCCTCGAATTCTAAAATCCATCAGGGAAATCAAAAGCTAAAAACTGAGATAAACATCCCAACACACGATGGCATATGGAAAATGGCAAGGCTAGGTTGATAACCATTGTCATAACCTGGCAAAACCATGTCACCAACAACAAGAGAACCATATACCAACATGAAAAGCCGTGCATGTAAGAACCAGCTAGGAAATCACACAATAAATATGTTACCTACAAATATTCTTGAGGAAGCTGCTTGATCTTGCTCTTCTTTCCTTGATCCTTGCTTTCCTTTACTTTCCTTTACTTTCTTTTCGTTTCCTTACTCCAAAGCAAAACATGAGCAAAACTTGAGCCAAGAGCTTCCCATCTGATCCTCATAAGCCTTTTTATCAACAAGTACTCTATTTTCTTCAATTTCAATTATTTTCATTCATTTTCCTCCTCACATGTAACCTGTAACCTTTCACCTCCCTTTCCTCCAAATTTCCTTTATTTTCATAAATAAATGGGGCAAAAATACCTTTTTCCTTTTTAATGTCGTTGCCATTGCCTTTTCTAATTTCCTTTAGCCATAATAAACCAAATGAACACCCACACTAGGATGTCATGCCAAAAATTCACTTGGAATACATATCCCTTACTCGTGGTCTTATTTTTCCTTTATTAACTTTTATTAGATGGAATTTTCACCAGGGTTTTTACAGAACCCTTCCCCTTGGGAACAACATCCTTGGTGTTAAACCACACCAAGACCTTAGAAAAACCATTGAAAAGAAAACGTACGACCCATAGATATTTATAACTTAGCTAGTTGCAATATTTACAATGAATGACCTACTCAAAAGAAAAACATCATGACAACATGACAACATACCGCATAGTGGAGCTTTATAACACAACTCATTAGGGTATTTACAATAACCACATATACACATATGCACATTTGCTAAACCAGAAAATAAAAGGATATGATACCCATCTCAATTAATAAGGGAATCCAGAGGTTTACACCTCCATCATCAAGTAATACCAAGATTCACCTCCTTCCTAAGAAGTCCAAAATCCACAGTCATAATCAAACTGCATTCAATGTCCAGCGCTATAATCATATGCCACTTATCCTCTTAGTGAACAGTTATTGTCTCATTGTTCCAGGGTGCACTCCCAATGTGCATATGATTCCATCTGGAAATGTTAATGACCAAAACAAATATATCCCCAACCTTCCCTTCTCTATTACATAGTCGCTTAGGCAATCCAGTCACCCCTTTTGTGTAGTCACTCACCTTCCAAGTTCCCTGACATCCCCTATCCCGGGAGATCCATCCCTTGGCGTGGCTTCCTTGCATCAGAAGGTCAAACAACCAAGATATATACCTACCTAAAAAGCATCATACCAGACATAGCATGCTCATGGCAATCAATGGACACTATTGGGTACTAGTGTCCCATAATTTCCCTGCTCCTGGAGTACTTTACCAACATAATGTTGCATGTTTATATTTATTTTGTTGTTGCTGCTAATTCTTGCAGTCGATTTCAACCACCCAACTGGGAATTTCATGCATTCTTTTTCTAAGCACATAATTTCCATTAGATTCAAAATAAATTGAAATAACTTCACATCATACCTTATTGGTAGCTCATTAATAAGGTACACTTGCAATATTTTTTACTTATTTTCACAACAAGTCAAACTAGCATCTTCAACCAAGTCATCATGTATCAACATATCACATCAGGTTAGCTCAAAACACAACTATCATAGATCAATTTCATAAATCACATGTAACCATTATGAACCAGAATAATAGATCACATGTAATCATCATGGACTAGAATCATAACTTGCATGCATAATAAAACTGAAGTAAAATACTGATACTTATCCTTTAATCAATCTTTAGCTTCTACCTTTGTTCTTATTTCGTACGCACTCTAGATTGGTTTCCACACCTGACAAACACCCAGTGCCTTCTCCTCAACCATGTGCACATAAACATAGTGTGCATCACACACATACAACCACACATGACATACAACACCATGAAATACATGCACCTACACCTGACATATAACTCATACACCTACACCCAATGTACAACACAACATAATACATGAGCCTACATCCGGTGTACACCATGACACAATACATACACCTACATTCGGTGTACACCCTAACATAATACGTACATCTACACTCGATGTACAACATAATACATATACGTACACAACAGATACACATGTTAGGATACCACGACTACACAATGAACATACATAGTACTGCATGGACACAACACAACATGTATGACATGCACATAATACCACATGTACACCAGTACATATGTACAACATGTTAAATTTTCTAGTTGTTCTATGTTGTTTCAGTTACATTAGCCCAATTTATCTTTTCATTAACAATGCATCCAATTATTAGCATTATAATCAATCATAAATGTAACTGAAGAAAGAACAATATATGCAGTGACAAAGAAGACAAGAACACAGCCATAAGAGACAACAAATTGGTCCAAGATTCGGGAAAAACCCCACTAGGGGAACCCTTTCAAATCTTCTTCTTTAGTAGATCATCATAAATATATTTTAGTAGAGATTACAATGATCCCAATACATGTAATTGCAACCGATAATAACAAAATACATCTACAGATCTATGTAATAACAGATAGAAACCTAGTCTACCAAATCACTAAAGTCAACTAAATCCAATCTAAATTTTCAGATTATGGCCGACTAAAACTCTTACATTAATTTTATTCATAATCCTTATATATACTCTCAAGATTAGCTCCTAGATACATCATTAATTTTTTCTTAAATATATTGTCGTATCCCCTGATGACGGACTCACTTAGTAGTCTGAAACGTTGGGTTCATAAAACTCTATAACAGGTCATTCCACCATTATAAAAAATTCTTCTCACCTGTATGGATTCATTATTTATAAATCCAAGATGTAAAATCTTAGATCTAAACTCTGGTTGCCCTCATCATGAGTGACTATGTATGACTAAAATTACTTGGTCACTCTCTCTATCACTGTATGTTAGCGACTGTCACTACAAGGTCTCTCTTAGGAGGTCTTGATGTGAGCGACTGTGGCACTAAGAATCTAAAACCCAAATTTTCTCCCTTACCATTATTGTGTGAGCGACTAAGATGGAAGGTCGCTCCCTTAGTGTTGTTGTGTGAGAGACTCAAACAGCTTGGTCACTCCTAGAGCTACCTTGTGCGAGCAATTGGGGACCAGAACCTTCTGATCTCCCTCTGAACCCAAGTTCACTCTCACTGAATTGTCTTCGAGCAACCAGAGAGCCAGAGTCACTTTATTGCCTACATTGTGCCTGCGACCGAGGACGTAAAACTTATGTTCTGTGCAACAAACTGAGATCCATAAAACCCAAACTCAGAATGAACCTTTCTCTTGTGATTTCAGACCCTGTGAAAACTCCTTTCGATGTACCTGGGCAAGCTAAGACAAAATAAAAGAGGAGACGAGAGCTTGATGTGATGAAATGAACTTGAGATCGCTTCCTTTTATAGGCTTTCCTAAGGCTTAACTTGGGGTTTAGTTTGACCCAAGAAGTTACGCATGTGGTTAGGGAAGACCCATTCCATAATGTATGTATGAATAAAATAATTGAAAACTTAACTTCCTTTTAACCAAATTAGGTGATATTTAGGTTGATTTTTGTCCTCTCAAAAAGAGGAATTTAGTTGAAGCATCAATTTGGTCATTTGAGTTGTCCAATGTGGAATTTGACTCTAGTTTAAAAAATTAACACCTGTACAGAATACCACCTGTACACCGCACCATCTACATAATGTGTACACATCATCACATGTACACGACACCACCTACACAATGTGTACACATCACCACATGTGCACTGCATCACTTGTAAAATGTGTACACAATACCACATGTACACAGTACCAAATGCATGACATGTGCATGACACCACATGTACACAACATCACATACACGGCATGTACACAACACCACATGCACACATCACCACATGTACAACATTTACAGCACCACATGCTCATAGCACCACTTGTACAAACATGGACACAACACCATATGTACATAACACCACATGTATAATATGCACACAATGCCATATGTACATAGCACTACATATACAACATGTACATAACACCCTATGTACACAGCACTACATATCCAACATGCACAACACCATATTCACATAACACCGCATATCCATAATGCGCACAGTACAATATGTACATAACACTACAAATCTGACATGTACATAGCACCATCTATGCCTATCATTTCATATGAAATATTTTCACAACACTATCTATACCACCCTGTACATAACATTGCATAAAGAACATGTATACTCACACTCTATATACACAACACCACATGTGCATAACATCACAAATGCAACATGTACAACATATGCACAACAGTAGTACCACACATCCAAAACCACACTATCTCTACCAAGCAACATTGCTTCCCATGTCTCTCTACCATCCATGCTTATCCTAGCATGTCGCAAGCCCATTGTTTTCATTCTGCTGATCTATCTTTCAACCTCACTTGTCATAGCATAAACATATGCATAATACAACCATACAATATCAATTCATATCCACATGATACTGACCTCATATATTTTCCATGATTACTCTCCCCATTTGATTCCCCATAAGACAAGGAACCTCGACATGCCATTCACTAGCATAAGGAATCATTCCTCCACAAGAATGATCCATGACAACCCTATCATACAGTGACATACATACATAGATACATAGATACATAGATACATATACATAAACATTAGCATAAAACAATCATGATCCTCTCAGACAACGACATACATACATATCAACTTTAGTATTAAACAACCATGATCCATGATGACCTCGTTAGACATGGCATACATACATACATACATACATACATACATACATACATACATGTATACATATATAAACATCAGTATAATCATGATCATAACATAATTACTAGATAACATAAGGTCAATGTTAAGAGAACTCCCTTTATCTGTGCACACCATGCACAACATTAAGAACAACCATTCCCAACATAGACAAGGCATTTGATGCCTCAGATCCATTTCCTTCACCTTTCCTGATAGCTTTCACATGACTATACTTCCACTATCCATTTACACCAATGGACTGAACGAATCTAATTGATTGTCATAGTCTTACCTCCCGATGTGCTCACTCATGCATTGAGCTTCATCCATGTCTTACATTACTTGTTGGGTACCACACAACTCTCTCGAGCTCCATTAACTTTCCTCTTTCCCAAACCAATTCCCAAGACTCAAAACATAAAAGGCAAAATAAGAGGCAAAACAAGAATAGAACCATGGAAAACCAACAACAATATGACACCACAACCAAAGTGGCATGGCCATGCACAAGATGCAAACAAAACCGCAATCAAGCACAAAAAATCACCAAAAGACCAAAAGAACAAGACTAACAACATATGCCATGACTCAATCCCCATGGTTCCCAGTGATTCCAAGGGAAATCTCAACTTGAACCTTCTTCAAGATTTCATGGAAATTTATTTTCCATGCAATCCCTTGAATCATACTGCCATCAACACATAATTGTCAGTTCTTAAATAAACATAACAATACACTAGTTACGTTACCCTGTTGTATCAAGCACGTTTCTTGCAACTGAGCAAATTCATGCCATATCTCAAGGGTCTCCAATTCCCTTGGAAAATCCACCTGTAACTAGAGACTAACTGATATCCATGTCAAGTACATGTTCATGAATCTAGAACATATCCACAGAGTGTCATACCATATTCAGGTTAAGAAGACTTCTTGTATGTAAATCACTCATTCATTTGGAATTAGGGTTTTCAAACATAGGCAAAGGAATTCTTGCCCAAATCCTTTCTTTTAAATTTTTACCTTGTTGCAATCAAGTCTTACTATGTAGTGTCACATCACCCAACTGTTAGTTATATAAACACATCAATTGTTACCTTTTCATGCTAATACCAAGCATCTTTCCTGCCACTCTTCAAACATGTCAATCACGTGTTCCAAATATCAAGACAATCATATCTATCAATTTGAAATCAACCTTTACTAAGACTAACAATCATGTCATATTCCATAGTCAACTCATAGTCATTAGACATAATTCTACAACTATCACCTATTACACTCAAGTACATATCAACTATATCAACATATATGTGTTAGTACAATCATCTTAAAACAAGATCATTTATTGATGCAATCTTATAGATACATACTCATATATGTGATTAATCAAACATTCAAATAGACTATAAACATACCATGTTATATGATTCAACTAGATGACATAATCAAACACGCAAACACCAAATAGACAACATAATCAAAACAATTAAGCACCATGTAGATGACATAAGCAAGCTCATACTTTAATGTATATCAGGGGAGGATATCATGTCTGCAAAATCAATCCATATTAGCATAATATAGCTTCACGACATATCAACTCAAAAATAAATAAGATCATGATATCCATAATAGCCATTAGCTAAGATGCTCACATCATAAACTCATAAACATTTTTCATTTATGCATAGCAATCACATATTTATTATCAGTCTAGATTAGTACAACACAATTTCACAAATAAGTTGACTTGTTGATCCAAAATGGATTTTGGATAGACTCCTAAATCTAAGTGCTCCTCACAGAGGAAAAATGAAAGTCCAAGCAAGTTCCTAGAAATAGCCCCATTACAGAGATTGTCTCATTCTGAATCTGCTGCAACTTGAATGGGAAAAAATGGACTTAGGATGCAGAAGTTATCGCAGAAAGAAGATACCTTTGTTCTTTGGAAAAAGAGGCAAAATCCCTTAAAAATGGCAAAAAAACCCTTAAAAAGGGAAACTGCATTAGAGAAAGGCAAAAGGTCAGACTTAAGCAGAGGCGAAAGAAACTCCGATCCACCAATTAGATGTATCGGATTGGAGGCAGACATGTATGTGATAATGGGACCCTGGACTTGGCAATTGTGATCATGCGATACGCCAATCGCTGATGATTGGATCGGTGAATCGGTATTGGCAATAGACAAAACCCCTGGGCTGTAGGAAAATGCGATATGCGACTGCGATATCGCAATATCGCATCAGAGTGACACAAAGGAGCGGGGCCGATATATGCGACTTGCAATAAAGTCAGACTCGACGGGTCTTATAGGCACAAATATATATATTTTTAGATCCGAAAAAAACGGTTTTTCTTGTGTATTTTTCATTTTCGTTAAATAAACGAAAAACAAAGGAAATGCGCCTGATGTGATGAATCCAGACCTAAAAGGGTTTATAAAGGTAGTTGGATATTATTTGAAGTCCGCCATAAAACAATTTAGTCAGGATTTCAGTGTTTTAATGTATTTTTACAAATACAAAGGAAACCATGGCACATGAGCACCTTGACTTGCGAGAGATTAAAGGCGGACCTGATTCGATATTAGGGTGGATGCGATATAATTTGAAGTCTGATAAGAAGGATTTTGTCGGGTTTTTCATGTATTTCCCGTATAATTGGTATTTTTCCCAATATGCCTGTGTGATGCAATGTAACGCCTAATGGAAGACCTGATAGGGATTTAGGGGTGATTGAATGGGATTTCAAGTCCGGAAATCGCGTCCGATAGTGTTTTTGCAGACATTCCCTATGTAATGGGGTTTTCTCCATTTCTCGGACTTTTGCCTATGAAACGACCCCGATTCCTCTGTAACGGCCCCTGATCATCATGCCACACTGCAAGCAGGCGTTTTAGAAGACAATGATGCGTTTGGAGCCATGGAGCCGCAGAGCCAGATGGCTAGTTGAATAAACAGCACGCAGGGAAGCTGCAGAGAAACAGAGGAATGATTAAATGCAAAGAAACAGCCAGGGAAGTGAAGAGCCAGGAAAATGCCTCAAAGAAGGCCAGAGAGCCAATTGCCAAGGATCTCTTGGAGGAGAGGCAGAAGGCAGAAGCAAGGGAGCTAAAAGGTTGCCGAGGATCACTTGGAGGCCAAGCAAATCACAGAGGCATGCAAAGGCCAAGAGATAGAGCTCAGAGAAGCCAGAGTAGAAAGCCAAGGGCCAGAGCCAGAGCCAAGAGCCAGAGCCAAGAGCCAGAGCTAAGAGCTAGAGCCGGAGCCAGAGCCAAGAGACAAAGTGAGAGCCGAGAGACATAAAGCCGAGAGCTTCAAGAGGCAGGGATAAGATGGTGTTTAAACCCATTGTTTTTGTGTAAAACAGTGGAGTTGAGATAGGAGCTTGTAAAAGGACTTTGCCATAATCCCAGAGAGCCTAGTTGAGTTGACTAGGGCTCACGGAGACGTAGCCCAAGAGTTTTGGGTGAACTCCTAATTAAATTACTGTTTTGTGTGTGTGTTTGATTGTTGCATTGTATCTGTTGTTTTACTTACTATTATATGTATTTATATATCAGTTTAAGCACATTAGCTTGTAGCACAAACATATTATCAATTAAAACCAAAATACCATCATACACCTTATTTTCAAGCATATTATTAATTCCGCATTGGTTAATCAATAAGACTTGGGAATATTGAAAGCTTTGGAAGTGGGAGAGGTTCTTGTAAGTTAAGCAAAGAAGCCTAAGTGCCCCACTATTTAGATCAGGTGGTAACGGAGCTTGAGATTTTATTAACCCCACCTTCAAAGAAGGTTATATCAGAATGCTTGATTGACAAAGCAAATATTGCTTGTCTAAAAGGTGTTTAAACAGTCAAAGGTTGATTGTATGCTTGTTTGCAGACTGATTATTTTTTGAGTTTGCAAAGGTGAAGGGAAATCTATTGATAGCTCAATATAGGAAGGACAAGAATGAAGAAGGGATGAAAGAATTCTTCTACCCCAAAGGACCTCAAGGAAATCCTTAAAGCACAAGAGGTTTGTTGCAAAAGTTTGCTTGCATAAGCTCTTTAGTAATCTTGTTTGAAGTTCTTTTGTTCATTGGTATAATGACAATTTCTACAAGTGAGTCCTCAAATTCCTCTTGCATCACAAAACTCTTTGATGGAGATATGCAGCAAGACTTGTTCATTATGATGGACCATTTGAGAGAAATGTGTGAGGAAGGAAGGAAGAGTAGCATACTTAGAGAGCAATTGAATTCCATGAACGAAGAGAAGCAGTTTCTTTCTGACAAATTGAAGGAAATGGAGAGGCAACTTCATATTGCAAATATGAACCTGAAAAGGATGCATGAGTTGGAGTCACAGCTCTTTGTTGCCAAATAAGCCTTGGTCAAGTATCATCTTGAAGAAGATGTAAACCATTCCAGTTTGTCTTCAAATTCCTATAAGAATGCTTATATTGGTTCTTTTTAAAAACATGCTATAGGCATAGGTTCCAAGCTAATGTCCAAGATGGGCTATGAAGGAAAAGGCTTGGGTAAGAATGCACAAGGTATTGTTGAACCAATAATGGTTGAGCAAAGGCCTAAGTATTTGGGTCTTGGATATGGACAATCTTATGGATAGAGTTCCAAAGCTGCCATGAAGACCATTGGAACAGCTCCAAGAAGGAGTTGCATTGCAGAGTGTGAAGATTTTATTCAGGAGGAATGTAATGGCTTGAAACATCATTTGCAGGATGCAGGTGTTCAAAAGCACACACTTGAACCAGAGAGTTGTGAAAACTCTGACAACTTTGAAGAAAGTGATGGTGTTCCAAAGGGAGCCACTTCTTCATTTGCTTCACCTCCTCATGAAGGAAATAAAGGTGAAAGAGGCAAGTATAAATCTGGTTCTAAACACATCCCTTTTGATTTTTCAAAGCATGGTAAATTTCCACATAAGCATGGGAAAATAATTGCATGTTCCTTTTGTGGTTTGGATAACCATCATGTTTCTAGATGTTGGAAGAGAATGGCCACATACAGGAAACTTTTGAAGAAAAAGAAGCAAAAATCCAAAGGTCCATTGGACAAGGCAAATCATGTTTTCAAGAGGATGCACATATGTTGCGCTTACTACCATAAGCAAGGGAATCTTGCTGAAAGGTGTTGGACTTTGAATCCAACAATGCTTCCACAGAATTTGAAGAAAGTGGAAAGAGAAGACGGCAGAAATGGAAAGGAAGTTTCCATGAATGATGTGTCTCAAGATGATTCACATGTTGATGCTGATGTGCAAACAAAGGGAGCACCTTTGAAATGGGTTGGTAAGAAATGGTTAGGGTTATTTTCCAATTAAGGTTGCATGTCTATTGATGCATCTATTTGCATTTCTTTGTTGATGAGATTCAAGTTGCGGGATTTTACCAAGAAGGTGAATGGAAAGGTTGAGTAGGAGACTCACTTTATTGCTACAACATCATATTTCATTTCAGCTTCGAAAGTACAGTGTGCTCAAGCAAAAGTTGAAGCATGAAATGCATGCATGAGCATGAGATGCATGAACACAGGGACGTTGATTTTTTCCTTGTATTTGAACATGTATGTGTAATTAACTTGAAGGGTTGATTTCCTTGTTTTAAACATGCATGTAATGTTGACTTGAGAGAAGGTTAACTTGGTCTCCAATATGGAAATAATGATGAAGTGTTTCATCTTTTGAAAAAGAGTCCAAATGGTCTTTTTCCACATGCTTGACTTGAAGGGTCATTTGTTTTAAAGGCATGTTTTGTGGGCTTGTTGTCTAGCCCATCATTTGTATGTAGATGTAAGACATGGAGGTGTTCACAAGATGTGAAATATGTTTCTTTTGTTGAAGCAGGATTTTAGTCCATCCATTGGTTGTCTGTATTTCTGTTGTTGTTGACAGGTTTTCAAACAGTTACAAATGAAAGTTTTGTGGAGCAAGTGTACTTAACATTTATTTTAACCACCTGGGATCAATGATCAAGGCAGAGAAGCTCAAACTACCTTCTATAACCATTTCAGCAGGAGTTCTACAGGAAGGCAAGGAGGAAGATAGTTCTTCCCAGGAAGACCAACCCATCCAAGAAGGGAGGTGGTCAGAAACTTTGGTTCAAAGGCACTATGCAAACCAAGTGTAGGGAGGTTGAAAGAAGAGGGTGAGTCACTCTCATTTACTATTCAGATCAATATATCAGTCTTTTGGAGACCAAAAGTTCTTTTAGTGGGAAGGCGTGACCCAAAAAGGATTTTGGATAGACTCCTAAGTCTAAGTGTTCCTCACAGAGGAAAAATGAAATTCCAAGGAATTTCCTGGAAATAGTCCCATTGCAGAGATCGTCTCATCCTGAATTTGCTGCAACTTGAATGGGAAAAAATGGACTTAGGATGCAGAAGTTATCACAGAAAGAAGATGCCTTTGTTCTTTGGAAAAAGAGGCAAAATCCCTTCAAAATGGAAAAAAAAACCCTTAAAAAGGGAAATCGCATCGGAAAAAGGAAAAACACCAGACTTAAGCAGAGGCGAAAGAAACCCTGATCTGCCGATCTGATGTATTGGATTGGAGGCAGACATGTATGCAATATTGAGACCCTGGACTTGGCAATTGCAATCATGCGATATGTCGATCACCGATGATCGGATCGGCGAATCGGAATCATCGATGGAAAGAACCCCTGGGCCATAGGCAAATGAAATATGCAATTGCAATATCACAATATCGCATCGGAGTGACACAAAGGAGCAAGGCCGATACATGCGACTTGTAATAAAGCCAGACCCGATGGGTCTTATAGGCACAAATATATATATTTTGAGATTCAAAAAAGGGGTTTTTCTTGTGTATTTTTTTTTTTCATTAAATAAATGAAAAACAAAGGAAATGCACTTGATGCGATGAATCCGGACCCGAAAGGGTTTATAAAGGCAGCTGGATATTATTTGAAGTCTGCCATAAAGCCATTTCATCGAGATTTCAGTGTTTTAATGTATTTTTACAAATACAAAGGAAACCACGGCACATGAGCACTGTGACTTGTGATAGTGATTAAAGGCGTATTTGATGCGATATAATTTGAAGTCCGATAAAAAGTATTTTGTTAGGTTTTTCATATATTTCCCGTATAATTGGGATTTTGCCCAATATGCTTGTGTGATGTGATGTAATGCCTAATGGCGGACCTGATAGGGGTTTAGGGGCGATTCAATGGGATTTCAAGTCCACAAATTGTGCCCAATAGTGTTTTTGCAGACATTCCCTATGTAATGGGATTTTCTCCATTTCTCAGAAGTTTGCCTATGAAATGGCCCTGATTCCTCTGTAACGGCCCCTGATCATCATGCCACGTTGCAAGTAGGCATTTTAGCAGACAATGATGCATTTGGAGCTATAGAGCCGTAGAGCCAGATGGCTAGTCAAATAGACAGCACACAGGGTAGCCACAGAGCCACAGAGGAATGATTAAACACAGAGAAACGGCCAGGGAAGCGAAGAGCTAGGAAAATGCCTCAAAGAAGGCTAAAGATCCAATTTCCGAGGATCACTTGGAGGAGAGGCAGAAGGCAAAAGCAAGGGAGCTGAAAGGTTGTTGAGGATCGCTTGGAGGCCAAGCGAATCACAGAGGCACACAGAGGCCGAGAGACAGAGCTCACAGAAGCCAGAGCAGAGAGCCAAGAGCCATAACAAGAGCCATGAGCCAGTGCCAAGAGCTAGAGCTGGAGCCAAAGCCAAGAGCGAGAGCGAGAGTCGAGAGCTTCAAGATCCAG
Source organism: Pinus tabuliformis (assembly GCA_031772625.1). NCBI lineage: Eukaryota > Viridiplantae > Streptophyta > Pinopsida > Pinales > Pinaceae > Pinus > Pinus tabuliformis. The sequence goes on from CM062804.1 coordinate 1,562,148,369, forward strand.
GGATAAGATGGTGTCTAAACCCATTGTTTCTATGTAAAACAATGGAGTTGAGCCAGGAGCTTGTAAAAGGACTTTGCCATAATCCCAGAGAGCCTAGTTGAGTTGACTAGGGATCACGGAGGCGTAGCCCAATAGTTTTGGGTGAACTCCTAATTAAATTGCTATTTTGTGTGTGTGTTTGATTGCTACATTGTATCTATTATTTTACTTACTGTTATATGTATTTATATATCAGTTTAAGCACATTAACTTACAACAAAAACAATAGATTTTAAAGTATATGATCAGTTAAAAACAAAATACTAGCATACACCTTATTTTCAAGCATATTATTAATTCCGCATTGGTTAATCAATAAGACTTGGGAATATTGAAAGCTTTGGAAGTGGGAGAGGTTCTTGTAAGCTAAACAAAGAAGCCTAAGTGCCCCATTGTTCATATCACTTGTACCTAAAATATCATAACCCTAACCATCTGCATAGGCCAATCCAATTTAACATGATACATATAACATCAAGATCTTAATGTAATAACCCTAATCATCAAGTTATTAGCATAAAACAACACCAAGTTATATATCGCTCATCAAAAACATATAACCTAATCATCAAGCTAACTATCATATAACATACTCATCAACAACATATAACATAATCACTAAGTTATCTAACATAAAACAGCAATAATAATTCATACAACCAGATGTTACTATCATTCATGACTATATGACACATGTGCATATGACTACACTTATCAAATAGCATCTATCATGTATGTAACCATAACATCAATAGAGATGTACATAAACCTAATGTATATAACCCTAATGCATATACCAATCCATTAACTAGCATACCTGCATGCCAAACATCCAAACTTGTGTGATGATCTTCTCTTATCCCAAAATCTAGTATTGCAACCTCCATTTCATGATCTGCATCTCCTTCTTTATCTCAGATGACACATTAGCATCATAACATACCAATAGCATCATGATCACCTAATTTCATACAATGAACTCATGCACAACATCCTTCACTATGGTAATGCATGCATAGCAACATATAAACATCGACATGCATAACAAATGCATATACACATGACAACGCATTCCACAACAACACCATAAACCTTCACCTGGCAACATCACTAGAACTACGATCAACACCATGCAAATGAAACAAACACATGGACTACAAGCATAAGGAACACATATGAAACTGACATGAACACATGACCAACATGCCGTCCATACAGTCTAAGGGGTGAACCATGCTCTGATACCACTCTATGGTATCAGATATGACCCAAAGAGAGGGGAACCCTCTCTGATACGAATTTGTAACTACTCTCCTACAACATTTACCCAAGTAACCAGCCAATCAGGGTAACCATGCGAAAAGAGGCTACTATGATATGATTCAACCTCCTTGGTTACCTTAAGGAAATGGAATCGATGGAAACACATCAAACACACCTTCCACATCAGCAACAACACCCTCAGGAGACATCCCAGCCACTCAGGCATCCTACCCCTGGGTCCCACTGACTTTTTAGATCTCTGGATGATCTCATACTATGGGCATGCCAGCATCCAGGGACCTTTGGATGCTCTCACAGACCTACAAACCAGCATCCAGGGACCTTTGGATGCTCTCATTGGCCTACAAGCCAGCATCCAAGGACCTTTGGATGCTCTCATAGGCCTACAAGCCAGCATCCAAGGAATTTTCCCAGTAGACTTGCGTCAATGTCCGCGGGATTTAAGGCAATTTTCTAGCCAGAACTTGTTATAACTTCCAGAATCCATCAAAGACATGATGACAAGACTAATGAACCAAAAATCAACTTCAGGGCTAGGCCTGACCATCCACAACTGGGACTAACATTCTGTTAAACACTTTGCATCATTGCAATCTGCAGGTCTATGATACAAGATAAAGCATAATGACCGAAAACTCTTTTGAAACATGAAAATAAGGATCACCACCTTCTCCATTGAACTGTTATGACATCAATTAGGCCTTGCATCCATGATTTTAACCATTACAAGTTAATACATGAAATAACCATGACATGAACAAGTCAATTAACCATGCTTATAACCATGATAAAACCATAGAAATAACATAGATATAACAAAATTAAATCCACATATAAAAAAGTAAAAAATAAACAGAACTTAGCTTTCATTAATCATAGGCAAATCTGACCAGGTTCGGGACTTTTACATACCACCCAATTGTAGACATGGCTGAACCAAATATTTCTTTCAACCAGTCACCTCCATGCCATATTCCAAACATGAATGTGGGATCTCATGGGATAAACCAATCAAAAAAAAAACCAATGGAATCCAAAGCTTAAACCACCTCCACCCTCACTAAAGTGCGATCACACCAAAACTAGTTTTATGATCACAAAACCGAACTGAACAAGGAATGCCATCCAAAATCCATCTCTGTCCTTGAGGAATTTTTCATCTCCTTGTCTCTCGGGATTTATTGTAATCAAATCCTGGATCACTAAGCCCTAAACCAAGACTAGTCTCTCAGGCTTTACAGCAATCCAAACTCGGATCACTAGGCCCTAAAACAAGACTACTCCCTCAAGCTTTACTTGTATCTCACCAAAACTAGTCAAGGAATTCCTAAGCCTTTGGGAATGAACCTTGAGACCACCTCTGCACTGGATTCTAAAATACATCCGACAAATCCAAAGATTGAAACTGAGATAAACCTACCAGCACAACATGGCATCTAGAAAATGGCAAGGCTAGGCTGATAACCATTTTCATAACCCGACAAAACCATGCCACTGAAAAAAAGAGACCCACATACCAACATGAAAAGCCATGCATGTGAAAACTAGCTAGGAAATCAAACATGCAATATGTTACCTGCAAGCATTCCTGCTGAAGCTGCTTGATCATGCTCTTCCTTCCTTGATCCTTTCTTTCCTTTCCTTTCCTTTCCTTGTCCTTCCTTTACTTTCTTTTTCTTTCCTTGCTCCAAAGAAAAACCTGAGAAAAACTTGTGCCAAGAGCTTCCCAACTAATCCTAAGAAGCCTTTTTATCAATGAGGCCTCTATTTTCTTCAATTTCCATTATTTTCCTTCATTTTCCTCCTCACATGCAACCTGTGACATTTCACCTCCCTTTTCTCCTAATTTCCTTTATTTTCATAAATAATTGTTTCGAAAATACATTTTACCTTTTTAATGCCTTTTCCATTTCCTTTTCCAATTTCCTTTAGCCATAATAAACCGAATGAACACACACACCAGGATGTCCTTCCCAACATTAAACTTGGAATACATGTCCCTTACCCATGGTCTTATTTTTCCTTTATTAACTTTTATTACATGGAATTTTCACGAGAGTTGTTACAAAGATCTACAGGATCATATATTTTCCTAAAATGTATGATGATTTTTCTACATCTATTTCTTTAATTGATAATTATGGAGAACCTAGTTGTTATCAGGAAGCAATGGAAGTATCTGACAATCATAAATGGAAAGTAGAAATGAAGGAGGAAATGGATGGCTTACAAAGAAATACGACATGGCATCTGGTGGAACCTCCTACGGGCATGAAAGTTTTCAGTTACAAGTGGGTTTACAAACTGAAGAAAAGTGATGATGATATTGTTTAGAAGTACAAAGCAAGATTGGTTGCAAAAGGATATTATTAAAAGGAAAGTATTGATTTCAATATGATATTTTCACCAATTGTTAAGCTTGTTTCAATTCGAGTTGTGTTAGCATTAGTTGCATTACATGAACTAGATTTAGAGCAACTTGTGTTAAAACATCATTCTTACATGGGGATTTGGATGAGGATATATATATGGAACAAATAGAAGGGTTTTCTCAAAATCGCAAAAATAGGTTTGTTTGCAAACTCAAGAAGTCATTGTATGACTTGAAGTAGTCTCCTAGGAAATGGTACAAGAAGTTTGATTCCTTCAGGATGAGCTACAATTTCACCAAAAGTTAGTATGATCATTGTGTTTAGTTTCAAATGTTGGAAAATGGCATATTCATTATTTTGGTGTTATATGTTGATGATATTCTTGTAGCAAGAAAAAGCATGGTTGAGATCAATAGGTTAAAGGCTCAGTTGGCTAGGACTTTCAAAATGAAGGATCTTGGAGAAGCAAAACAAATATTGGGCATCGAGATACACATATACGGGAAAAATGGTAAGATCTGGTTATTACAAGAGAAGTATGTGGAGAAAATACTTATGAGATTCGGTATGAATAATCTGAAACCTGTTCAAATCCTTTAGCTTCACGTTTCAAGATTTCTTTAGGTTTGTGTCCTAGTAATGATGAAGAAAATGAGTATTTGTCTTATGTACAATATGTTATTGCAATAGGGTGCTTAATTTATGTGATGGTTAGTACAAGGCCAAATGTTTCCCATGTAATTGGTATTTTCAATAGATACATAGCAAATAGAGGTAATGATAATTGGGAAGTAGTGAAATGGGTGCTTAGTTATCTTAGAGGCACAAGTAATTATTGTATCACCTATAATGGTAGTAGTGATTCAGTTTGTGGTTAGGTTGATTCATATTTTATAAGTGACTCAGACAAGAGGAGATCCACTTCTAGATAAGTTTTTACTCTTGCAGGTGGGGATGTTAGTTAGATGTCAAAGCTTTAGAATGTATTTTCTTTATCCACTAATGAGTTATAATACATAGTTGTCTCACATGATTGCAAAGAGGAAAGTTGGTGAAAAGGTTAGCTATGTAATTTTGGAAGGATGAAGGACAAGGTGAAAGTATTTTATGAGTATTATATTTTGGTTATATTCATACCAATCTATTGATGACAGTGTGGTTTTCATGGGTAATGATGTTACATGCAAAAATGTTGGGATTGGTAGTATCAGGTTTAAAATATATTATGGTACTATTAGAATGTTAACATAGGTGAGGCATGTTCGTGAGCTTAGAGACAACTTAATATATTTGGGAGTATTAGATTTTTCTAGTTATAAATGTACAGTTCAAGGTGGAGTTATGAAGGTGACGAAAGGCATCTTGGTATTCATGAAGGATAAAAGGTTTGGGAGCCTTTACAAGCTTGAAGGAAGGATAGAAACATATCATGCAATAGTAGCATTTGAAGGTGCGAGTGACTCTCCTCGTTTATGGCATCAACGCTTGGGTAATATGAGCGAGAAAGGGTTGAAAGTATTGTTTGATCATAAGTTACTTCTAAGCTTGAAATCTCTAAATTTGAATTTCTATGAGCATTGTATTTATGGAAAGAAATGTAGACAGAAATTTGAAACAAGAAAACATGTTCATAATGGTATCCTTGATTACATCCATTCAGATCTTTGTGGACCATCTCCTAAAGTCTCTTTTAGAGGATATTCATATTTTGTAACATTTATAGATGATTACTCTAGAAAGGTGTGGATCTATTTACTGAAAAGAAAATCTTATGTATTTTATGCTTGTAAGCAATATAGATCTTATGTTAAAAAGATCACTAGAAGTTTAATTAAGTGTTTGAGAACCTACAATGGAACCAAGTTTACTTCAAAGGAATTCAAAAAATATTGCAAGGAAGTTGGGATCAAAATATATAAAACCATAGTTTATAATCCTCAAAAAAATGGTGTTTCTTAATGCATGAATAGGACTCTTCTAGATAAAGTAAGGAGTATGCTCAGTAATGCCAAGTTGCAGTAGTAATTATGGGAAGAACGAGTTCTTACATTGTGCTATCTAGTAAATTGGTCACCATCATATTACGGAAGAGGTATGGATAGGTCATCCTTGTGATTATTCAAATCTTAAATTTTTTGGTCGTGACACTGATGATGATGTTGGACCCGCCAACATGTCAGGGGATCTCCTTGATAAGAAGTCCCAACTAGACCTCAGACTATTCTGAGTAGGAGTCCCAGCAATGGGTAGTACGGTATCGCCTTGACAACAGTTGCGCACAGAGGTAAGTAAGATTTCCTTGTTGGTATCAAGGGTGTGACCTTGCAACAAGTAAAGGAAGGTGCATGAAAGGCTCTAACACATGGAAGGGGGAGTGAGCGCACCCCTTAGAAACCCATGATAGCATGCAGCTTGAAAGGGAACACACAAGAAGAAAGACATCATGAGATGGAAAAAAAGATAGTTAATGATCCAAAGTGATGGTTTGCATCAACAACATGCTTCGATAAGATTCATACAAACACATACAGAATAATCCATACATACATGTGTAAATTACAACTACATACATCATTAAAGTAACCAAGATATTCGAACTACAATAACAACGTATGCAATAAACATGTTGGCTCTATTATATTAAAAGAGTGAAGGATCCAATCATACATAAAACCATGACTTCCACTAGCCCCAATAATGGAACATTACATTTACTGTCGCCTGCTCCTCCAAAGATATGTACTAGCTCTGCACTGTGGAGAAGCCAAGGCTCGTTATAATACACTCCAAGCTTTCTCTAAGTTATCCTATAGGAATCTTGGCTCCTAAAATCTTGTAAAATGAGTTATGAGGTTCTATAAATAGCAAAGGGTGGGGTGACCCTTGACATTCCCCCTTTGTGACTCTTCACCTACCCTCATGAGTCTTCAACTTACACATGACTGTTACATTCTACTGTTGACACTTGGTCTTTCACTTTTACAACATGTTTACAATCTACACATGTAACCATGTGAGACAAAAATGGGCTTGAGTAATCCATGCTAGACATCACCAGGACTCGGACAGTTGTGGGAAGACTCACTCTTCAACATCCTCTCAATGATCGACGATGGAGAATTGATGCCAATCTTGGTAGTCTGTTATGGTGTCTGCATTCTCTATGGTGACATCCTTCTGAAAGAAAACTCTTTCGGCACACTAATTTGGCATCTCTGCCCAACTTGTCAGATAACATGTGCATCATAGTCTTGAGTGCAAACAGACCAGCAACATACTGATGCATAGTGTCTGCACTCATCTGCAAGTCTATGTTGGTGGCTACGCGCATCAACTGATCAAGGTACATGTCCAGCTCCAATCGAACTTGGTTCTTTGACTTTGCTTCAGTGAGTGTGCTAGTGGATGGGATCACATGCATGCACAAAATGAAATCCATGCTCCTGAACACCCATGCATGTGAAGCCTACAAGCTGGTGATGAGCTGCGAGAGTTCCTCATAGTTTTGGATCTTACTCCAAATGCATTCCTTCAACTCTACCACCTTTGGCTTCATCATCTTTGTCAAGTTCAATGGGGTTACTTTCTACCTCATTTTCTGTATTTTCATGTGATCGATAGCAGTGTGTAAGTCTGATAATACGCATGCTCTCCTAGAACAATGTTATTGCCAACCGTTGAGATGGAAAATAGACTTATGCACGTGATGAACCTAAAGTACAGCTTCCTCATGACTGTCCCGAGAGATAATACTTCATCTAGTATCGCTCTCCTCAACTCATCTCTGGTGGATGTTGTAACCTACTATCCTCCCTACTTGGCCGCTTGTAACTCCTTAGCAATGCGCTCGTTCTCAGCTATCAAGAATATAACACTTGAGATGGTGGCTTCGACATATGCCTTGGTAGCATCGACCAATGCACCTAGATGTCGACGCACATCACACATGGTCACTTGTTCTTCAATTTTGTGTAGGAGATACATGGACATCCAGAGTAGGCACTCTACACGATTGCACAACTGTGTTGTGACTCGTCAAAAGATATGTTGTGCATCATTGCCTTTGAATTGTCTTCAAGGATCTCTGTGTCTCCTTGATCACTTGGGACTTGCTCTACTTCCGGATTTGGTGAAGTCGGTGGGGTGATCTCCTGGTTCTGAGGCATGAGGTCAATATCCTAATCTGACTTTGCATGAACCATATCTATGTCCATATACTCTATCATCTGTTCAATCTCTTGAGAAAAGTCTTGCTCCTGTGACTAATCACCCTGTCTTCTCAATGAGAGATGCTCAGATGAGTCCATAACATGTATGGGCGTAGTTTCATCAATATTTTCATGATGCGCCTCATGTTGTTCTTGTTCCTACTGCACTTGCTTCTCTCTTCTACACAACTACTTTTCTTCCATGAGTTGTTGCTTCAACCCCTGCAATTCCTTTTCTACTTCCTCCAGCTTTTGCTTCTCCCTCTGCCTTTGCACGATCCTTCTGTCACATTGTCACCTATTAGCCTCAACCTCCAAAGCTACTCTTAACACAAGTGGCTCTTCTTTGAACTTGCAGGATTGCTTTACTTTTTCACTATCAACAACCTTTCTCTTGCCTTTGTCAAGCGCAGGTTTCCTGCCCTTTGCTGTTGTTGTTGATTCTGCTCTCTGGGATGCTGCTTCCTTCTGCTTTAATAAACACTCTACAACTATGTTGACCGGTTCATTAAGCCTTGATAAGTGATATCAGTATCTCCATGGGTTTTTCTTAGGCAAATGACATGCCCCTTGGATCCAAGGATGATGCACTCTCGCACGGTGGTCCTCACTAAGAAATGTGGGTCATATAAATTGAAACTAATGGTGCTGAAGGTGAATCTCTTGAATTCCTTTATCTCGGCCTCAACATGCTTGAGATTCCATATCTCATACAACCTTATCTGCAAAGGAAGAGTGGGCCGAGGTGCCTTCTTCTTCTTGTTCAGTCTCACTGACAACCTTGTCGAGATGTGATATGACACTTCTTGCATGACGAGCCTATCCATGGAAAACTTCACTAAAACATGTGAAGCCTTCTCCACGTTGTACATCCGGATGAAGGTGCCAAGGTCTGAGGCATACAAATATTTTATGTTGATCAATGCCTCCATCATTGCTTGTGACATACAAGGTGGATCCTGTTCAAAGATCATCTTGTATATTGGGGTGACGAAATGGTATGATAGTTGTATGATAACTCCATGAAAGTTGCATTCAGAGAACAACCTGTAGTAAGTGCCCATAGAGGTTTCTGAAGGTGTACATGCCCAACCCAAGCCTGGAAACTACTGAGGGGAACAGATTGCATCAAGTATGTAAGTGCACATGAATAGTTTCACTTGTTGAACCTTGGGCAAATGTTGGGCTTCTATCACTTGTTCCTTCAAACTAAGAGCCAACATGTCGGACCAGTTCAAAGGTCTTCCTTCACTCACCAACTAATCCAACACAATCACCCAACTTGTTGGGAAGGTTTATGTGCTCTCCTAGCTGTATCAGCAGCATGCAAAGATGACCAAAAGCTAATGTGCCTTCCACAGTATCCTTGTTTTATAAACTTGGTTAGGTGTTGTCTTGAACTTGGACGACTCTTTCACCGAGATCTTCAAGATGTCTCTTGATTTTTCACTGCTGCTAGGCCTAGTGAAGGGTGTATCCAGCATGATCACCAAATGTGGCAAGTGATACATCTCCTAAAAGTCCTTTTCCCTGAAGGTAGAAAGTTTTATTCCACTAATGCTGCTCAACATCATTGTATTTGGATCAATATGGAAGACAATCCAGTGGATCATGTCTGTGCATGGAAATGTGGGATACCTACATGCAATTCGTATAAGCCATAGTTGTGTATGTTGACATAGACCTTGTGGTCATCTAGGTTTCTCCTCAAATGTGCCTAAAAAGGTGTCATTGATGTCTTGTCATTTCATCTTGATCTCCTTGTCTATGAACAACTTAGTGGCTTCCATAGATGTGCAAGCTTATAGACACTTGCTCGACTGCATCTCTAGTCACAGTTTCAACGTTGTCCTTTGGCCATGCTCTCTTGGAAGCCATTGTACCTGTACTGCTGAGAGATGGACGAACACTTGCAATACCTGGAGATAGAGAAAGACTCATGGAAAGAAAAATGTTAGTTGAAAACCAAAACAATTTGAGGACTAACATGCAACACACCTGCATGACTGACTGAAGGATTGTGCATTTATCTCCGAGAGGCTGGCAGACTGAATGCCAAAACTATGTAGAACACATTCCGAACTATGAATGGGCTGACTGACTGCTAAAACTGAGCAGAGCACAGTCTAGCTTGGCCTGTTGAGGACTGAAACTTTGCAATGCACAATTTTAGTTAGCAATGACTGCAACTCGGTCAAATGAATCTACACAATTCCGAGGGCCCACAGGGCACTACCTATTATAATTGCACAGAGAAATCCTGGAGGCTTGTGTTGGGAAATCTCTACGCAATTTCTGGGAGGAAGGCAGAGCCTTCACTCTCAGAAATGTGCAATGAAAGCCAGGCAAGGCAAGGTCTGAGCCAACGTAGCCTAAACCTCCCAATGGATGACTGAAAACATAAAATGTTTGAATTCATGTGCGAAGCTAAGTGCATAAATGATTGAATGAACATGAATTCAAACCCATGATTCAGTAAACGGGAAAACAAGTAAGTCTATGAAGCGAGTCGCCGCAATGGCAATCGTTAGTGCAGAAACAGTGTCATGCATGCGACAGGAATGAGATGCAATGGGAAACTTGAAACATAGCTTCTACAGGCTAACATGCATCAAAATGACATCAAGCATTCAATGAAACCAAGAAAACAACACTCACACAAACTGAATACAAAAAGCGACAGAAAAGCAGCAAAAGACATGAAAAGCATACTTACCTGGAAAATGTTGAGCTGAGTGTGTCGAATTCTCCTAGATGTGATGTGGGATGCCAGAGCTCCAAGATCAAAGTGAGTAATGAGATTTGAAGCATTGAATAAATATTTTTGATAAGATTGAGGCTTATAATGCACATGCCACAAATATAGGAAAAAGAAACACTTGGCGGGAGGTTTCTAAAATGGATTTTGCATGTAACCTTCAGCTGCTAAAAGTGGATCCCTAAAATATAGGGTTTCTTTCTCATTTTTTCTTTTCTGCTTTTTCAGGAAAAGCAGCCCATGCATGCAAATCAAGATTTTGTCGGTCCTAGAGGGAACTAGTTAACTTGGGAGCACATGCAATGAACTGCAAGCCTTGGAGTGACTTTTTCACAGTTTCTAGGTTGAGCTAGTCTGTTTGTCCCTCAGGCTCTATGCAATTTTTGGACTGAAGCCCTGGCTATCAGACAGAACTATGAAATTTTCTAGAGCAAGCCTAGTAATGGGTTGCTCTGTGCAATTTCTAGAGGGAAGGTTGCCTTGTTGCTCTATGAATTTCTGGAGAATAGCAGGTTGCGTAGATGGTCTGCATAATTATAGAGAGGAAGATTGGTTCCCCTCTAGATTTGCAAAATTTTCCAAGTGAGCCCAACCATTACAAAATAACCAAGTTCCAAAATGTCATCTAGTGGGTGGGAGGCAAACAAGCTAGCAAACACAAGCTGATAAGCTACTAAAACTCATCTGAATCGTATGTACCTAGACAGTGCAAGACATGGTGATAAGGATGGTTGGTAGGGAGGCTCCAAAATGAAGCTAAGGAAAAATTTTGGAGGGTGGTTGTAGCCGCTACAACACTTAGCGACACACTAGTAGAACTCCAACTCTCTGAATGGACCATGCTCGTCAAAAGCAAGTCTAACTCCTCCAGAAGTATTGTTCGATTCTTTGATCATCATGGTTTCCACACTAGATTGATTGAAATATGTATCACTTTCCTTGCTCTTTATTGGTCAGTACACATTCCAATCCAAGTCAATGCAGTTGTTTCGATTGGGGATGAGGGGTATGTTGGTGCACAAAAAATATAACTATCAGAGTTTAAGTTTCATCTCTGGTGTTTCTTCGCTGCCAGTAGGTCTGGATAGTACCCCGATGAAGTCACACAGGAACAAAAGCATTGCTCTGCTGCCAGCGAGCCTGGTCAATGCCCTGGTGAAGTTACTTTAATCACCTCTCTGCGCAGGAAGCCTTTCTCTTCTTTCGCCTTATTCATTTTTTCAAAAATCTTCACATTTTCATTTTTTTAAGAACTATGCATAACACTTATTTATTTCAAAGGTGGAAGAGGGATCCTGACCTATTGAGAGCAGAGGAGGTTGTTCCTTCAAAGAAGTATGTTATGTATACCTCTAACATACTTGTTAAGGTTTTCCCCATCACATTACTCTACTTGACTTAGATGACAAGGATTAACCTAAAACAACTGACTAGAGTAGGTGGTACTAGTTAGCATGCAAGAATTCTGTTTTCACCATGTTTCACTTTGAACAGAACATATTTCCCATTGGTGTATCATTAACTGAAGACAACACGTTCTGCATAAAGAGAGATGACAACAAATAACCAAATATTGATAGTTGTACCAGTCCTCTTTTACATTACCTTGCCCATTTCAAGAGTTATACACGGTTTCATGCTAAACTAACCTATGGGCATAAACAAACAAACAAAAAACAAAGCAAAGAGTAGAAGTTAATGTGAAAGCCAAAAATGTAAGCAATGAAAGCAGGTAAGAAAATAGACAAACAAAGAAAACAAAGCAAGAAAGAAAACATGCATGCAGGCATACAAATATAAAGCTAACACTACTCCTGCTCCTAAGCTAATGGTGCATGGGTCTGATCACGTGAAGTGATATTTCCAATACAGACACCAGCACATTGGTTGACCCATGTTAGTGGAGGCATGGGTCATGAACAACACAGTTAGGCGAACTAGCAAACATGAAAGATATAGCAATGAAGACAAACAAACTCCGAGTATGAATGTGTCCATAGAAAATAAAAAAGTGAAAGGACGCGACATGCACTCTATGGACTTACCATGGTCTTGTGATACATTGCATGTAGATGTTAAGCATATGCACTCTCTTGACTGTGACATGCAAGAAAATATGAGAAAAAAGAACAACTTACATCTTGCAAGTGTGCCTGCTATGTAAGATTCCTCCAAAATATGAGTGATAGGATCATGTGATTCAGGTGGAGGAAGCGAAATTTGTGTGTTGGATTGGTTTTCAACGCATACAGATGAGTGATGAGGAGCCTTGGGTAGTTCAACAATTTCTTGATTGGAAGTGAAACTAACCTCAGGAAAGCGAGGGCCTGACATAACCATCAACTCAAGCTGAAGTGCCTCGACAACCTGGTGAGTTTTGACTTCATAGACACATAGATCATCATAAATAGGAGGCTTTGAAATATCAACAGTGATAGAATCAACACCATGATCGAATACGAGAGTAAATAGATCATGGCAGCTACAATCAGAAAAATCAATGAGTTCATCGACATCCTCATGATCTGATGAATCAAATAGAGGGGTAGATGAGAAGTAAGAATGTTCACCCTATGCGTTTCTAGAAAAGGAAGATGAAAAATCAAGTGGATTTTCAATGAAGAATTTGTCCTCTCCACTGTCAAATGATGTATTGACATCAGGTGTATTCTGTGAATGATCGGAAGTAGGTTCATCTGTGGATGGATTTACACAAGAAAAGTTTGAGATATTAGAATCACCAAAGATGTTAGGAAAAAGCGAAGGAGGTGCGAATAGAAGTAGGTCATCCTTCACCATAGGTTCATGTTTAGATCCTCATTTATACTCATTGTAAATGATAGTGCAGGTTGGTTGTGCAACATCAACTCCATCAATGGCTTGATCCTCATTCACAATGGCTGTAGAGTCCGGAATGGAATAAAACAAGGCAATGAAATCCAGAGGATCAGTAGAACGCGAAGACAAAGTATGCGGCAACAAGTGCATGTGACAAGCCATGGGGTTCCCAACCAAATCTCTGCAAAAATTAAGAGTGGTGATGGTGGGAGGATGTGACAGTTGAACAGAAGTGTGTGCATGTTCTCCCACATCACTCTGTGGGGGTGGAGTTGCTTGATGAGGGGAAGGTGGACAGTCACTTGTGACAGCAACTGTATCCACTTGTGATTGTGTAGCTCCATCACTGAAGTATGTTGAGTGGGGTTTGAACTTTAACTTCATTTTGGGACATAGTTATTTGGTAAGGCAATATTCAAATCTTTCCATGAGATATTGGAATTTCATCTGACTTTTGGAGCTTCAAACTGGAGTAAATGGAAGCGCTGCCAAAAATCCATAGGCTATTCATGCAGGTCCTTCCATGGTTTTAACATTTTCTTGTCAAGAGATTCAAGATCAAAATGATGGAAAATAGATTCGATTAGATCACAGAAGTGCTTAAATGAGTGCACGCAATTGTGAGACAGGTTGTGTCACCATCGTTATGGGGACTCGCGAAGTGTGGTTGCAAGAAGCATGTTGACCTCTACTTCATCAAACTCTTTCGCATCCTCCAAGAATGCAAGGAATTCATGTAAGTGCTCAGGCCAAGCCACTTCACCTTCACCATCATACGTGATTTCAGAAAAGTGATCAAAAAAATCCTTCATGATTTCAAAGGGATGTGCATTGGATAGACATCGTGGAGGGTGAACTACAACGATATCCATGATAGATGTGCGAATATCCAAAATAGGATGTGAGGACTCCACTTGTCCTGTGGCCCTCCTTCTAGCGCCAGAAATGTTGATGGTGCTGGACCTGCCAACATGTCAAGGGATCTCCCTGGTAAGAAGTCCCAACTAGACCTTAGACCATTTGGAGTAGGAGTCCCAGCAGTGGGTAGTATGGTATCGCCTTGACTGTGGTTGCACACAAAGGTAAGTAAGATGTCCTTGTTGGTAGCAAGGGTGTGACCTTGCAACAATTCAAGGAAGGTGCATGAAAGGCTCTAACACATGGAAGGGGGAGTGAGTGCGCCCCTTAGAAACCTGTGATAACACATAGCTTGAAAGGGAACACATGAGTAGAAAGACATCATGAGATGGAAAGCAGGATAGCCGACGATCCAAAGTGATGGGTTATATCAACAACACGCTTCGATAAGATTCATACAAACACATATGGAATGATGCATACATAAATGCATAAATTATAACTACATACATCATTAAAGTAACCAGGATAGTCGAACCATAATAACAACATATGTATGCACCTTACTCTACTTGACTTAGATGACAAGGATTAACCCAAAACAACTGACTAGAGTAGGTGGTACTAGTTAGCATGCAAACGTTGTGTTTTCACCATGTTTCACTTTGAACAAAACATATTTCCCATTGGCGTATCATTAACTGAAGACAATAAGTTCTGCATAAAGAGAGATGACAACAGATAACCAAATATTGATAGTTGTACCAGTCCTCTTGTACATTAACTTGCCCATTTCAAGAGTTATGCACGGTTCCATGCTAAACTAACCTACGAGAATAAACAAACAAACAAACAACAAAGCAAAGAGTAGACGTGAATGCAAAAGCCAAGAATGTAAGCAAAGAAATCCGGTAAGAAAACAGACAAACAAGGAAAACAAAGCAAGAAAGAAAACATGCATGCAGGTAGACAAATATAAAGCTAACACTACTTCTACTCATAAGCTAATGGTGCATGGGTTTGATCACATGAAGTGATATTTCCAATACAACCACCAGCGCATTGGTTGATCCATGTTGGTGAAGGCATGGGTCATGAACAACATAGTCAGGTGAACCAACAAACATGAAAGATATAGCAATGAAGACAAACAAACTCCGAGTATGAATGCATCCACAAAAAATAAAAAAGTGAAAGCACACGAAATGCACTTTGTGGACTTACCATGGTCCTGTGATACACTGTATGCAGATGTTAAGCATATGTTGTTATTGTAGTTCGACTATCCAGGTTACTTTAATGATGTATGTAGCTAACCTGAATGCCTTCTCCAATGAATTAGGTTCCCAAAGGTGAACCTCATGTTGGATATTATCCTTTAAATTCCCTATGAACACATCAATCCTATGCTTCTCTGGAATATCTTTTACCCTTATGTTCAATTTTTGGAAGTCCTCAATGTGCTCCATCATTGAACGCTTTTGTTTGAGACTTATCAATTGGATAAAAAAAGTGTTTCTTTTTGTATTATCATAATGTGCTCTCATTTCTTCCTAAAAATTTCCAAGTGACAATTTGTTTAGAAAGAAAAGCCATCAAAGCCATACAAACTGATTTGGTTCCAAATATAAAGTTGCAATACGTACCTTTTGTGTGTTGTGCACATTATGGAGATCGAAAAATTGGTCCATCTTTAGTATCCATGTTGCGGGACCCTTGCCATCAAACTTCCTCACATCGATTTTTGAAATATGGTGGGTCTTCAATCCAACATTAGAGTCTATGAAATCATGATTAACATTTCTATTGTTCTGATCATGAGTTTCCTTTACTACCCTTTCACCATTAGTGACCATTTCTTATAGCAACTTATTAAAATTTATCTTCAATTCTTCCATCTTATCATCCATGCCATTCATATTAGCTTCCATCTTAGAGTCCATGCCATTCATATTAGCTTCCATCTTAGAGTCCATGCCATTCATCTTAGCTTCCATGCCATTCATCTTAGCTTCCACGTCATTCATCTTGGCTTCATTTACCTTTAGTGAGAGTGAAATTTGTTGTACTTGGTCTTGTAATTTTGATATATCATGCTGCATTTCTTCCTCTTCTTCACAAGTCATGCTAGATCTTTCAGGTTTCTTACTAGGTGTTTCCATTTTCTTTCTTTGGGGCATTAATTAATGCTAATAATTCTTCATTATTCCCTTTGAATTCCTTCAAACTAATTTTTCAAACCAATCTTATGCAAAATTTAAAAATTATACACCTTTTCTCACTTTGTAGGAGCTCGATATTGAATCTGATGTATCTCTGTAATTTCGAATCATCTAGTTCTGAAATTGTGACCTGCACTAGCCCTCTGTGTCCTGTTTCCAATGCCACCAGTCTGATTGAATTTAGATTCTCCAAGAAAGAGTTATGCACAATCTCCCAAGATGACTTGATTATATACATTTTCAGAAGAGCGAACTTGTATGAAGTGCCACGTGTCACTATTTTGACCTTCGGGTCTAAAACATATATACAGGAAGCTACAGTCCGTCCTCTTTCTGTAACTTCTTATGAAATTGCAATTTGATGCTCAAAACAAATGTTATGATGATCTTCCCTAGGTCACCTATTTGGGATGTAATTCAGGAGTATGCAAAATGACCAACTTCCTCAAATCATATCTCAGCAAATATAGTTCGAAAAGCTATGAAATTTGGACCCGATGTTTGGAACGATTTCAGCCCAAATGGGTTTTGTTTTTAGCATCTGAAACATCGTAGAAAAAAATTTATAGTGCAAATTCCATGATGACCTGCTTGGAGTAGCGAAACCCTAGAATCCAAAGCTCTGATACCAAATGTTATGAAACCAGCTCACAAAAAGATAGAAAAGATAGATCAACGCCTTAGAATTCAGCCTCTTTGAGGGGGAAACCTCCCTTACATTACACAAATGAACAATTATTGGATGCTTCAATTGACAAAACCTCCTTTCTATATATGGGAGTCTAATGGGTCACAATATAACCAAGCCGACCTAACAATAATAATATAAAGGCACAAAAATAATAATAGAGGGATTCTATGGGGCGCAATAATAACAATATGGGGACAATAGGGGCACAAAAATATTAATAAGGGATGCAACTACAATATTAATGGTGGAATCACTATTATTATAGGGACCCAACATCCACAAGCCTCGATAGCAGAACATTACAGTGACTGCGACCTGCTCCTCCAAAGAGATGTACTAGCTCTTCACTATAGAGAAGCCAAGGCTTGTTACAATACACTCCAAGCTTTCTCTAAGTTATCCTATAGGAATCTTGGCTCCCAAAATCCTGTACAATGAGTTATGAGGTTCTATAAATAGCAAAGGGTGGGGTGACCCTTGAAATTCCCCCTTTGTGACTCTTCACCTACCCTGATGACTCTTCAACTTACACATGACTATTACATTCTACTATTGACACTTGGTCTTTCACCTTTACAACATGTTTACAATACAATATGCACATGTACCCATGTGAGACAAAAATGGGCTTGTAAGCCATGCTAGACATCACTAAGACTCTAAAAGCTATGGGAAGACTAACTCTTCGACATCCTCTCGATTATCGACGGTGGCAAACTGATGCCAAGCTTGCTAGTCTGTTATGGTGTCTGCATGCTTTGTGGTGATATCCTTTTGAAATCGAAATCTTGCCTCCATTACATCCAGGTACACTGATTTGGAACCTCTGTCCAACTTGTCATATAACATGTGCATCATAGTATTGAGTGCAACCGAACTAGCAACATATTGATTTGTGCTCATCTACAAGTCTGCACTGGTGGCTATGCACATCAACTGATCAAAGAACATGTCCAACTCCAGTCGGACTTGGTTATTTGACTTTGCTTCAATGAGTGTGCTAATGGATGGGATCACATGAGTGCACACAATGAAATCCATGCTCCTAAACACACATGCATGTGAATCTTGCAAGCTAGTGATGAGCTAGGGGAGTTCCTCTTAGTTCCAGATCTAACTCCAGATGTGTGCCTTCAACTCTACCACCTTTGGCTTCATCATCTTTGACAATTGCAATGGGGCTCCTTTATACCTCATTTTCCACATTTTCATGTGATCTACAGTAATGTGTAAGTTTAACAAGATGCATGCTCTCCTAGCATAGCGTTGTTGCCAACCGTTAAGATGGACAACTAACTTATGCATGGTGATGAACCTGAAGTACAACTTCCATAATGATTGTCTCGAGAGACAATACTTCATCTACTATCACTCTCCTCAACTCTTCTCTAGTGGATGTTCTAACCCAATCTCCTCCCTGCTTTGCCACTTGTAATGCATTAGCCATGCACTCCTTCTCAGCTATTAAGAATATAACGCTCAAGCCGGTGGCTTTGGCATATGCCTTGGTGGCATCAGCCAATGTAACTATATGTTTGCACACATTAGACGTGATCATTTATTACTCAAACTACGTAGGAGATACATAGACATCCGACAGGGAAAATTTTAAGGATGGAAATTTATCTTAAAGTTTAGAAACCTTGGTGAATCTCATAAATCCATAATATGAAATCTAGAAAACTTTTGGAGATATTTTTGTAAAAATATTCAAAGTTATAATAATTTTATATAGTTTATATATAATTTTTGGCAATTTTTAGGGTAAAATAATTTCATTCTATAAAATTTGGGCAAATCATTTTAAAAAAAAATGGAAATTAGCGAATCTTTTTTTTGGGAAAAGTATAGAAAATTAGCCCATGGGCAAATATTAGCCCCTAAAATTTTCCTTGACATCCGGAGTAGGAACTCTGCATGACTGCACAACTCTATGTTGTGACTTGTTAAGAGATATGTTGTGCATCTTTGCCTATGGATTATCTTCAAGGATTTAAGTGTCTCCTTGATCACTTAGTACTTTCCTGTCTTCCAGATTTGGTGAAGCCGATGGGGTGACCTCTTGGTTCTGATACATGAGGTTAATGTTCTGACCTAACTCAAGCTGAACCATATCCGTTTCCATCTCCTCTATCATCTGTTCAATCTCTTGAGAAAAGTCCTACTCCTACAATTCCTCACCCTGTATGCTGTGTGTCAACTACTCGGATGAGTCCATAACCTGTATGGGCGCAGTTTCATCAACATGTTCATGTTTTGCCTCCTATTGTTCCTGTTCCTGTTGTGCTTCCTTCTCTCTTCTGCATAGCTCCTGTTCTTCCCTAAGTTGTTGCTTCAACCCCTGTAACTCCTTTTTTTCTTCCTATGAAGTAGGAAAGTGTTCCCTCTGGACAGAGGCAACCCCTCTAGCCCTAGAGTGGGTCTAGTCATAGCAAAAAAAAAACAACAATCAATTTCCTTAAATATTCATCATTGGAGGCCTACCTCAAAACCGGTGTTTGGTGAAGCTTCCTTTGCACTGCTCCATTTCCCTTTTCTTTCTCCTCAATGAGAAATTGACTTGAAACACCACAAAAAAAAACAGAGCATGTAACTAAGAACAACAATGATCTATTTACTCATAAAGTCAAGGAGTCACAAGCTATCAAGTAAATTGTACACAAGATATATGAAATAGTTATTGATAGTATTAAAATAAATCAAGAACAAAACTTACAACCGAGACTGAACGTCGCAAGCCTTCTTAGAGGGTCTAGTCAGTATGTTCCTTCAAGCATTCTCTTTCAAGAATGGGTCTCCCAAATGGATAATATCTCTCTCTCTAATCCAAAAACTCTAATGCAAGTTTAAGGCACTCCACAACCTCTTACCAAACTATCAGCAATTCCACACTTGTCAAACTCACACCAAAGTTATCTAATCTGCTTCAATCCAACTAGCAACCAGTAACTAGGAACTAGCTGATCATGGCAATGGTGAGTGATTTTATAGGAGGAGGAGCCTCCATGAAATGGGGGAGAGGGAGCTTATCCTCAAGGGAGGTTTCATAAAAGATGGAACTACCATCCCAGAGGAGGAAAGGCGAACCAAATTGACCCAACAACCAATTCTAGAATCATCCAGAAGGTCGATTGTTTGAACTAATTCGCCTAATCTGGATCATCGCAGGTCATGAACTAAGGATTAGTGACGACATCGCAAGGGAGAAATGCGTCCAAACCAATCATCACAATAAGCATCTGGAAGACTCACGCCGAGCCCTAAAATTCGACCGTCACAGGAAACACGTGTACACCTGTGATGGTGTCACAATGATACTGTTCATGAGAGGGAATCATCGCACATTTTAAGGGTTTACTCACGACGATGCAGAAACTTAGGCACAAAGGGTCAATCTTCAACATTAGAGAGCACTTGCTTAATCTTATTGCATGAGTGGGAAGATATGGACATGTTTATCTGATGTATGACACACTAGAGGGACTAAGATGAAGTCAGTGACAAATTACTATGTAACAAATACCCCCTAAAGCATGAAGCTCGAGAGAGTGGGAGGGGTGAAATGCTTTATGAAGTGACAACCGAACTAGAACACCACCTTGAAGAACCTGCAGGCGCAAGTACAACTGATATCTCTGGTAGCGAAATACATGTAGTCTAAGCATGGGTGCAACCATCCATGAAAACTCAGGTATGGTTGTAGCCATCCAATGCAGGTAATCATGAACCAATCCACACAGCCCAAACATATGTAATCTTAGTCCAGGGTCTTGAAACCCTAGTCGATCATAGTACAAATTCTAGCATGCGAATAGATGTGCTAAAGTCGAGCATGATAGAAAGTCGCTTGACTACCAGTCAATGATGGAAACCGTTAACAAGCGCGAGAGAGACCACCAGTAATGCCAATGGTTCCCAATGTACTGCTAGTACAATCCACTAAGTGTGAAAAATGAGTTGCATTCGAACACTCGTGGAATCACCTAATCGAAGACCAATGATGAAAGTTTGTCATCAGGGGCGAAGAACTTGCCATTGAGGTATGCAAGCTCCAAGGTACCGAAAAGGATGTCTAGATCAACCTCCTGGGTAATGAGCTGGTGTTGACAGGAGGCGATCCGTCAACGATGCGAGACAAGGAACCAATGGTAGATGGTGCAATAGAGCACTAGAGGAGGAGATAAGGGTGTGAACTGCATAAGGATTATACTCCTGAACATATCGGCGACACGACTCCGGAATGTGGTAGCATTTTGGTACCAAGGGATCAGAGGTCTGATGAAGACAACATGGATCACATGGAATGAGGCAAAATGGCAACCCAAAACTCCAGAAGGCCAATGATGATGTGAGAATATCCAAACCCAATGAGAAGCAAAAGTGTCGATGTTCAATAGTGACTAGCTGCCATAGGTAACCAATGGCGACTTCCAAAATTCCCCCCACCATTGCTAGCGAGCACCCCAATTATTTTTGAAAAACAAGCTTGAAGGGGATAGCATATGCTTGTGATATAAGTTTGACCTTCGGGTGAATCCAGCCTAGTGATAATATAACGAGCCCTAGGGAGGAGAAGCTCGAGTTTCGTCATGGTGATGAATCCAATTTCGTCGTGGTTTAACAAGTCCGACATAGGCAAAACTCAGAGTCTTTTTCATATTTAGAGAGTTTGAAAAAGACACGGAAAAGAAAACTCCAGGGGGGTGCTTTTTCATAATTTGTGTCCCTCGAGCCCAAAAAAGTAGAAAACAATACCCGAGAGAACCGCTTGACCATTAAGACCAAGGAGTACTTTTCGTAATTAGTGTCTCTGACCCGAAAATGTAAAAAAGAAATCAGAGACACGACGTTTCATAACAAAAATTGACCTTGAAACAACAAAAGCCCAACTATCTTTTCACCTTTATACGGTCGGAAAAGAGCTGAAAGTGGACTGCCTTTTATTCCGTTTAACGTGTCAAAAAGGAAAACTCGGCAAATTTTTCATCATTTATAAGTCAGAAAAGGACTTAAAGAGGACTTTGTCAAAAATTTCACAGCGTGGACCACACATGCACCAATCATTAAAGGTATCCATCATCCCTATTTCTGCACAGAAAAACAAAAGTATAAGATCCATTCGACAAAAATGCACTATAAATTTGAAATATTAGGCCAAAAACCCTAAAACCATAGGTAAAACCCCAAAACATGTTGAAAAACCCAAGCCCTATAGTTTAAAAACCTAAAATTTGGAAAAATAGCTATATAAAGGCTCATGGTAAATCATTTTAACATCGTGTTTTAAGTTTTTAACCTCTGGTAAATTTTCAACTACATACCTGTGCGATTTTTGGAGCTAAATTCCGGTAACTGTGGTTGACCATTTCACGTGAGACTTTCACCAAGTAAGTACATCAAGCCATTCTCTACATTTTGATTGTTTTGAAATTGAATTTCACGCATTTTAGGTGGTTTTTGGCAAATTTTTTGTTTCATATTCGCGCCTCGGTGGTCGTAGAAATCCCTCATGGGTTAGCAACGATCAAGGATTTTTGCATGTACCACCACTAGCATCATCATGGGAAACAGATGTACTGCCGCGATGATTCGACAAAAAATAGACTATGGAATTGAGCCATCACCACTGTTTTAGAAGCAGCTACGACAGTGCTGTAAAATATAAATTTTTATATTTAGCTTCATTCTGGCCAATCAAAACAATTCTAATTGATGTCTTTGCTTAATGTAGGGTGTAACAATGGCGTTCGTGTGGCAAGAGTGAACTCATGATGTGGATGATGAAGGAGCTTTCAATGATCCTCAATGCAGAAGAGCCCTGTGAAACTGCGGGCTATTGCAATTTTTCCTCACACCTTCTCTTCAGGCACAACTAGACTTGCTAGATTTCTTGATTCGCTCCTGGAATCTGACAGAGGGCAAGTTTGTTCTTCGGGGTTAGGATGTTGATTTCGATGCGACCAACATATATTTCCTAACAGGCTCATCTTTCTGAGGTGAGAAACCCCGCATTGAAGGCATGCGGGTTGGTAGAGAGACTCTCGATCTACTGATTGCACGAGTGTGCTTGGGGGCACACAAATCAGCCATTAGTGGGAAACTACAGATCCCAACAATGGAGGATTTGACACTTTGCGTCAAACTGTTCATGATTACAAGAGCAGCAAGATCTCAAGCATAGCATGAAGAAACTAAGACCCAAATGCGGTTGGCTCTAGATTGCCTTAACCCGACCATGTATGACTGGGCCAAAGCAGTGTCTCTGAACATGAAGAGACAGCTGACCAAATGCCGACGCGGAGAGACCAAACAGTTTGGATACGGGTCCATCCTGATGCCACTCATGCTGGAGCAGGTACCATCACTTCAGCTGCAGGACATGGACTTGTACGTGCCAGGACCATGAGAGACTTGCATCACCAGATGGGCACATGTGATGCCACGAGGGGGTGGCGGCCGGCCAGTCTCATGGGGAGTATTCTTCCGGGAGTGGCTGGATAGGCAGACGATTATCATTGAGGATTGGCCCTATGCGGGCACAAACTTCCGAGGAGATCCTGACATGCTGCTCCCACCCAGCGAGCAATGGGATGAGAGAGGTAACACACTTGGTTAACCACCACACTGTTTATGTGTTTTTGTTTTTTATAATGTTTTTGGATTTTTAGATGTATATGTCTTAATCATCATGTTTATTTTATTTGCAGATGTGGGACCTGAGAGGCCCATGGGTCTCGCTCGTACAGCACGAAGGGAGGATAACAGAGAGCTTGCTTTGCCACACCCAAGCGATGATGCAGAGGAGGAGATCGTCCAAAACCTCGAGGGCCTAACCAAGGGGATCCTGGATTACAGGGGGTTTGAGGAGGCCCCACGAGAGTACCAGAGACATACCGCTAGCGTATCACCTAGGATACACAGACTCTTGCGACGAGTAATGTGGGCGGTGGTCTACTATAGGGAGCAGAACCCACCACAGTAGATGCCTAGGTTTCCTTTTTTCTGCTATTTTCGAGAGACATGTGTCTCAGATGTATCACAAACACATACTCTATTGTTTGACATACACACTATTTTTGAGCGCCTCGGTGTGCCACATGATATATATATATATATATATATATACTCTTTATGGTTTATTATTGTGTCTAAATGCTTGCATACAATGTTTGATTATATATTGCGTAAATGTCTGTTTAATACATGATTTTCCAATGCATCAGTTAATGTGTTTAATCTTCTTGGAATATGTTGATATGTGATAAAATCAAAATTTATTTCCAATAATCTAACACGCAAATACAACCTTAAAATTTGAGGGTTTCTGACGGAATAATGCCCGTTAAGCTGGAGAACAACAAGTTGAGAATCCAGGTTCACAACCAATGCACGAATATCGAGGTTAACAGCCTCGGTCAATAGTTCAATGACAGCACTATATTCAGTGACATTGTTTGTGGTACAACCTAGACAAATACCTTGGAGGTCCACTAACTCACCGTGAGGATCGTAGATCACCCATGTCGTGGAGGAAAGATTCTAGGTACTACGGCAGGCACCATCAGCGAAACCAATGTAAGGTGCACCAGACATCTGCATAAGAAATAAAAAGACACAATAAGTGGTGATAACGCCTACACACCAAGCCACACATGCACACACACTGAAAACACACATATGTACACAGCATATGCATGAAGTTCGTGCATAATATTTTTTGAGATAAAACCCATTCTGGGGCTTATCTAGAGGGTTCCCTTCATAATCAATCAGTTCATAGGCCCCCTTTTGCAAAACACATTTCACAATATAAGGTGCATGCCACGTAGGCTCGAATTTGCCTGCCCCCAGCTTATCATTTGCTTGATCGTAGAGCAGGACTAAGTCTCCCTCAATGAAAGAACAAGGAGTAACAGTTTGATCGAAGTGAGTTTTCACTCTCTTCTTCTGTGCTTCAATGACTAAAGAGGCTAGTCGACGGGTCTCGTCTAGCCGCTCTAGGTAAAGAAGGTGTTCTTCTACCGGAGTAGTATTAGGGAGCAATTCAACAGCTAATTTAAGAGAAGGGATCTCGCATTCAATCGAAAGGGTTGCCTCCAGACCGTAAACAAGTTGAAACGGGGTCAATCCAGTGGCATCCTTCATTGAAGTACGGTAGGTCCATAAGGTGGAAAACAACATCAAATTCCAGTTAGACTTGTACATACCAATGGTACGCTGAAGCATCATGACCAACACTTTGTTGACGGCTTCTACTTGGCCATTGGCCTGAGGATAATATGGTGTCAAACTATCATAATGCAAGCCTGGCTGGGTTGTTAACTAAGTCATCATATGGCCACGGAAATGAGAACCATGATCAGTGACAATAGCCTGAGGGACTCTGAATCGCATAATTACATGATTGAATAAAAACTGAGTCATTGTCTTACCGTCATTAGATAATGTAAGCATCACCTAGGCCCATTTTGTAAAATAATCAATGGCAACAATGATATACCCATGCCACCCAGCTGAGCAAAGGTTACAGTGCATATAATCTATGCCCCACTAGGCAAAAGGGTCGACAGTAATGACAAGGTGTAAAGGAGAGGGAGGCGCACACATCTTCCATTGGTAGATTTGGCATGCATGACAAGAACAAATGACAAGAATGCAATCCTTAAAAATAGAGGGCCAAAAATAACCAACGCAGAGGATCTTTTGGGCAGTAGCGTAACCGGACATATGACCACCATAGGCACTAAAGTGGCAGTCATTTAAGACTCGTTCCGCTTCCTCGAACGTCAAACAATGGCGGAGAACAGAATCATTGCTGAGACGGTATAGGTGTCCCCGATGATGCGATAAGGCTGAGAATGATGGCGAATACGTCACCAAACATCCTTGGACAAATCAGGACAAAAGGAGGACGTCTTGAGGTAGACAATAATATCCCCATACCAGGGATCGAGGGTGTTGATCAAGAAAAGAGTATCGTCCAGAATACGATCCTCTATCCGAGAGTGTGTGGTAGCGGATGGCAATGAGCACAACAATTCAATGAAGACAAGGTATTTCTTAGACTTGGCCGTAGTAAACTCTAAGTCAAACTCTTGAAGGAGCACAATCCATTTTGAGTATTTGTCCCCTAGTAACTGACGCAACAAGATGTACATCATTAGGTTGCAATCAGAAATCACCGTCATCGTGCGCAACAAGATATAGTGACGGAAACGTTGAACAGCGTAAATGGCTGCCAAAGCAAGCTTCTCAACATAAGCGTATCGCGTTTTCTAGGTGATGGGTTGAATCAAGGTAATTGGGTTGACCTTGCATGGTGATTCTGCCAGGATGATTTAACTCAAAATTCCTGGGAAAAGAGAAAAGAGCAGGGAAACAATCCTATGCAAACTAAAACGTAGTCAAAATTTAACAAGGGAAATGTGAACGTGGCCGAATAAATTTTTAGGACACAGGAACAAAACCTGACCTTTTCATTTTTAAAGAGTCGAGAAAAGAAAAAAAGATGACTCTAGTCACCTTCGAATATTTAATGAGCTTGAAAGGACAAGTGCTCAGATGATCCTTTTCTTTTAAGGAGTCGAAAAGGAACGAAAGTGACTACTCTGGAGAACTAGGCAAAAGGTTTACCAGACAAACCATAAAACTGCATATACACCTTGGTGATCAAATGAAAGAGAAATGACCAAGGACTTTCTGTACGGTAGTCAATCTTCCCAAATGTTGTGTTCAGTGCGTTACGATTCGTAAGGTGGCAGACACGACTTCCTATGGATGTAGGATGATAACCTAGTGGGGTCTCCCGATATATACTCGACGGTACAGGGAGCACAAATCCGTACTAGCAGCTATTGAGTCACATAAGGAGGAATCACCCAACCTTAAGTGATAAAAACAGTGACTAGGTTTAACGATGCCAGAGCATGTCTCTAGCCTGGACCTCTAAATAATGTGCATTAAGTTCCAATGCATTGTTAAGTTCATTCAGTTAATTTTAGAGTTGATCTTGAATTAGGTTTCAATTTTTAGGCCCTATCGTATGTATGTCAAAAATCCCTAGGATGCAACTAGAATGAGTAAAGCATCAATCGTTTTGATGAACACCTACTTAAATAAAGGTAGAGAGTTCATTCCCAAGCGAACACAAAACCAAGACAAACTAATGCAAGCGCTAAGAAACACAATGCATCAACACACTAATCCTACAGTGCATCGATACTACTAATGAAAGATTTAAAGTTTGCTTTCCAATTTCTCAAAACATGAAAATTCGTAATGCAAATGTACTTTCACTTTCGTATACTAAATGAATGCAATCTCTTGATTTTTTTTTTTTGAATTTAAAGAGACAAACAAGCAAGTGTAAACCTGATCAATCCAAACAATTGTGATCTATGCTTGGTAGTGAAGAAATCGAATCAATATGGGAAACCAATTCAATAATCAAGACTAAAATCAATCAGCAAAAGAACAAGCAGCAAAAAGCCTCAAGCAAATCAAGACGATGGTTGCAGATGAACCTTAGATAGACAAGTAACCCGAGCAAATGGTTTGAAACACTTCAAAGAGCTAGGTCACGAGGTCTAAAACACAAGATTCACTCAAATGAAATCAAAGAGAAACAAGCCTTAACCAAAGCAATCAAAACAAGCTGGTGGGAGGCAGAAAATAGCAGGGGGCAAGCAACATTGATGGTTCAGGAGGAAAAGTTGTAAAAAAAACAACTTGCACAGGAATCATCACGAGCCTATAACAAGCAACTTGTGATGATTATCCAATTGTCACAAGTGTAGTGGCAGCAACTTAGCGACGTCGTCGCAGGGGTACACGTATCTTCTGTGACGGTCCAATTTCAGGAATAGTCACGACTGTACGACAGGTAATCAGTGACACACATATTTACTAAAGAGGACAGGGTGACGTTGTCGCAGCTGTTAAGCTATCTTCAACGATGAGTGTAAAAAAGAGCAAAGACAAATGACAACAACTAAAAAAACACCAGGCTATCCTTCTAAATAGTGATGGGAATTCCCAGATTGACCCAGGTAACCCAAAAACTAAGGGTGCAACCCCCCAAATTCAAGAGACACTAAATCAAAAGACAAACCAAGAGTAAATAAGAAGAAAACATGCAAAGGATTCCCTAGCGGAGTCGCGAACTTGTGAAGTAGGAAATTTTTCCCTCTGTGGACAGAGACAACCCCTTTAGCCCTAGAGTGGGTCTAGTCACAGCAAAAGCAAAACAACAATCAATTTCCTTAAATAGTCATCGTTGGAGGCCTACCTCAAAACCGGTGTTTGGTGAAGCTTCCTTTGCACTGCTCCAGTTCTCATTTCTTTCTCCTCAATGAGAAATTGACCTAAAAACACCACAAAAAAACAACAGAGCATGTAACCAAGAACAACAATGATATATTTACTCATAAATTCAAGGAGTCACAAGCTATCAAGTAAATTGTACAAAATATATAGGAAATCATTATTGATTGTATTAAAATAAATCAAGAACAAATCTTACAACCAAGCCTTGACATCGCAAGCCTTCTCAAAGGGTCCAGTCAGTATGTTCCTTCAAGCATTCACTCTCAATAATGGGTCTCCCAAATGGATAATATCTCTCTCTCTCATCCATAAACTCTAATGCAAGGTTAAGGCACTCCACAACCTCTTACCAAACTATCAACAATTCCACACTTGTCAAACTCACACCAAAACTATCTAATTTGCTTCAATCGAACTAGCTACCAGTAACTAGGAACTAGCTGATCATAGCAATGGTGAGTGCTTTTATAGGAGGAGGAGACTCCATGAAATGGGGGAGAGGGAGCTTATCCTCAAGGGAGGTTTCATAAAATATGGAACTACCATCCCAGAGGAGGAAAGGCGAACCAAGTTGACCCAACAACTAGTTCTAGAATCATCTAGAAGGCCAACTGTTTGAACTAATTCACCTAATCTGGATTGTCGTAGGTCATGAACTAAGGATTAGCGACGACATCGCAAGGGACCAATGCATCCAGACCAATCGTCGCAATAATCACCTGGAAGACTTGCACCGAACCCTAAAATTCGACCGTCGCGGGAAACACGTATACACCTGTGATGATTTTGCGACGATACTTTTCATGAGAGGGAATAATCTCACATTTTAAGGGCTTACTCACGACGGTGCAGAAACTTAGGCACAAAGGGTCAATCTTCAACATTAGAGAGCACTTGCTTAATCTTCTTGCATGAGTGGGAAGATATGGACATGTTTATCTGATGTATGACACAGCGGAGGGACTGAGATGATGTCAGTGACAAATTACTGTGTAACACTTCCTCCAGCTTATGCTTCTCCCTCTGCCTTTATGCAATCCTTTTGTCGTGTTGTCTTCTCTTAGCCTCAATCTCTGAAGCTGCTCTCAACACAAGTGGATATGCTTTGAACTTGCAGCTTTGCTCTGCTTCTACACTGTCAACAACCTTTCTCTAGCCTTTGTCAAGCGCAGGGTTGCTACCCTTTGTTGTTGCTAATGATGCTGCTCTCTGGGATGTTGTTGCCTTCTTCTTTGATAACCATTCTACAACTATGTTGAACGGTTCATTGAGCCTTGAGAAGTGATAGCAATATCTCCATGGATCTTCCTTAGGCCAATGACATGCCCCATGGATCTAAGGATGATGCACTCTTACACAGTGATCCTTTACTAAGCAATGCGGGTCATACGGATTGAAATTTTTGGTGTGAAAGGTGAATCTCTTGAATTCCTCCATCTCGGCCTTAGCATGCTTGAGATTCCACATCTCATACAACCATATCTGCAAAGGAATAATGTTCCAAGGTGCCTTCTTCTTCCTATGTAGTCTCATTGACAACCCTGTCGATATGCGATAAGACACTTCTTGCATGATGATATTATCCATGTAAAACTTCGGTAAAACATGCAGAGCCTTCTCCGTGCTGTACATCCAAATGAAGGTGCCAAGGGGTGAGGCATACCAATATGTTATGTCGATCAATGCCTCCATCAATTCCTATGACATGCAAGGTGGATCCTTTTCAAAGATCATCCTGCATACTAGTTAGCACCAGTATTTGCAGCAATAATGTTGCAGCTCCTGGGCTTCCTACTTTACTTTTATCAACCCGATAGTTCGTAACAAACTTGGAAGCGACGGTGCTGTATGCACAAGTACTAGCTCTTACTGCAGGCTGTCACTTGGTCAGCTGGCGCAAAATCACTAGGAGCTCAAGCCAACTTCTATGAATTCACAAGAAGCTCTATATGTGATGAAAGAAAGGGAAGCTTACTCTACAGAGGCTACTCTACTTGCAGAAAGGAAAAGCAGAC
This sequence comes from Pinus tabuliformis, assembly GCA_031772625.1. Taxonomy (NCBI): domain Eukaryota; kingdom Viridiplantae; phylum Streptophyta; class Pinopsida; order Pinales; family Pinaceae; genus Pinus; species Pinus tabuliformis. Next base: position 1,562,178,979 of record CM062804.1, read on the forward strand.
CGAAATCTAAAGTAAACCTAGCAAACCCTAATTAACCAACTAATCTTACTTTTGCAAAAAGAGAGATGAAAAACCATAAAATGAATGCCATTACCTACTTAGGAAGTAAAAAACATCTACGCAAGCTATTTCTAGAAGCAAATGAGAAAAAAACATCATTTTGGATTTTTATGTATTTTTAGGTGAAATTGTCATGCATGTAATTTATTTGTTTGTGAATCTGGCAGTGATTAGGTGGTGATGGAGGGCAGATTTGGAGGTTGCAGAGGTGTAGGAAGATGTGGATGGGTCCTAGGAGGTCCCAAGTGGCCTTCTGGAGGCTTTTCCTACAATCAAACTTCAAAAAGACACCTACAGGAAAATCTACAGGAGGCTGTAGGGGATTTATAGGAGGTCTACAAGAGATATACAGGAGGATGCCGAGAGAATTTTAAGAGGTTTTGAAGGTGGGAAATCGGGTGGAAAGGGTAGCTAAAGGCTAGGGTGATGCGTTAAGGTGTCTAGGGTTCATCAAGAAGGATCAGGAAAGAGAAATATGGTTGGACTTGGTCAAGGAAAGAGAGGAAAGCTCATGAGGAAAGTGCAGAAAACTAAGGTAGATTTGTGAGGGACTTTGGGTGACCGCTGGAACATAGGTCAAAGAGAAATGTTGATGGCTAATTGGTTGACTTACTGTGAGAAGAGGATTGCTAGAAGAGAACTAAAAATCAAACACTGAGATTAAGAAAGCAAGGAAACTAAGTACATGAAAAAAACAGAACTTTGCGTCAAGCTAGTCTAAATTTTGATCTAGGAAAGTAAATATTGAAAAATGCTACATGGAAAGAAAGCATGGAAAGAAACTTATTGCAAGATAGACATGAGCATGATGAAATAGATCTACATCAAAGCATTAACCTTCTAACAAGTTGCAACACTAGAAATCCTATGGAAAAGGCAAAACTGTGTTTTCTGTGGCAACAAGAGGGTCTTGGCCTCAGTTCATGGTCCCAAAGGAAGGAAAGTAGGCCAAGGCTCTATTGATGGCCTTTTTGTATCTTTTTCCTATCACTGTTCAACCTGCTACAACAAACTAAAATGTAAACAACCTTTTAAATCACCAAAAGCAACCTATTCTTAACTAAGAGAGAAACTTATTTAACAACAACTAATCTATAAACTGGACCAAAGCATATAAATACAAAACAAGAGGAGCTTGGCTGCTTGTATTGGGCCCTAACCCAAGAGCTTCATCCCTCTGAGGTAACTCAGTGCTAGCTCGAACAAGATCTCATCTTCACTATCAAAATAATAGTAGGATTACATGAAACAGTCAACAAAGTAAGCTCAAAGTTGAGCAGAGCAAAGCTAGAATAAAAATTCGAAAATTTGACTAACTTCCAACAACCTAATGAGGCCCTAGGCCTCTATACTTATAGAACTAAAGCTCCCAATAGCTTCCTTAAAGTTAGGGAGGCTTGGCTCCTAAGACTTGAGATAAACAGAAGTTATCCTCCACTTGCTCGGCTACCTCTTTAGTGAATTGATGTGGCTGCTTGTGCTCCGAGCTACATGATGGAGAATTCGAAGTGGGGAGTCATAAATGAGGGGGATACCCTCCTATAAATCCTCTCCCTTGTCTTCCTCGAATATTTGCTGCCAAATTTCCATTAAATATTTGACTTTGTCTCCAAATTGACCAAAAACATGCATTAAACACACATTAGACTTCATGGCATAATGAACAACCCAACTCACTCTATTAGCATAAATATAATAAAAAACATGTAATAAACTAATGAGAATGGTGGATTAATCGAAGTTAGGAGGCAAAATGAACCCATATAATTACCCATTTATGGGGCTCATCATCACCCCCCTACTGGATGTGTTGCTCGTCCTCTGAGCAACTAATCCATCTCCTCATCTTTGATGGCCCTGATGGCATCCCTGATATTCCATGCTTTTGATGTGAGGTCCTCTTCTTTGTCATGGAATCCTGCATTTTTGTCCACCTCTTCCCACTGTTGTTTTTCTTCTTCCTCTTTTCTACTTTCCAACAGGCCTAGCAGCAATGGGGGACTCAATTTGAGGCCAATCCAATTGACCCTCTGTTACAGGGAAAAGTGTCTACTCAAAACTGCTTATCCCACTAAGGTGTGATAGCTACCTTAGAAACAAACGAAGTAAAGCCACTTTCGTTTTTCCTTTATGAAGTATAGATAGAGAGGAACAAAGAAGACCAACCTCTGTCTTGCGCTAATCTCCTAGTTCAATTCCTCTCTTCCTTGATAGTCTTTCGCTACTTGTTCCCTTGCACGCCCAGCTTCACAGAGTACCTGTAAGATCACAGTAGCATAGCACTATACAAGAACATGGATCTATAATCATAAACAATCTAGGATCAGATGTAAATTGACCATACAAATGAAGCAAACATAAATGACACAAGAGTATGGAGGAAAACTTGAATAGCTTTTATTGATAAACAAGAAAGAGCCAAGAGGAGTTACAACCAGTTATTCTGACCCAGCATCAACCTCTCAGCAAGGAAGCCCCTCTTCACCTCATACAAAGCTTAGATCACCCAACAATCTGATGTTTGTCTCAAGAAACCAACAACAATTCCTTACAATATGCAAAATTCCAGCCTCCAACCTCTGGATCTCTGGGATGAGAGAACTATATATAGATATTTGTAGAGGTGTAAGTCAGCTCTAGGTTTTTTATTAGTGTCTTCTCTCTGATAGTTCTTTATGCCACTTGGAGATCTCATTGATCTCTTACTCATCCTTGGGCGATTCTGAGAGGCAAGTGTCCCATGAGAAGTTTCTGGAAGATTCCATGATCATCCACCTCGAAAACTGTCTCGGCCACTTGTCTTTTCCCATCCATCGCACCCCATAGAAGGGCTTTTTGAAATGCAACGCACTTCCCGTGTATACAAGGTGCGATGCGTCGCACCCTGGCCATGGAGCAAGTGAAATGATCCAGTTTTGACCAGTTCTGAGTAGTTTTTCATGGAGAACTTCTGGGAGAAGTTGTAATCAGTTGACCTTGTTCCTTTAGGATTTAGAACAATACTTTTAGGGACTTAGGAGCCCTTGGTTTATGGACATTTCATGCTTGGGGTTTTGGTGCCCAAAAATGTCTATAACACCCTCAAATTCTACATAGAGTGCTTGTATAGTGGCCCTCTCCTTAATGCTTCTTTCATCCTTGTTGGGGAGTGATACTCTGTAATTTGCAGACTATGTGGTAGAGTGTTCCAACTCCTCATACAAGCATGAATACAGTCTTCCCCAAGTAACCTTTCATGTCCTCAAAATGTGCAATGGCCTGAGCCTGATCGTTGATATACGTAGGGGCAATTTGGGGATTATTTTCAAGCAACTGGTGTGTGTTGATGAGAGCCATGGGGTCTAATGGCTCATCTTTGATCATCAAGGGCTCATTCTACTCCTTTATCATCAACTTCCTTATCTCTATTGCCCTTAATTCCTCATGGTTCATCCATGATTCCATGGCCATCAGTTGCAAGTCCCCTAGCCTAGCATTGGGGTCCCATATGTTCATATCGGTGAGGGCCATGTTATGCAAATAGAGCTCTGCTATCTTTGCCTTGTCTTCTATTGAACTTTGGTCACATAGGTCCATAAACTGTTTATAATCTTGGAAAGGAATGGTGCCTCTCTGTGCCAAAGTATTGACCTGAAACTGCAGCCATTAGTCTTTGAGGTATACTCCATATGATTTTGCTAGTGTTCTGCATTGTAGGGCCTCCATAGACCAGCTGGCCATGCATGCCAATTGTGTCTCCTTTTCTTGTAGCTTTGTTCTTAGCAACTCATTTTCTATTTCCAAGTGAGTCCTTGTGATTGCCTCTCTATGTCTTACAACACTTAACTCCCTGCCCATTTCTCTAAGCTTTTTCTCCATGTGGCCAATGTCCTCTACCCCCTTGGACTTGGCGATTTGCATCCATCTATGGCTCCTTATCCTCTCTTTCTCTAACTCAAAGAAAAGTGGGACTGCAAATTTCTGTGGAATGATTTCCCCCCCTCAAGAAGATTGTAGTAAGAGCCCAAACTAGGCTGGGGGTCAAGTTCTTGAGTCTCTATTGTTTCCTCCTTCCCCTTTATCTATTCTTCTAGCCTTTTCTCAAGTTTTCAGCTTTCTTGTAGCTTAGTTAGGGTCTCCTGTAGAACAGTTTGTGCCTCCTATAGAGATATTTTTGAGTCCTGTAGTTGCACTCCTTCCTTCCAGGTGGAAGATCTGGGATTTCCTCTTTCATAAGTGATGGGGGTTTTAGAGGAAGATTCTTCCCCTTTGATAGTGGGTGAATCTTCAATTATAATAGGCACTGTTGAAGATGGCTGTGATTTTCCTATTTTTATCCTTGTACTTTCCTGAGTCCTGAAATACATTGATGTTTGCCTCTTCCTCTTTCGTTCTGGTTTGATTGGGGTGCTGAGGGCAGTAAGGGTAGCTGCTGCCTCTCTTTCTAGGGTCTCAGGAGACACTTATGTCTTTTCTGCCCCTTTTTCCTCTTCTTTTGTCTTCTCTATCTCTGCTAGTTTTGTTTCCTCTTGCTTGGTTTTGGTTTCTTCCTCCTCTGGTTTAGTTTCTTCTTTCTCTGTTTTGGTGTCTTCCTCCTCTGTTTTTTCCTCAGTTCCCTCCCCTTCTTCCCCTTGCTACTCTTTCCCCTCACTATCAGAAGGACTGTGATCATATGTGAGGGCCTTTATATCATCCTCTTCTGTCATGTTTCTAAAGATTTCCCATGCTATGGCGATTGTGAAGGTGTGGAGGGATTCTTCCACTAATAGTTTAATCAACCCATGGTGAGCCAACTGATCTGGACCTCCTACCTTCAACTTAATGCTAGAATCTATAAGGGACTGCAGGAGAAAATAGGGGATGCTGAGTTTCTGGAGTGTTGGAGTGTCCATGCCATATCTCAGCTCATAGAGAAGTCTAAAATGGTAGCCATAAACTATCCTATACCTCCCTTCATAGGAAACATACTTGATAATTTGGTAACTGACCTCATCCCAAGGGTAGGGTATGCTTGTTCTTTTAATGTCGTTTTTGTCTTCTACAGGATGTTCATTGGGTTGGAAGAAGGTTTTCTTGGCATACTATCTAATTGGCTTTTCATCTTTTCTCCAAGGTAATCCAAGGGAAAGGCTGGTAACCCTACTGATAAATTCTGGGGTTATTTCCATGGAGAGACCCCTCAAAGTAGCAGTGGCATGGGTCCTCAAGTGAGGGACTAAAGAAAGGGCAAACTCCTGAGCCACTTCTTCATCAAACCCTCAGAATTTTTCAAAGAATGGCATCCAATTTGCTCTGGTAAAAATGGCTACTACTTCGGGATGTTCATGGATCCTAGCTGAATTTGTGGGCTCCTTCCTCATGAATCCCCATTTCATTTTTCTTATACCCCCTTTGAACACCCAAAATAGAGATGGAGACAAGAATTTTGAAGGAAATAGGAAAACAGGGAAAAAACTGTGTTTTTTTTTAAAGAAAACAGGCATAAATTTTTTTATGGAATTTCTCTTATTCTACAGGCTCAATTTCTCCTTAAAACTATATCATTCCTTGCACATATTAATAATCAAGGTGGGTATGCACATAACCTACCTCTTCAAGCCAAAATTCGATCAAAAATCCCGCATTTTCTCCTTAAAAACTACTTACTACCCCTCCTGTAGAACTGGCTGTAGGTGTTCCTATAGAACCTGTTACTGCTCCTGTAGAATGCCGATAACAGAAAGATGGCTGAAAACGATAGAGAACAATGGTTTCGAGGCTATGGAGGTGGTATGGAGCTTGCTGCAGCTAAGTGGGCGAGGATGAAATGGAATAAGAGGTGGTGAAGGAGTTTCGAGGAGTACTTATGTCTTCTTTGAGATATTTCTGGTGATGGGGTGAGCTGGCAAAAAGTTTCGTTGCCATATCTGGACCGTTGGTCCCCACTGACTTATCTTCATGACTCCTTTCCCACAATCACTTCCCATCATTGCATCGGAGTTTGTATACCTTCCACTACCTTTCCTTTTGGATTTTCTGTGAGTTGACTAGGCACACGTGTGGTGGCATCTCAGGATGAGTGCAGTAAACTAGATGAGGGTGGCTAGTTAACTGGCCACCTTTTCTTGTTCAACCCTAACCATCTCATTCGCTTATGCATATTTTCAATTACACAGATGCAACAAAGGAGAAGGTTAGACACTTACCTGCAAGTCAAATGTTCGTGTTGTGGTGCATTTTGGTTCTTTTGTTGTTGCATGCTCGTATTACAGTTGTTGCATGCCTATATTTTCTTTGCTACATGCTTTCTGTTGTCTTATGTGTGGCTTTATTTCTTTGTGCAAGTATCCTCTTTGCTACAGTGGCTTGATTTTAAGGGGATCAGCTGCTATAGGAAATCCTACAAGAGCTCCTCTAGCTGCTTCTCCCTTTAAAAAATTTAGCTGATCTTTGTGTTGGGAACTGTGAGGATGTTACTGGAGATGATGATGAAGATGGAGAGATATTTGGTAAGTTGTAGGTGAGATTTGGAGGTGTTGTTCCTTTTATTTTTTTTATTTTTCCTAAAAAACTGGTTTCTGTATTTTTTGGCAGGAAAGAAAGAAATCGATGATGATGAGGTGGTGCAGGTGTGGGATGGATGTCCAAGAGGGTGGATAGTTGTAGGAAGGCCTACATGCTCTTCATGAAACTTCCTAGCCCCTCAAACTATTTCTAAAGTCCATTTCTGGCTCTCTGTGATTTCTACATGAGCCTCCTGTAGAACCCACAGGGCCTCCTGTAGGATACACAGTCTTCGGAAAAAAACACAGTGACGTGGAAGAATGGTTAGAGATGATGGAGAAGAGTGTGGAGGAGATGAAATAGGCTTTGTGGCATCCTCTCTTGCTTCCTGTGGCCCACCTGTAACCTGCAATGCACATTAAAAGTCAATTTTCTCTTTCTTATTTTCTCTATTTTTATTTTTTAAGACAAGTAGGGCACCTCAAGGAGGTTTTCACCCTACTTCCCTGCCCTGGTCGCCTCCAAGGGAGGTTTTAACCCAAGTATCTTATTCTCTTTCTCTTTTATGTAATCATTGGGCCACCTCAAAAGAGGTTTTCAACCCAATGATGGGACTCAAGCGCCTCATGGAGGTTTTCACTTGAGTCCTTATTATTTTTTTTATTTTTTTTTGCTTCTTCAATGAGTGGGTGAAGTGGAGGCTAAGACCTACTCCACCACCATCACTGTCTTATTCAGATCTTCAATGAACTCTCACTTGGAGAGGGGCTTCTTGTAAATTTTCAACCTATGTCTGTTGACAAGCATGGGGATGGCTTCCTCATCAATCGTTCTGATCAGAACTGAGCCATTGTCATGACATTTTTCCACAGTGTAGGGTCCCAGCCATCTTGTCTTCAGCTTGCCTTTGAAGTCTTTAAACCTTGAGTCATAGAGTGGTTCCCAATCTCCCTCTTTGAATTGCTTCTCCTTGATATTTTGGTCATGCCATATCTTCCTTTGAAGCTAAACTACCTCTGTGTGGAGAAGGGCCTGCAATCTTTGTTCTTCCAATCCATTAAGCTGGACTAGTCTTTCCCTATGTGCATGGTTGAGGTCTAGGTCCAGCTGAGCTGCCATTATTAGTGTATTGTATTCAAATTCTATTGACAGCAAAGCCTTCTTCCCATAGACCAGTTCATAGGGTGTCAACCCTATGGTGGTCTTCCATGTTGTGTTGTAGGCCCAGGTGACCTCAACTACTCTATCCGTCCAATCTTTTCTACTACTGCTTCCTCCCAAAGCTCTGTTAGTGACTTCCACCTGCCCATTTGCTTGTGGATGGTAAGGGGTGAAAGTCATGTGCTTGATTTTATGATGTGTGAGCAGGTCTTCGATCAAATTTGAAGTGAACTGACTGCCTTGATCTGTGACCAGTTCTCTTGGATACCCGAACTTATAGAATATGTTCTCTACTAAAAACTCTACTTTTTCCTCTGTGGCTACCTTGATTGCTTTTGTCTCTAGCCATTTTGTCAAATAATTGGTGCACACAATGATGTATTGCTTTTGTTTTGAAGGAGGATTGATAGGACCCACAAAGTCCATGCCCCCACTTCTCAAATGGCTCAAAGTCACTTGAGGTTGCATGGGAATTTCATCCTTTGGAGTAGGTTTCCCATCCTTTAACACCGATCACATTGGCTGGTATATCTCTTCACATTTTGATGAAGAGTGGGCCAATAGTAGCCTCCCTGCAATATTTTGAAGGCAATCCTATTTGCTACAAAATGAACTCCACAAGGCCCATCATGATAGGTCAGGAGAATGTCAAAAACTTCCTCCTCCCTGACACATCTTCCAAGATCTAATCTAGGCCAAGTTTGAAGAGATTGCCCCCAATCCAGGTGAAAGGGGCACTTTTCCTCACGATCTTGCTCTTCTCTTTTGAGGACAGGTGTGGTGGGAACTGTGCTGAAATCAAGTAATTTGCTATATCAACAAACCATGGAGAGAGTACTGAGATAGAAAATAGGTGTTCATTTGGCATTTGATCATCCACCATTCCTTCTTCACCTATAGGTAAATTTACTCTAGACAAAGAATTAGCAACAACATTTTCTTTACCACGCTTATCAACAATGGTTAAATCAAACTGTTGCAGTAAAATCAACCATCTAATAATGCGAGCATTTACATCTGGTTTATTCATTAAATACCTAATTGCATCATGATCAATGTGTACAAAGGTTTGATAGCCTGTGATGTAATGTCTAAATTTGTTTAAGGAGTGTACTATAGCTAGGAGTTCCTTCTCGGTTACCATGTAGTTTAACTCTACCTTTGACAAATTTTTACTTATAAAGTATATGGCATAAGGTAATTTTTCATCAATTTGTCCCAAGGCTGCTCCTATCGCTTTGTTTGAGGCATCTATGTGAATGTGGAAAGGTAGGGGCCAGTTTGGGCCTCTCAAAATCAGGGCAGTCACAAGTTTTATTTTCAAAGTATTTAGGGTTTCTTGACAATTTTCAGTCCATATGAACTCGACATCTTTTCCCAGAAGACCATAGAATGGAGAGGCTAACTTACTGAAATCTTTAATGAATCTTCTGTAATATCTAGCTAAACGTAGGAAACTTCGAACATCTCTCACCTTTTGAGGAGGTGGGACCCTTTGGATGATGGAAACTTCGAACATCTCTCACCTTTTGAGGAGGTGGGACCCTTTGGATGATGGAAACTTTGTTGGGGTCCACCTGCAATCCCTGTTGAGATATTGCATGACCTAGCAAGGTCCCTTCATTCATCAAAAATTCACATTTTTCTGGACTGAGGGACAGGTTCATTTCAATACACTTGTCCAAGACTTTTCCTAGGTTAGATAGAGCTTCCTAAGAGTTAGAACCATAAGGAGTAAAATCATCCATATATATTTCCACTGCATCATGAACTAGTTCAGAAAATATACTCAATACTGCTCTCTAGAAAGTGGCTAGAGCATTGCACAAACCAAAAGGAAGGACCCGATATTCAAAGGTACCCCAAGGACAAGTGAAAGTGGTCTTATCTTGGTCTTCCGGGCTGATTTGAATCTAATCGTACCCGCTAAACCCATCTAGGAAGGAGAAAAAAATTTTCCCCACCAGACCATCTAACACTTGATCTATGAAAGACAAAGGAAAATGGTCCTTTTTAGTGGCCTTGTTCAGTTCCCGATAATCGACACAGATTCTCCACTTACCATTTTTCTTTGGCACTAGCACCAAAGGAGAGACCCATTCATTGTCAGAGATGGGGTAGATGAATCTTGCATCAAGTAATTTTTGCAATTCTTCCTTAACAATGTCTTTAAGGGATAGATTTATCCTCCTTTGAGGCTACCTCACTGGTTTGCAATCTTCCTTAATGTATATATGATGAGTACATACTGAAGGGTGCACTCCCTTCATCTCCTTATAACTCCAAGTGAAGGCATCTAAATGTTTTCTCAATAAGCTGCATAGTTCCTTCTCCTAGGAAGTGAACAGGGATGAGTTGATTTTCAAGGTTCTTTTTGGGCCGAACTCTATATTCTTAACACGGAGAGAGGTCAGGTCGGCCACACAAAGATCAGTTAAGGGATTGTCTTGGTTTTCTTCACTAGATCTTCTAATGGAAAAACACTACGCGGTGTGTTATCACTCAAGAAAAAGTTCTAAATTGTTCACATCAATTTGATTGTTTGCCAAAGGGTTGGTGTCAATTTTGGGTCTAGTCTTTTCATCTGGTTTTAGAGTCTAAATAGTTTGAATAGGAGTCTTGTTAAGAGTATTGTTGGTATGTATAAAGGGGTCAATTCTCTATTTTAGTCTATCATTGGTCTCACATCTCACATGGATATCATATGTCCAAACTCATTTCAAAGCCGAAATTGTCTAGGTGATTTCGTAGCGCCTGTAATCATTTTAAAGTGGTTTTGCAGCACATAAATCCTTTTTAGCAGTTTCACAGCGCAACATGTTCTAGCTGATTTCGTAGCGCATAATTCATATTTTGCACTGGCTGCGCTACGAAATTGGGGATTTGTTCGAATCCATAGCCATTCTTTCACAGCTGTCATATCCATCAAAATCCATCAACAGTTGTCAGCCTATACACTTCGTCTATCATATCCGACCGCTTATCCTCATCATTAGGTCGTTAGGTGTCTTGGTACTGGCACATGTTTGCAGTTGTATTTTACTTAGCGGTTTTGGTCGTTCAATCAGGGTTTTCAAAATAGTATCAGAGCAATCGGGGAAATGTTCTTGTGGGTTTTGCTTCTATTCTTCGAATTTGGAGCAGTCTGAAACTATTCCTTGTAAACAATCTTGAGCTCAGTTTTCAGGGATATTCTCATTGTACTGGATATTCTGTTTTCTGAGATTTTTCACCCAGCTGAAAGACACACTTGAGATCCGCGATTTTTATAAGAACAGCCTCAAAATTACAGATTGGGAAATGCAAACTATCTCCTGGTCATCTGTGTTGGAAAAGACCGTTCAATTTCAAAGCATTCAGCGACTCTGTGTTGTCAAAGATCTTTCAGCTCATGATGTTATAATGCGTATTATGCGCAAAGACAATTTCTTAATCAGGATGTAGAACAAGGGTGGAGGCACACTTCATGATTACCAATTAGAAGGGTTGAAGTCCCTTGTGAACAGCTGGAGGAATGATACAAATGTTATTCTTGCAGATGAAATGGGCCTTGGAAAAACTGTGCAATCTGTGTCAATGCTCGGGTTTTTACAGAATGTGCAGAAGATACACGGTCTTTTCCTTGTAGTTGTACCCTTGTAAACATTAACAAACTGGGCAAAAGAACTCCGCAAATGGCTGCTTGACATGAATGTTGTTGTTTATGTAGGCAATCGTGCAAGTAGAGAGGTTTGGTAATGATTTCAATTCATCACAACCGCCGGCAGTAGCATAAGGAAGACTGTGCTTTTGAAATTACACAGCAGTTTCGTAGCGCGCTACGAAACTGCTGTAGCTGCATGTTACAATTCAGTTGATCAATTATGATTGACAAAGCGGCAAATCTTTTTGAAAGATTTTGTCATCACACAGGTACATGAAAACGGTGGACAACACATCAAGGACGTGGCAGTCTGCTCTGTTTTGGGTAATTAAAGGATAAAGGACATGCTTCTTTGGATTCGAACATTTTGAGGTAAACCAAAGACCAGTAAAATAGGGATAATTTCCGATGTTTCATGACATTGGAAAACATGTGATATTAAAGAGCAACATGAAGCATTAAAGGTCCATCACAGCCACCGCCAAAGGGAACCAGATGTCAGAGAACGAAAATGATTGTAGACCAAGGCTGTTATGGAGTTAGAGTCATAGTTGATTTAGATCTATAAAAACTCCAGTCAACACTCTGTTGTATTTATTAAGTAGTTAGAGTTTAAGAGTTGTCAGTAATAGAAGTAGTTTTCGAATTCCCCTCATGTTGGAGGAGGAATCTCGATCAGTTAGAATAAGAGCTCTATATATAGCTGAAAAAGCAATGTAATCAGGGTTGGAAATTTATAAAAAAGCTGGTATTTGGCCTATGTAAGACTCATTTTCAGTAATATACATGTTGAACTTTACTTCTCGGGATTCATGAAGGATTTTTTATGTTCAGAATATGTGATGTTGTCCTTTTCTTAATTCCTACAGTGGTATGGATGTATAATCACTCAGAATTCACTGAATGTGCTCTGACTTCCTGTATACATTTATAAACTGTGTGGTCCCATATGAGTTTATGTTCTGAATGTTTAAATGCTGAATGCCCTGACTTCCATGTAAGGTTGAGTTCATTGTTATATTGAGGTGTTGTTGACTCCATAAGCCCAATGGATAGTTTTTTTTAATGTGTTTTCACCATTCATATTTTTCACAGTTGTTCTATAAGAGTTAGCCATCTTATCTTTAATCAAAATCATTAATCCATCAAGAGAGAGCCCTCTCAAGTTGAGGAGGCTAAGCCTCAGCCTAAAGTAGGTTGAAATAGTTACTTAGAGTCAACCTGACCAGTAGCCTATCAGGATCTGATTTTGAGATAACATTTTGGTGCGTCTGCCGGGAGTCTGAACATTATTCATTCCCGAAATCAAGAGACTGAACTTCTGAAGGTAGCAGGAGCTCAGACATCATTTTGAGGCTGCAAAACTACCTTGGCAACTCCACACATCGAATAAGAAATTGGAAGGTGACTCCACTGCTAGAAGATCAGTAGCTTGATGAAGTTTCAAGATGAATTCCATTGCAAGAATGAATGCCAGGTATGCTCCTATGAATTGGTCTCATATCCCTGGTTTTCCAAATCCTATGCCAAAGGTTGATTGGTTAGAGGATCTTCTGATATTCAAAGATGAAAAGAAATACAATGCTGCTCTTCATTTGGTTAGGTTTCATATGCATGTACGCAGTCTTAAGGTTCATTTCCCTGAAGATTGTCTCATGAGGATGTTTATGACCACTTTAGATGGAAAAGCATGGTCTTGGTATAAAAGTTTGGAAAATGGTTCATTATATTCTCTTGCTGATTTCCATGACGTGTTCTATGACATGTATAAAGAGTGTCATCCCTCCTTATTGCTGGTCAAAGATTGTTGTAAACATTCTACGAGTTTTATTAAATATTTGGAGGATTGTTATGATGATGATGAATTTATGGATGAAGAAATTTTAGAGGCTCTTCATAACAATGCATTTCAACACCAAGAAGAAAGTATAACATCTCATGAAACGCAGCATGAAGATCAGCAGGGGTTTATTTGTGAAAACCATGTTTCATCCTTTGATATGAATGAAAAGATGCAGCAGATTTGTCAGTCTTTTGATCATAAAGAATATGAAATTGATTGCAAACACCAAGAAGAAATACTGGAAGAAATTTTTTATAATCCTCAGGCAGAAGAAAAGGTTGTTCATTTTTGTGATTCCTTGCAGTAGCTTACATCAAAGAATGATCACAATAGTGAGGAAAATTGCATTGTCTATGGGAATCATGCAGAAAGGCAGTTGGATAGCACCTCAAAGGAATTTTGTGTGGTTGAGAATCAGTTGTCTGAAGATGTAGAGTGTTATGATGATCATCAAAATAACCATGTCCTTTTTGACCCTGTAAGTGATTACATGGCAAAGCTTTGCACACCAGTATTTCATTTTCATTTGCATTATGAAGATCAGTTTGCACAACCAGAAAGTTACAAGAATCATCAAGTTGATCATGTATTTTGGGATCCTATAGCCAAATATATGGAAGAGTTTGACTTTCCAGTGTTTCAGTTTTTCTATGAAGATCAGAGGCAATTTCAGTGGCACTGGTCATCGCAATATCATATTGGCTCTGAACTCCGATGCAGTCAAAGAAATCAAATATCAGATAAGACAAATGATTGGCTACATTGGAAATTTCACATTGATTGAGCTGAAAGAAGTTTGAATTGATAGGGTAGGTAGGTAGGAAAATGCAAATAAGCTCAAGGTTGACTGAGCAATTTTTTTCAGTAGATATAGATTTCTTTCTCCTACAGTGATCATCAAAATTAAGCCCGAGGTGAAGGCCCAAGAAGCTGGAAAGGGATGTTTGTCAAGCAAATTTCCGTTCGTCATAAAAAAAAAATAAAGCACTGGACCTACGAGTTCTTAGTGTACTACAGGAGCACACTATCTCAAGTGGAGCCACTGTTATCACTCAAGAAAAAGTTCTAAATTGTTCACATCAGTTCAATTGTTTGCCAAAGGGTTGGTGTCAATTTTGGGTCTAGTCTTTTCATCTGGTTTTAGAGTCTAAATAGTTTGAATAGGAGTCTTGTTAAGAGTATTGTTGGTATGTATAAAGGGGTCAATTCTCTATTTTAGTCTATCATTGGTCTCACATCTCACATGGATATCATATGTCCAAACTCATTTCAAAGCCGAAATTGTCTAGGTGATTTCGTAGCGCCTGTAATCATTTTAAAGTGGTTTTGCAGCACATAAATCCTTTTTAGCAGTTTCGCAGCGCAACATGTTCTAGGTGATTTTGTAGCACATAATTCATATTTTTCACTGGCTACGCTACGAAATTGGGGATTTGTTCGAATCCATAGCCATTCTTTCACAGTTGTCATATCTATCAAAATCCATCAACAGTTGTCAGCCTATACACTTCGTCTATCATATCCGACCGCTTATCCTCATCATTAGGTCGTTAGGTGTCTTGGTACTGGCACATGTTTGCAGTTGTATTTTACCTAGCGGTTTTGTTTGTTCAATCAGGGTTTTCAAAATAGTATCAGAGCAATCGGGGAAATGTTCTTGTGGGTTTTGCTTCTATTCTTCGAATTTGGAGCAGTTTGAAACTATTCCTTGTAAACAATCTGAAGCTCAGTTTTCAGGGATATTCTCATTGTACTGGATATTCTGTTTTCTGAGATTTTTCACCCAGCTGAAAGACACACTTGAGATCCGCGATTTTTATAAGAACAACCTCAAAATTACAGATTGGGAAATGCAAACTATCTCCTGGTCATCTGTGTTGGAAAAGACCGTTCAATTTCAAAGCATTCGGCGACTCTGTGTTGTCAAAGATCTTTCAGCTCATGATGTTATAATGCATATTATGTGCAAAGAAAATTTCTTAATCAGGATGTAGAACAAGGGTGGAGGCACACTTCATGATTACCAATTAGAAGGGTTGAAGTTTCTTGTGAACAGCTGGAGGAATGATACAAATGTTATTCTTGCAGATGAAATGGGCCTTGGAAAAACTGTGCAATCTGTGTCAATGCTCGGGTTTTTACAGAATGTGCAGAAGATACACGGTCTTTTCCTTGTAGTTGTACCCTTGTCAACATTAACAAACTGGGCAAAAGAACTCCGCAAATGGCTGCCTGACATGAATGTTGTTGTTTATGTAGGCAATCGTGCAAGTAGAGAGGTTTGGTAATGATTTCAATTCATCACAACCGCCGGCAGTAGCATAAGGAAGACTGTGCTTTTGAAATTACACAGCAGTTTCGTAGCGCGCCACGAAACTGCTGTAGCTGCATGTTACAATTCAGTTGATCAATTATGATTGACAAAGCGGCAAATCTTTTTGAAAGATTTTGTCATCACACAGGTACATGAAAACGGTGGACAACACATCAAGGACGTGGCAGTCTGCTCTGTTTTGGGTAATTAAAGGATAAAGGACATGCTTCTTTGGATTCGAACATTTTGAGGTAAACCAAAGACCAGTAAAACAGGGATAATTTCCGATGTTTCATGACATTGGAAAACATGTGATATTAAAGAGAAACATGAAGCATTAAAGGTCCATCACAGCCACCGCCAAAGGGAACCAGATGTCAGAGAACGAAAATGATTGTAGACCAAGGCTGTTATGGAGTTAGAGTCATAGTTGATTTAGATCTCTAAAAACTCCAGTCAACACTCTGTTGTATTTATTAAGTAGTTAGAGTTTAAGAGTTGTCAGTAATAGAAGTAGTTTTTGAATTCCTCTCATGCTGGAGGAGGAATCTCGATCAGTTAGAATAAGAGCTCTATATATAGCTGAAACAGCAATGTAATCAGGGTTGGAAATTTTATAAAAAAGCTAGTATTTGGCCTATGTAAGACTCATTTTCAGTAATATACATGCTGAACTTTACTTCTCAGAATTCATGAAGGATTTTTTATGTTCATAATATGTGATGTTGTCCTTTTCTTAATTCTTACAGTGGTATGGATGTATAATCACTCAGAATTCACTGAATGTGCTCTGACTTCCTGTATACATTTATAAACTGTGTGGTCCCATATGAGTTTATGTTCTGAATGTTTAAATGTTGAATGCCCTGACTTCCATGTAAGGTTGAGTTCATTGTTATATTGAGGTGTTGTTGACTCCATAAGCCCAATGGATATTTTTGTTTAATGTGTTTTCACCATTCATATTTTTCACAGTTGTTCTATAAGAGTTAGCCATCTTATCTTTAATCAAAATCATTAATCCATCAAGAGAGAGCCCTCTCAGGTTGAGGAGGCTAAGCCTTAGCCTAAAGTAGGTTGAAATAGTTACTTAGAGTCAACCTGACCAGCAGCCTATCAGGATCTGATTTTGAGATAACACGGTGGATTCTGAATTAAATTTTCAATGACATCATCCTCATTTTGCGGTTTCCCCCCCATGACAATTGCTACTGCACACAGTGGTGCAGAATAGACTTCATTCTCATCCTTATCCTCCAACCAGAGAGGTAGATCATGTTCTAGCAATGGTTGGGTAGGAGGGTATAGGATTAGCTGATTGGACATATGCCTGTTCTTGATGGTCATGTTCACAGCCCGACCACTGATGTAAGCATCGGCAATGGCCAGCCAGGGTCTTCCCAGGATGAGAGGATACCCACTGAGCTTTGCCTTCAGCTGGAGAACTAAGAAATCAACAGGGTACTCCCAAGAATCAATGGAGACCATCACATCCTCCACAATCCCTTCAGGGGTCACGGTGGAGCAGTCTGCTAGCTGCACTACTGTCGTGGTCTTCCTCAAGAATCCCTGGAGGTTGAGTTTAAGCATGGTGTCCTTTGTCATCACATTAATGGCAACTCCTAGATCAATCAAGGTATGTGGGATCATGGTGCCACTGATGTGGACATTAACTACTGGGCTTCCAGGGTCTGGATATTTCAGACATATTACCTACCCCAACATCAAGTCGGACAGTTGCCTTATTACATTGATGGTTGGGGCATCTCTCTTGCGCTTGTTTGGATCCCTGAAGCACTTCTCTTTGATCATCTTATTGTATATAGGCACATCTTTTATGGCTTGGAGAAGTGGTATATTTACACATAATTGTTTCAATTCTCCCAAAATTTCAGTTTCTTCTGGGGTGGGTTGTGTTGTCCTGGATAATCTCTCAGGAAAGGGTGGAATTGCTTTCGGTTCACTTTCCTCTTTATCTTCCTCAACCTCCTGAGGGGGAGGCTGGCTATCTGGGAGAACCTTCCCAGATCATAGGTTAATCTCCTGAATCTCCACAACATAAGTTGGGCATGATGGTTCCCCACTATATACTTGTTGGGCATGTCCGTTGTTCGGGTTCAGCTAGGTAGGCATTTGGGGTTGCCTTGGTGGAGCAGGAGGCAATGGTTGCTGCTAAGCAGGTGACGAAGGCAAAAGAGTGGGAGGAGAGTTGTACTGGGGCCTCCACCCTTGATGAGTTGCATTCCACTGAGGTTGTGGCTGAGCATAGGATTGAAATGCATGAGCAACTAGTTGGGCATGATATTGAGATGGATAGGACCAAGGAGGAGCTGTGGACTAGGAAGGATGAGCAGGAGGGCCCCAAGAAGGTATGGAAGTGGCTTTGTTGGGGTTGTAATATGCCTGAGATGTCCCTTGCATCCCTTGCTGGTATGGTCTGGGTCCATGTAGTCTCCTTTGGTTTATGAAATAGAGCGGTTCAGTGGCTCCTTCGGCTCCCTGGTATACAGATTTAAGTCCGAGCAAAGAAGGGCACTTATTTGTAGAATGATCTTCTTCACAGACTGAACAAACCTCTATAGAGTTCAATGGGGATTCGTTCCTAGGATGCCGACTGGTGCATCTAGGACAAAAAATGTCCAAAGCCCTCTCTGCTTCCTCTTTTTTCCTTTTGATATGCAAGGTATCCATTTGCATGGCAAGATTTTGCACCATCTCACTCTTGAAGTCTTCCAGCATGTTTCCAAGTTCACCTTTGAGGGATGAACTGGATGAGGAGGTACTCGCTATGGGTTGATTCCCCCTACCTCTCTTTCTGGCTACCCTAGAATGGTTTCTAAAAACAGTATTTATATCTCCATAAGGTAGTTGGTAGATGTCTGCCCCAGCCAGTAGATGGAGGGTGTCTAGAAGGTCTTCTGAAATTCCCCTAAGCAGGACCAACTTCAGAGATTCAGGGTCAAGTGTACACCTAGCCCTTTTGTAACTGAGCTAGAACCTCTCTTCATAATCTTCCAACGATTCATCAATTCCCATGGTCATTCAGAAGATTTCTTCCAGGCTATCCTTTGACCTACAGTAGTCTCAGTGTTTCTGTGAAAAATAGTGTCTTTTCAAATGACTAACCCTCTAGGCTTGGTAGCTAACCTAGAAACAACAATCAAAGAAATTCACTATCTTTCCTATGAGTGATAGATAAGAAAGAGATTATGAAGACCAACCTGTAACTTTCGCTTCAATCCTTGGTTGATCTCCCTCTCCTTTGGCTGATCCCATAACTCCTCCCCGTACTTAACATGCTTGGAGAGTACTTGTACAGCTACAGAAACAAAGAACTGTCAAAGCGTAATGATCCATCACAGCATAACATCATAGAATCAAAAATATGATATACAAAAGAATCCATTTACAGTTAACATAATCAATTGGTAAAAATCTTGAAGAACTTTATTGATAACAAGGAGAATTACAACCCATAAGAAGTCTGATCCAGTGCCATCCTCCCAGCTTCAAGCCTTCTTCACCTCATGAATCAGCAAGAACACACCAACAATAACATAATTCTCTCACCTCAATACTAAAACTAGCAGCACTTCCTTACAGCTCAGAATAATTCAGCCCTCTGATCTCTTGGACAAGAGATCCTTTTATAGATGATTGCAGGAGGTTGAGTCATCAATGGGGGTGATGAATTCCATTCTATTTTTTGTAATTAGTTCCATGAAAGAGGGGAATAGGAGGTGGTTTCCTAGTTCCCTTAGTCATTCTTGGGAAAATTCAGAAGGGCAAGTGGCATAGGAGAAGTTTCCATGAGCAACCAACTCTCAAACTCTCCCAGAAATTTTTACTACCTCACCCATTGCGCCTACTAGAGGACCAAACTGCGATGCATAACACTTTGACAGTGTAGTGTCTGCTATGCATAGCACCCTAACACAGGGCTTTCAGCAATGATTCATTTTTGGCACTTTCTAGATGCTTTTTGAGATGGAACTTTTGGGGAATGAGGCATTCAGATGACTTAGTTCTTTTAGGGTATAAAAGTACTATTTTAGGGGTTGATGAACCCTAATACATCGACATGTAAGTTTGGGTTTGATGTGCCCAAATATGTCTATAACGGTTGCTCCCTAAAGCATGAGGTCGTAAAGGTTCATGTCGGGTGAAATGCTTTATCATGAGGATCAGAAGTTTTGAACTGGAAGGCGACCTGCATCAATTACAATACAATACATGATAATATGATTTTTCATAATTTATCTAAGGGAGGCATCCCTATGCTCAACTTTATAAACTTTCATTACATGTACATATATCAGAGAGTCGTCTGCAGATATAGACTTGTAATCCATCATTGGATGACCATCTGTATAAAGCCTTAGTACATTTGATGCTTTTGTACTCTTGAATATATCGCAGCCCAGATGGATGAAACTAGATCCGGGGTCTTCAAACTCATTCAATCTTCACGCAATGTAAAAGTCAAACCATGCGAAAAGATGTTCTGAGGTCAAACATGGAGAAACATCGTCTGATTACCAGCCAATGATGTAAGATGTTAACAAACGGGAGAGGAATCACCGATAATGAAGATGATCCTCAGGGTACAACAGTACATTTCACATGGTTTGAATAGATGATTCGATGTCGAACACCATGCAAAATATTTCAGTCGAAGGCCATTGATGTCAACCTGTCACCAGAAGAGAGAAACTTTCCGTTGATGTATGTAAGCTTCAAAGCACCGAAAGGGTGTTTCTAAGTCAACTTCTTGGATAATGAGATGATGTCGACAAGAAGAGACTCGTCGTAGGAGGGCCTTGATGTATTCCACATATACAACATGAAATGAAGCAAATGATTTTTGAGATGAAAACGAATTGACGACACGAGGTTCAAGAATGGTGGTCATGAAAATGAAGGTTTGTGGTATTGCAACGGATGAGACTTTAACTGGATGACTTCTGAACTGGATGACTTCTCTTGAACATATCGGTGACATTGAGATGAATTGATAGCATTAACCCAAAAATATGGATGGTGTGATAGACCAATGGTATGATGACTAGCAAACAGAATAACCCAACCCAACTCCATCACGGAGATGAAGTGAAAGTGTCATGTTCAAGAGTGACTTGCTACCATAACTTTTCAAGATTTTTCCCATTTTTCCCCAATCATTGTTGACCTGTACCTCTTTATTTTTTTATCAAGCTTGAGAAGGATAACATATGCTTGTTCTATAATTCGCTCGTCGGGCAAACCCATCGCTATTTGATGTTTTAATGAGTCTAGCGACGGTAAAACTCGGTCTCGTCTAGATGGACAAGTTTGTCACTATTATTTTAACGATTTTAACAACAAGGATAACTCGGTCCTTTTCATGTTTAGAGATTTTGAAAAGAGACAAAAAGAAAACTCCATAAGTTCTTTTTCGTAACATAATCCCGCAGGTCCGAAAAAGGATAAAATAATACAAGAGGGATGTCATTTCCAATACTTTAACAAGCTGGAAAAGACAAGCGCTCAACTATATTTTCATGTTTAAAGAGTCTAAAAAGAGTTTAAAGAGGACTCTATAGTTTTATTTTCATTTTTAAATCAAAGCTCGAAAAGAAAACGAAAAGTTTGCTTGGTGGTCAAAGATGCTCAATTCACCGTTAGCACATCAGATTCTGTTCTCAGTTGTTTACCCTGCTCAAAACTCCATCAAAATGATTAAAAATACATATTTATGGATGAAAAAATGAATAAAATCAACATTTACTTGATGTACATGAAAAAGTAAACATAAAAACAAGTTTTAACATTTCATTTTCACCATTTCATTTCAAACATTGGATTTTGGAGCTTTGAAGCAGTTTTTTCCCCCAAATTTCACTAGTCGATTGTGAGAGATTTTGTGGATCATTTCACATGCCATCAAGACCAGGTAGGAGCTAACCTTATGCTCTTCAATTCTATTGCATTCTTTTTCAGTTCTAGGCAACTTTTCTCAGTTTTCTGGGCCTCTAGGGTTTAAAATCTCATTTTTCAACCATCACACCCTACCCCTATCGAAAAGTGTGATGCATACTGGGCTGCTAATGGAAAACCTGCTATGCATAGCACCTTCCTCAAGGGCTAAGTGCAATGGGCACAAAACACCAAGTTTGAATAATGGTTTTCAATCAAATTTTGAACTGATTTTTTCCCAAATTGGATCCTAATTTTCCTCTTGATTGTGTTTCAGGTATTCATTGGATCAAAATGATCATTACATGGCAAGAACGAGAGCATGAAAAGTAGGACATGATTGTCTTAAATGACCATGGCACAGTAAATGCATTATGGAACTGTGGTTTACTAAAGTTCTTTCGCTTGTCTAGCATGAGACAACAGATGGATTTTCTGCAGTATCTTGTTCATGCTTGGGATCCTATTGACCAGGTGTTCCAGATCAGGGGTAAATCTATTCCTATCACCATCGAGGATATTTATTTTCTGACAGGTTTATCGAGGCGGGGTGCCCCTCTTTCATTATCAGGACTCACCCAAGGAGGCGAATCGGTGAGAGATTATATTCATCAGTTCTATCGGGAAGGATCCCAACCCAACAGAGATGGTAAGATTCATATCCAAGATGTTCTTGATTGACATTTGAGGACTATTCTCTTTACCCTTGCTAGATTGGCTGGCAGTGCAGCTTTACATTTAGCAAACATATCTTACATGCACTATGTCTTGGAATGTCTAGAATCGAAAGTATTCAACTAGTGTGAGGCGGTTCTTCCGCTTATGAAAGATCAATTGTCCAAAGTGAAGGCTGGAAAGACCAAAATTTTTGGTTATGGGTCCATTTTGATTTCCTTTGCTTTGGAAAGAATCTCGCTCATGCAACCACAAAACATTTCTATGGGAGTGCCTGGACCGAGAGAACCACAGATGTAACGATGGGTAGACCTTATGGCTAGGCATGTTGGCCTGTCGCAGATCTCATTTTCATATGTCGTCTTCGAGTGGTTCGACCATTAGGAGATGGATTTTGTGGAATATTCATATGTAGGGATGGATTTCCAAGGCGATCCAGATTTAGCATTACTAGTCAGGGAGCAATGGAGAGCTATCGGTAAATTGATTTGACCACACCTTTTGTTTTTGAGTTTTCAATATTTTTTGTTTTTGATTGTTACCAAGACTAAACAAACTCATATGTGTATGCAGATATTGGACCAATTCGACCTGTGGCACGGCCATGGGAAGAAGATGTTCTAGTGGAGGGAGTTGTCGAGAGGGAAGTCCTTAGAGATTTGGACATAGCAGAGACCTTGGCTCAGCTGTAGGATCATATAGAGAGCTTAACTCTCAGCATTCCAGATGTCCGGATTGATGAGTTACCCATGAGGCTTCAGCTCCATACCACTGGTGTGTCGAGTCATTGGACGAGGCTCCTGCGTATGATAGCACAGGCGGTGACCTGTTATCATCAGCAGCACTAGTCTAGGATGTTTTTCTGCATTCATTTTGAGTTTCTAGGGTCAGATGACCAATTTTTTCTTGGAAACAAAGTATTTGTGAAAACTTATAAATAGCTATCTATTTGACTTTCATAGTTTTATTTTGGTTAAGTGATGAAATCCTATGCAAATGATGATGTGAAATGCTTTCTTTACATATGTTGCAAATGTCTATTTAACACATAGTTTGCTAAAGAGTCAATCAATGTGTTAAAATTTTGGAAATATGTTAATATTGAATGAAATCAAAATGTCTTTCCAAGATTATAACTCTTAGGAACATGCGTTGAATAGCTGGGTTTCGGACGGAATAAACACCAGTAAGCTATAGAATGACAAGTTGTGAATCTAGCCTAACAATGATTCAGCGTATGCCATGTGAAATGGCATCAGAGAGGAGTTCAATCAATGCGCTATACTCAGCGATGTTTTTTGTCGATCGACCGATACATATCCCTCTGAAACTCACTAACTCACCACTTGGAGCGAAGATGGCCCAGGCTGCAGAAGATAAGTTCTGTGTACTACAACTAGCTCTGTCGGCATACCCAACAAATGGTTCTGAAAAGTTTGACATCTACAAAAAATGTGAAGTGGATTACCTAACCAAATTGAAACTCTAAAAGAAAAACTAACACACAAAATGCAATGAAAGGATATGTACAGTGATTTTTACTACACTTAATCAAGCATAGTAACGTTTGAGATACAAACCATTTCAGGGTCGCGACAATGGATTCCCATCATAATCAACTAACTCGTAGACTCCTTTTGTCAACACACATTTAACAATGTAAGGGCCCATCCATAATGGTTCAAATTTCCCTGCTCCTAATTTGTCAGAATCTTGATCGTAAAGCAAGACCAGGTCACCTTCTGAGAAGACACAAGGCTTAGCATTTTTGTCATATTGTGCCTTGATACGTTTCTTATGTGTTATGTTAGCCAATGCGGCATCATGACGGGTTTCATCCAGATGGATTAATTCCAATAAAAGAGCTTCTTCTTTAGAAGTTTCAGGTAGCAGGTCGATTGCGAGCTTGAGGGATGAGATTTCACATTGAATTGGTAAGACTGATTCCAAACCATACACCAACTGAAAAGGCGTAAATCCGGTCGCATTTCTCATTGAGCTCTGGTATGCCCACAAAGATGAGTATAGGACTAAATGCCAATTCTGCTTATGGACTCCAATCATTCCTTGCAACATGTGCTTAAGGACTTTGTTGATTTCCTCAACTTGTCCGTTAACCTGCGGATAATATGGAGTAGAACTGTCATGGGATAGTCGTAACTTGGTAGTTAACTCGATCATCATGTGATTACGAAAATGTGACCCATGATCTATGACTATAGCTTGTGGCACACCAAATCTAGAAACCACATGATTGAAAAAAAAAAGAGCAGTCGTTTCGCCACTGTTGTTCAATGTAGGCATTGCCTCGGCCCATTTGGTAAAGTAGTCAACAGTGACTATAATATACCCATGCCCCTCGGCCGAGGTGGGGTTACATGTCATGAAATCAATGCCCCATTTTGCGAATGGGCCAACAGCAACGACTAGATGCAGTGGTGTAAGTGGTAATCTAGTTTTACGATCAAAAATCTAACAAGCATGGCACTTTCTGATAGCAAGTATGCAATCTTTGAATATAGTTGGCCAGAAGTAACCAGCTCGTAAGATTTTTTGTGCAGTTGCGTAACCATAGAAATGCCTCCCACAAGCACCTAAATGGCATTCATTCAAAGCTTTTTCAGCCTCGTCATGCGTAAGGCACCTTCTTAATATCGTATCGACACCACGACGGTAAAGTGTATCACCAATGATCAGATAATCTTTGGCTTAGTATCAAGTACTTTGTTGTTTCGAGCGAGAGGTGTTAGACCTAAAAGATTGGGTATGGAGATAGACCAATATATCTCCATACCACGGATCACTTGACGATATCAGAAACAGAGTCTCATCCAAGATTGATGCTTCTGATGTTAAATTGTTGGAGGATGAGGGAAGGTCACAAAGTAGCTCTGCAAAGACGAGATATTTCTTTGATTTGGATTCGATGAATTCCAAATCAAACTCTTGCAAAATGACTATCCATTTAGAATATTTTCCCCCCAACAATTGACGTGACAGGATGCATGTCATAGGGTTGCAATCTGATACAATGGTAGTTTTGCAAAGGGGAATATAATGTTGAAATCTCTACACAGCTTGAACGGCTGCTAAAGTTAACTTTTCAACGTATGAGTATTTACTTTCTGTATCATTAAGATTGTGACTTAAATAATATATAGGATGTTCCATTCCACTATCTTCTTCCACTGAAACCATACCAATGGTTGTATCTGCAGCGACGAGATATAGGTAAAAGTCGTTTTGATAGTTTGGGGCATACATCAATGATTCTTTTATCAGGGACTCTTTGAGAGCATCGAAGAAAGCTTGCGCAACATAATCCCAATGGAAGGGTACCCCTTTCTTCAAAAGACGTGTATAACCTTTAGCTAGCTCAGCATAATTTGGAATGAACCTCCTCAGAAAGTTTTCCTTCCCTTGAAGTCTCTGGATCTGTAACAAATTTGAAGGAGGAGGCATGTCAAGAATTGCCTGAACCTTTATTGGATCGAGTCAAATTCTATCCTTAGAAACTACAAAGCCAAGCAGTCGACCAGAGCTAACACAAAACACACATTTGTGTGGATTGAGTCTTATTTTGTAGTGTCAACAACATAAAAATATTGCTCTCAAATGCTGTGGGTGATCAGTCCATTTTCGCGAATGAGCAGGCAGATCGTCAAGATATGGTTGAACTATGTGTTTGATGTCATAGAAGGCATAATTCATTGCCCTCTAAAATTTCACCCCTGTGTTCTTCAAACCGAAAGGTAGTTTACGATATACGAATGTGCCCCACGGACATATGAATGTAGTTTTTGATTGGTCTTGTGGGCGGATATTGATTTGATTATAATCGGAAAATCCATCCATGAATGAAAAGATTTCGCATCCGGCACATTCATCAATGATCTGGTCAATAAAGGGTGTAGGATAGTTGTCCTTCAGACATGCTTGGTTTACATCACTATAATCAACACACACTCTAATCGTCCCTTGTTTTCTCATCACTGGAACAATATTTGATGCCTAATCAGTGAGAGGTACAGGGTAAATGAAGCCAGCAAGCAAAAAAAATTTCATCCTCTACTTTAATGGAAGTGGCTTTTTTTGGATGAACAGGTTGAAGCCATTGTCGTACTGGTTTGACATCAGGAAACATTTTCATCTCATGTTCAACGATGCTTGAGTCAATGCCTAGCATTTCTTCATAAGACCATGCAAAGACATCTCTGAATTCATGAAAAAAAAACATAGTAATTATCTAGTTCTGATGGAGAATAAGATTTGCCGACATGAATATTTTCTACAACATTGGGTTTGGTCGAAATATTTATGGAGATAGTTTCTTCAATGTTAGATAGATTTCGCTCAGAATCGACTGTATTTATAGAATTTGATAAAAAAAATCAACGATTGAAGGGTGATTGAGTTCTTTTGAATAATCTTCATTGTCATTTCGAAGGTGGGAACAATGATGATAATCTTCCCATGGTGTCTCTCCTATCATCATTGATTGGATGATTCCTTCGTCTATAGAATGTATATGAGACCAAGGATCAGAAGAGGTTCCATATTCTAAAGACCTATCTAGCCAAACAATCGTTGAGTGTGGATTTGGGTTCACCGCACAAGCCCAATAGATTGATTGCTATAACAGTTAGATGGGGCTTGGCGGCATCACCTTGCAATAATCATCACTCTCAAAATAGTTGGAACTCTTCTTAAACTCAGATGATGTAGAAGAGATCATGTTGCAGGTTTCCACTGTTGCCACTTCCGCGAGACCAGATGGTGATGGTAGGGTAAAAGTACCCATCAAGGAAGGATCTTTTAGGAGACCTACTCCAACATTTTGAAGTGATTGTGAATTTCCATGTATTAATGGAATGCTTCCAGTAGCTTGTGAACTATTAGCAAAAAAGGCTAGTTGGTCGATGACTATGATTCCACCTTTGAAGGGAAATGCAATCGTTCGAAAGTATGTGGACACAACCGCAACCATAGCATATACCCAAGGCCTTCCCAGTAAAATATTGTAATCAAGGAGTCCATCAATGACCTCGACTTCAATATCTACTGTTTTTCCCCCTAGTTCTACTTGCAAGCTATTTAAAATCCCGTATGGAGTGTACGTTCTTCCATCGAAAGCTTTTAGTGTTGTTGGTGATCGTGACAAGGGTGGTGAACCAAGAGTTTTCCAACAACTCATTGACATAATATAGGTAGATACCCCCTCATCAATAATGGTTCAATGAACATTTTTTATTGAGAGCTTTTACCTGTATAAGGAAAGCGAGTTGTGTTGGTAACTGTGTGGTATATCCTATGTTATCACTCAGGTTGTTCCCCAAAAGTTGTGAGAAAAGGGAATACGGCCGAGGTAACCACTAACCAATCTTTTAGATGTAGGTTCTAACCAAACTGCATCTAGAGAGGGCTCTCTCTTTATAATTTAGCTTTGTTTTTAAGGTATATTAGGCTAGTTATGAAGTACAGGGATTTGTTTGATTTTTGGATGGTGACATTCAAAACAACAGGGGTGTAAATAAAAGAATATCAGTCGATTGGGCTAATGGAGTCTATGAGGATGAACAGCTGGATATGGTTTTTTTTTTTATAGAGGGTGGTATTACAGAGCAAGGTAATTACTCATGAAACAAATTGTAAGCCGGAATCAGGTGAAATGGGATCAGGGGGTGAAGGGCAATCAAGAATCCTTCATCATGCTCACAAAGGGAAAGTGGATGAATATTTCCAGGGAGCAGTCAAGAATTCCTTAGCTATATTTAAGATGCAAGAACTAGGGGAAACAGGAGCAGTTAAGAATTCCTGTTTATGCTAATCCTGAAGAAAACATTTAAAAATAACAGGGATTGAACACATAGTACAGTTAAGTAAGTTTTGAGTTATTCTTTTTCCCTGTAATTTAGAATATGAACATAGATGATATATATAAAACACAGGAACTGTAAAACATGAGTTAAAAAGACTTATTGATCCATGAAATAATTCGAGAATTCTGCAACATAGTCCTCTGCCATCAATTCCATAACCAGAGAGTTCAACAACAATGCATTCCAGCAACCTTTTATTCAGAAGAGTTCTCAAAGTTACAGTGCAGTTCCAGAAATGTATCACCAACCCCTAATACTTAGCTTGGTGTTAACGGGAAAAGTGTCTATTCAGAATGACCCTATCCCACTAAGGTGTGACAGTGACCTTAGAAACAAATAGAGAAAACTACTTTCGTATTCTTCTTTATGAACTATAAACGAAGAGGAATAGTATGAACTAACCTGTGTCTTGCGCTAGTCCTTTGATCCAATCTCTCTCCTCTTTGACAGCTTCCAGCTACCTGCTCCCTTACTTTCCCAGCTTCACCAAGTTCCTGTAAGATCACAGAAGAAGAAAACTACACAAAGACATGGATTCATATTCATAAATAGCTTAGGATCAGATTTAAGCTAAACATGCAAATATAACAAACATCAATGATACACAAGCATGTAGGAGAAACTCAAATAGTTTTATTGATATAACAAGAAGATCCAGGAGGAGTTACAACCGATGATTCCTGATCCAGCATCAACCTCCCAGCAAAGGAATCCCCTCTTCACCTCCAACAAAGCATAAATCACCCAATACTATGATATCTATCTCAAAACCAACAGCAATTCTCTGCAATGTACAAAATTCCAGCCTCTGGATCTCTGGGATGAGGGATCCATATATAGATGTATGAAAAGAGGATGAGTCAGCTTATGATCTGACTAGTGTCTTCTCTCTGTCAGTTCTTGCTTCCACTTGGAGACTGAGAGCCTCTTACTCATCCTTGGTCGAACTCAGTGAGGCAAGTGTCATTGGGGAAGATTCTGGAAGCTTCCATTGTCTGTCCACCTCGCAGAATGACACTGCCATTTGTCATTTCCCGCTCAACGCACCCTGGTAGTGCATTTAGGTGCGTTGCAACGCACCTAGCTAGTGTACTTCGGTGCTATGCAACGCAGTTAGCTAGTGGAGCAGCTGAAATGATCCTGATTTGACTGATTCGGAGCAGTTTCTGGTGGAGAACTTCTGGGAGAAGCTGTAATTTGTTGACCTTGTTCCTTTAGGGGTCGGAACAACACTTTTAGGGACTTAGGATCCCTTGGTTTATGGACATTTCATGCTTAGAGATGTAAGGCACAAAAATGTCTATAACAGTTGCCCCCTAAAGTATGAGACTGTTTATCGGGTGAAATGCTTTATTAGGAGGATCCGAAGTTCTTTCAATGCTGGGAGGAGACCTGTAATAAGATACAATACAATACATTATCTTCATACTGTTTTCATGATCTAGCTGAGGTGGGCATTCCCATGCCCAGCTTTATAAATTCATTTTCATGTACATAGGACAGACAATCGTCTAATGGTAGACTGATGATTCTAATAGAGCCATCATCCTTTTGGTAGGATGATTATCTATGCTGCAATGCTGTACATTTCAATGTCTTTATTTTCCTGAATATATATCGCAGCCTGGATGGATGAAACTAGATCCGAGGTCTTCAATCTCGTCCGATCTTCACTCGAAGTACAAGTAGATCCATGTGAGAAATGTTTTGAAGTCGAACATGGAGAGACATCGCTTGATTACCAGTCAATGATGTAAACTGTTAACAAGCGCGAGAGGAATCACCGATAATGATGATGACCCTCAAGGTACTGCAGTACAATTCACGTGGTGTGAATAAAGGACTTGGCGTCGAAGGTCATTGATGTATACCTGTCGCCGGAAGTGAGAAACTTGCCATTGAGGCATGCAAGCTTCAAAGTACTGAATGGGGTGTTCCTAGATCAACTTCTTGGATAATGAGCTGGTGTCGACAAGAAGCGATCCGTCAAAGGAGGGCCTTAATGAATCCCACATCAATGACACGGAACAGAGCAAAATATTTTGATGGAGGTGAAAACAATCTGATGATATATGGTTCAGGATGGCAGTCATGAAGGAATGAAGTATAATGTATGGTAGTGGATGGGACACAGATGACTTCTCTAGATGACTTCTCTTGAACATGTCGACGACACTTATGTGATGGATTGGTAGCATTTACCCCAAAGGTTGATGGTATGGCGTGACCATGGTGATGTGACCGGTGAATGAAACAACCCAACCAAACTCAGGCATGGAGTGGAAGTGTCATGTTCAAGAGCGACTTGCTACCAATAAAGATTCTTTGAGTTTCTTCCCAATTTTCCCCCAGTCATTGCTGACCAGTACCTCTTTATTTTTGTCAAGCTTGAGGAGGATAACATATGCTTGTTCTATAATTTGCCCTTCGGGCAAACCCATCTCTATGTTTTAACGAGCCTAGCGATAGTGAAACTCGTTCTCGTCCAAAGACAAGTTTGTCGCTATTAATCTTTTTAACGAGTTTAACGAAAAAGATAACTCGGTCCTTTTCATTTTTAAAGAGTCTGAAAAGGTACGTAAAGGTAACTCCAAAATTCCTTTTTCTTCATATAATCCCTTAAGTCCGAAAAAGTATAAAACAATGAAGAAGGGATGAATTTTCGATAGTTTTAACGAGCCGAACAAAACAAGCGCTCGATATTTTTGTGCAATAATCCCCCAGGTCCAAAAAGATTAAAATCTAGAGGAGGGATAGCGCTTCCGGTCGCTTTAACGAGCTGGAAGGCCAAAACTCGGCAATCTTTTCATATTTTACGAGTCAGTTGAAAAGAGCTTAAAGAAGACTCGTCTTTTGAGGAACGAGTGATAAAATGGGTAGCAGCTGATTCCAGGTACGGGTTGGAATTTTCCAATCACGGTAGTGTCACAAGGATGGCTAGTGAAATCACTCTTCACAGCTGTTCCTCAAAATGGGTAAACAATCAAATGGAGGTGAATGATCGGCCAATGGAAAAGTGGAGGTGACTGTGCAAACATGACCAAGGCTTTAATGGCTGAAATGCTTCATTCACGGTGGTTATTTACCGGGGAATAGTTCATTTTTTAACGAGCTTAAACGCGGGTGGAAACATTTGCTCATGTCTTATGTTTATTTTTTAACGAGCTTGAACTATGCACTAAAACTGCTCGATTAATCCAGTCATATGATAAGAATGTCTCATATAAAAACGGCAGTTTTTAGATTTTTGCCCCACATCCTTTCTTTATGCAAGTTAGGTGACGACTAATCCTACGAGTTTAAAGGGTTAGAGGTCCTAAAAATTTAAAAAATAAATAGCCGCCCCTCGCTTGCACTCCAAAATTTTGGCATGCCCCCAGGTATAAAATATGGTTTCAAGGTTACCCCTCAATTTCCAGACAAAACATTTGTTCTATCGGGAAAAGCCTACCTCTTACAGGTTACCCAAAGATTGTTCTATTCGCGGTGCAAACAAAACACTTCTTCGGCGGTGTCTACCGAGATAAACAAAGGTGAGTGACGATGTCCGCCAACTCACATAACTTTGACAAGAGAATCTTATTCTAGAATAACCCCTCTTCCACCGACGGACGGGGTACAGACTAGTCATATTCTCCCGTGGAAACCTACCCTATACCCGAAGTTTTCCTGCCGAAGCAGACCAGGACGCATGCCCCCTGGGTTTCAGTCATATCCCTCCAAATTACTCGCGCTCATCGGGAGGACAGACTGGGGATTGAGACATTTCTTGCGTGAAGAGACCATTTAGAGATGGTATATGACTATTTGTTATGCGTGATCCGGAAATGAAAGCTGGTCCACGAGCTTAACCACTCTTCCTTCATGCGGAAAACACATTACTCTAAAGAGTGAGGAGACGATGGCTCCCATGCAATAAATATAGTCTCGTCCAAGGAGTAGATTATAATCCAAGGGTCCTTGAACTACCATTACGTTCATTTGAACTGTCTTCCTTCTCAATGTTATGGGCACATCGGGAAGGATCCCTAAAGGTCGACTGGTTCCTTTATCAAAGCCTCTTAGATTTCTCATCTCAGGCGACAACGATGGCGAACCAAGCGCTTTCCAAGCAATAGAGGAAAGGATACTCACAGAAGCCCCCTCATCTATGATGGTACCAGCCATGACCATTCTATATATTTGAACGATAATTCGGAATGGTATGCTTGCTGGTAAACGGGGTCTGCCTAGTTGATTCTAGTCGAAGGAGACAACTAGGTTGCTTGGAGGTGGGAGCGAGTAGACGGCCGGGTATGGCTCTGACGAACTTCCTTCCTGCGGTAAAGGAATGGGTAGATTGCCCCCATGTTCGTCGGAGTCTGTGTTGATGAAGAGAATTTGGACGGTGTCATCCTTGTTCTCTTCAGTGACTGTATCATCCGAAGATAGAACCTCTGAAGGAAAGACCAGGTCAACTGCCGCCTCGACCTTTTGACTTTCGTCTGGTATGGATTCAGATGGTTTATCTTGGATGATAGGCACTTCAACCTACCACTTGAGCGGGCCAGCTGGATTCTCAACTAGCAACGGACTCAGCAAGAGTTTTTTATATCCAGGAGGAAGTCGTAACGGTGAAACAGGACGATCATCCAAAACTCTTTTCGCTTCGTCTAAGAAGGGACAACGGTGGACGGCATGATTTCCTTCGCACAATTTACAAGGAAATCTAGCTTTCCCTTTTTGTCCTGGGGCTTCACTTTTGCTAGTTGACGGTGTGCTTTCAACATGATCATCAGAGGTTGATGACACCGGATTGTGCAAACGACGAGACCAGTCCCTTAGTATCCGAGGGATGCAAGGACAATCTCTGTGAAAGTGGTCTCCTTTGCAAATGACACATGGCAATTTAGGCCTGGTCGGTGCAGTGTGTGGATTTTCGTTA
The DNA here is from genome assembly GCA_031772625.1 of Pinus tabuliformis. NCBI lineage: Eukaryota > Viridiplantae > Streptophyta > Pinopsida > Pinales > Pinaceae > Pinus > Pinus tabuliformis. Next base: position 1,562,211,895 of record CM062804.1, read on the forward strand.
GATGACACTCGTTTTCCCCCATTCACCTTTGGCTCCTTCTTCTTCTCCTCTTTCTTCTTCTTCTCCTTCTTCTCCTTAGGAACTTGACTTTTGGCTTTGCCAGCCCCATCAAGCGAAGAGGAAGGAGGAGAGGAAGAATTAGAGGAAGTAGAAGGTTGGTGGGCAACTCTGGACTCATCTAATTGTTGATTCGATTGTTCAGGAATAGTGGTGTTCTGAACGACATTGGTTGAGAAGAGCCATACTGGCAAGCCAATTGTCAGTCCTGGAAGCGACAATGTGGCCATATGGGGTGCACCAACATCTCCCCAAGAGGAGAAAGGACTAGGATTTCCACCAAGGGGAATTCCTTGGTTGGTAGACTCCATTTTCTCAACCTAAGATCAACGTAGGAAGAGGGTATGAATATTCCGTTTAAAATAAATTTTTAGACGCTTTGACACAACTTGTTTTTTCAATTTTTAAGAGTCGAGAAAAAACAAAAGATGACTCTAGTCTCCTTCGATTTTTAATGAGCCTGAAGTGACAAGTGCTCAGATGGACCTTTTCCGTTAAGGAGTCTGAAAAGGAACGAAAGGGACTACTCTAGAGATCTAGGTAGAGGGAGTACCAAACCGATCACAAAACTGCAGAATACATTTTACGGTACGGCAGTCAATCTTCCCGAATGCTGTGTTCGGTGCATTGCGATCAGTAGGGCGGCCGACACGGCTTCCTATGGATAAAAGGTTTTAAGCCTATAGGAGTCTCCCAATATATACTCGACGCTACATGGGAGCACAAGTTCGTACTGAAACTTATCATCTCAAAGTGGAGGAATCACCCAACCATCAGTGAGGACAACAGTTACCAGGCTTTACGACGTCGGAATACGTCTCTAGCCTAGACCTCTAAATGTTGTGCGTTAAGTTCCAAAGCGTTGTTAGATTCATTCAATTTATTTTAAGTTGATCTTTCTTAGAAGTTTTCCTTTTCGGTTCACCACGAGATGTAGATGTAATTCCTAAAATTCAATCTAAAGATGATAAGCAAACTTTTATCTCTTTTCAGCAATGAAAATCCTAGCTACAAGGGGAACAGCAAGACACAATCTTTTCTCAAAGAGAAAAGAGCACACTGTAAATGCACTTTTCCTAAATCAAGCCAAACAGACTGTCAATATGAAAATGCACATGTGCATGTATTTGTTTTCACTTTCTTAATACTGATGCCTAAAAAGAAAGTTGATGTACAAATCTGAATTTTCTTTCAAGTGACAAACACAAACAAGCTTCTTTTCGAAATCAAAAGGTAGAGATGATTATGACACTTTATGATTTTGAAATAAATACTCGTTTCGACACTAGAAATTCATAAATTCAAACCAAAGGCAAAAGTAAAAGCATAATCGACTGTCAACAGCAAATAAACTTTCTCCTATGATCAAAATCGACACTTACGACAGATCTAAATCAAAGGACGGCAGTATGACTGTTCTACTTTTTCAATGGAAAACTGTAAATGATGTAACAAACACACAAAGAACATCTATAGTCTTTTTGTACAAAGGAGGCCGAATTAAGGCAAAGAAAAGGGGTTTTTAAACAGACACACACTGATCACAGGCTGCAAAAATCAGAGACAAAACTGAAAAAATGAAGCAAAGAACCTCAGCTGCACAGGGCTAGGCTGATCAGCGCACCTGTTACACAGAGAAACTGGATTGTAGCGCAGGTAGCCCTAACGGGAACTGCGTTGAAATGCAGAGTCTCTTCACAGAGCCTGCGCTGGGGCAGAAACGAGAATTCTATCCGGGATCTGGGTCACGGTTTACAGTTTAATCTATGGTTTTCGGCTGAGTAAAAGCAATCAGTAATGCACAATCAGAGGGTAGATTTAAAGGAGGTCTAAGAGCTATCAAAAAGGGCAATCAGATCATTTGTGATTCAGCTGTTCAGATCATAAACAGATCCAGTGATTGGATTGAAGTAGCATATGTGTACTTTGCATTTGTTAATGGCAAATGCAGTTCAATTTCTACTTCTATGTTTATGAAACAAACAACAAGAGAGACACAAACAAACTAATTAGACACGATCCCCAGCGGAGTCGCCATTTTTTTAATGGGAAAAGTGTCTATTCAGAACGAACCTATCCCACTAAGGTGTGACAGTGACCTTAGAAACAAACAGAGAAAACTACTTTCACATTCTTCTTTATGAACTATAAACGAAGAGGAATAGTATGAACTAACCTGTGTCTTGTGCTAGTCCTTTGATCCAATCTCTCTCCTCTTTGACAGCTTCCAACTACCTGCTCCCTTACTTGCCCAGCTTCACCAAGTTCCTGTAAGATCACATAAGAAGAAAACTACACAAAGACATGATTCATATTCATAAATAGCTTAGGATCAGATTTAAGCTAAACATGCAAATATAACAAACATCAATGATACACAAGCATGTAGGAGAAACTCAAATAGTTTTATTGATATAACAAGAAGATCCAGGAGGTGTTACAACTGATGATTCCTGATCCAGCATCAACCTCCCAGCAAAGGAATCCCCTCTTCACCTCCAACAAATCATAAATCACCCAATACTCTGATATCTATCTCAAAACCAACAACAATTCTCTACAATGTACAAAATTCCAGCCTCTGGATCTCTGGGATGAGGGATCCATATATAGATGTATGCAAAGAATATGAGTCAGCTTATGATCTGACTAGTGTCTTCTCTCTGTTAGTTCTTGCTTCCACTTGGAGACTGAGAGCCTCTTACTCATCCTTGGTCGAACTCAGTGAGGCAAGTGTCATTGGGGAAGATTCTGGAAGCTTCCATTATCTGTCCACCTCGCAGAATGACACTGCCATTTGTCATTTCCCACTCAACGCACCCTGGTAGTGCATTTAGGTGCGTTGCAACGCACCTAGCTAGTGTACTTGGGTGCTATGCAACGTAGCTAGCTAGTGGAGCAGCTGAAATGATCCTGATTTGATTGATTCTGAGCAGTTTCTGGTGGAGAACTTCTGGGAGAAGCTGTAATTTGTTGACCTTGTTCCTTTAGGGGCCGGAACAACACTTTTAGGGACTTAGGATCCCTTGGTTTATGGACATTTCATGCTTAGAGCTGTAAGGCACAAAAATGTCTATAACACTTGGGGAGGTATTTGTACAAAAAATGTTTACAAAATATCTCAATGAGATAATATATAGCAATAACTTCTTCTATCTACTCTACAGGAGAAGTAATTGAAAAGCAGGGAGAAATGAATGCAGAAGTAAATGTTGCTTGTGCTGGCCGCTGAGTTGGTAAGATGCGTTGACTGCTTGCTCAGTGAGTCGGCCGGTGGATACTTTATTGACATTCCGTGCTGCTGGCGTTGCTTTTCTTGGGTACTTTAATTTTGTTATAATAGACCATTGCCCAGCACAATTTTCATCTGCCCTTTTTCTCCACTTTATGATATGTGTTGTGTTCTGGGAAAAATAAACAAAACTTTGAAATCCGCCTACAAAATTTCTAGCATACTCTGTCACCACTGGTCATCTGCTAATTGGTGTCTACGCATTTTTATTAGAGTTTCATCAGCATCCGTGTACCTGAAGAAAGTATGCTGGACTGTGAAAAGATGTCTCACTTCATGCTCAATAAAAAACAGATTTTCTAAATTGTCATACAGGCTTTGTCCAGATGGGAGTGCCTTCTCTCCTGCGGAACTTGATGATGTTGTGACTTGATTATCCACATATGTATTCAACCTGCGAGCATAGTCTACATGTGTCATCAGTCTATAGTCATTGGTCAATCAACTGGGCAGACCCTTTTCCTCTAAAGCTGTAAACTTCTGTGTGAAAGCATTTATCTCCATTTGCATGTCCTGGCACTTCCTCTCCAGATTTTGTATGAAGGCTCTCATGGTCAGAACCCTTTTAATTTTTAGGATGGTGCCTGTCCTGTCCCTTATATCCACTGTTGCCAGCTCTTCCTTGGTGTGGGTGTTCAAAAACTGTATTAGCCTATTGGCCTGTTCCAGCATGTGTCCCAATAAATCCCTGGCCTTTTGAATTTCTACTTGAGCTGCTGTCACCAAATAAATCTACTCATGAATTATCTGTATTGATTTCCATATACTAATAATTGATTCACTGATGTTAGCCCACAGAATGCCCCTGATTTCTCCCAGAGGATTGTCTAAAGAGAGGTCCTTCTCTAATGCCTTTACTTTATTCTCCAATGCTTTTACCTCTCTTCTTTTTTCTGCCATGGTCATTTTAGATTTGTCATAACTTATTTCCAACTTGGCCAATTTCTCTTTAGCACCTTTCAATTCTGATACTTGGAGCCTTAGATCCTCCATAGCCTTTATCAATTCCTCAGTGGTCATGGTAGTACTGCTGCCTGCTACTGTTGTTGTTGAAGTACCTACTGACAATGATGTCAGCACAGTGGGAGGGAGTGTTGTTGTTGCTGTAGGAGGAGCAGTTGTAACTGTTGGAGCTATTTGAGATGGCTGGGAGGTCGACGCTCCCTGATTTTCTTGTAATGCCTTCTCCAATTCCTACTCTGTTTCATTTAGTCTTTGATTCATTTTCAACAACAAATCAATCATGTCTTCTTTTGGTTTTTCTTGCACAACCTCTGTGGTTTATGGATGCATATTAATTGGCAATTTTAATTGTTTCGTGAGGGAAGCTATGTCATCCTCTTTTTTCTTCATTAATTCTTTTATTCCCTTGGCATCCTTGGGATCATGTCCTAGCTCAATGATAATTTCTTCCAAGGACTTTATCCTATTTTCCTTGGCTAAAGAAGATGCCTTTTCCAACTCTAGTTGGGCAGATGTGTTGATTAATGAATTTTGCAATTGTTGAGCTAGTATGGCTTTGTCTACCAATGTGTAGTAGACCATTTCACCAGTTTTCTTGTGCAACTCAATCTGGTCCATAGGGTGAATGTCTTTGGCAAGAGCCTCCAGATTTGTTCTAATATAATCAGTAGCTGACTGTGGCTGTTTCACTTTAGGCTTGAAGTGGCTTAAGATCATTTTCCCTTCTTTAATATCATATGCAGACATCAACCTTTGCTGTTTGGCGGGGGTCATTTTGAGAAACTGATCATAAAGTTGCAGTCTTATTGGCTCATTCTGTGCCTTGATGTCTGTGAATGTTTTCTTAATATCAGAACTTTGCTTACTTTGTGGTCTTGCTGAGGAAATTTCCACACTATGTTGTTTCCCCAATCGTTGTACATGAGAACTGGTGGATGTTTCTACCATTGGAGACGTCAGTGGGTTGGCTGCCCTCTCACTTCTTGGACTTTCTATGATCTCCTCTATAACTTCCTCTTCTGGTAGAGGATCCACTCTCTGCCTCTTTGCCTCTGGTTGCTCTACTAGCCCACTTACAGGTGTGCTCTCTTCTCGGTCCCTTTTTCTGCCCTTTTCCTCATTGAGAGGAGTCTGCAATGCTGGTATCTCTGGTGCTTTGGTCTGGGCAGGAGGAATTTTCCCTTGGCCTTGGTGTTTTGATGATGTCGGCTTATCTGTCATTATGTGTTATTCTGAATCCAGCACTTCTTTTCCGTTTGATGACCCTGCAGCTGGAGTAATGCATTCTTGGGCTGGTTGTTGTGAAGTTGTAGCACATGATATGCCCACTCCAGTTTGCTAAGGCAATTCGAAAGAGACCTGTCAAAAGAGTCCAGGTCAAGATTATTTTCAAGATTTTTCATTACTTGTTCCATCTTTTCTTCCTCAGTAATATGTTCTACCAATGTGCCCTCTACCCATTTATCTTGATTAGCATGCTGCTCTATTTCAGGGATTCTACAATTATCATAGCCTGTAGCCTATTTTTTATCTTTCTATCACAGATGAATCCATTTGGATCATAGGGTACCCACCAAAAGCTCATTTTTAATTTGAGTTGTTTACTCAATATCTTTTCGGCATCTTTCCACCCTTCCTTTTTGTTAATGATGAAGGGGCCTAGTTGATTTCTTAATTTCAGCTGAGCCTTTTTCTTGGCAGCATAAAAATGAGTCAAATCTGAGCTAATAAATTTCCTAAATTATTCAAGGGCAAACAGTCTCATAGGCACATATTTTGGCAGTTTATAGGGGCATAGATCACAGCCATATATCCTGATCTCAGTGTGATTCTGGTAAAAGTACCAGTCACCTATTTTGTAGCTTTTGGAGAGCTGTAAAATTTTCTGCATGTCACCAGAGAGTCTGGGAGGAGGAGTTCTCATCAGCAGAGAGGAGACCGGATGTATGAACAAATCAATGAATTCACAGTAAGTGTAAGGAGAATTATGGACTTGATGGAAGACTGAGGTCCAAAATATCACAAACCTCCTTTCTCCTTTGGCATCCAATTTCTTGATAGGGACCTGAAAACTATCTGTTTGATAGTACAAGAATAGATGATATATATGATGTGTACTTGAAGACTCCTTCTCTGTTTAGACTCATGAATTGTTCATGGATTTTGTTGCTAATGAAGGTAGCAAAGTCAAATTTGACAGCAGGAGGATGTCCTGGGATAAATATGGACATCAGAGCTAAAATTATTTCATCAACATATTCACTTGTTTTAAAACCCAGGACATAGGATATCATATCAATAACCAATCTTCCAGCTTCATTGAACCAAACATGGTGAAAAGGAGGTGAATCTCTGGGCTGGCAATCTGGGCTCATGAATAACTTGGCAATTCGGCCTATTTCTGCAATGGATAGTTTAGAGCCTTAGTCCAGCAAATATTTCATGGATAGAGGAGCCAGAGGCTGAGTAGGTTTAAAGTGAAGCATTTCATTTATGGGCTCAGGAGTTATATGAAAAAGGACAGTTTCAGATGGAGTCATGACTGCTCTTTGAGTAGGCTCATAGTTGGCACAGTAGAGGTGGATTACATCTGGAAATACATTTACTGAGGGGAGATAGTGTATGGGCAGATTGGATTCCCATATTCCATAAAGATCAGTTTTGTTTAGGTAAATGTTTCTAATTTCACAAAATGCTTGCATATGGTCTTTGTCACCAATTAAATCTTGTATTTGGAAGTCCCTATCAGCTAAGGGCAACCATTCCAGCTCCTTGTGAGGTGCATTCAGGGGAGCAACATTGAGGGCCACTGGAGCCTCCATTATCCAAATTATGTGATTTTTTAATTTGAAATTTGGATTTTATGCAGCAACAGTAGGTAAAATAATAGTTTCTGGGGGCTTTCTCAAGGAATTTGCAGGCAAAGGCTGACTTGATTTTAGCTCAGTGGGCGTAATTTGCAGAGGGAGACGGAGTTTGAGGGATTTCTTAGTAAAACGGGCAACACCAGTGGTTACAGTGCACAGGTTTGAAGGCAGCACGGTGTTTTTAATTCGAATTTGGGTTCTCCGGGCAATTTTACAGAAAAAAAACTAGAAAAACGGGGTTTGGGAGCAAAATTCAGGTAAATACCTGGTTCAAGGAGCGCATTGTGTGAAGTGCAGGTGGTAGACCGAGCTAGAAGGCCGAAGTGTGGAGTATTTTGGCTTGGCAGCAGACTGTGTGGTCGAATGACTGCTTTCGGACGTAAATTTGCATGCATAGGTCTCATAGAACAAACAAATAGAAATGAACAAAAACGAACATTTCACGTCTTTTTTACAAAAATTTGATTTTGGCGGGTTTTGGCGCGCTTCGATCGGGTGATGTCAGCATGACGCAACAATTGTTGTGTAGTGGGGGTGCGGAGGCTGACTTGGCGGTGACGTGGCAGATGATGTGGAGGTGAGGTGGCGGACGACGTGTCAGATGCCATCATTGAGGAGGTCAATGGGAAGGAGCATAGGCGGTAAGCGGTTTGGCCCCCGCACCGCCTTTGGGCCATGGTGGTATTGGAGGGGGGCACTGTGATCATCGTGGGCGCCTGCCACCTGTCTTCTGTATGGCGGCAATACTGCCCATTCCCTGGGCACTATCGATCGGCACAAAAGGGCTTGCGATATGCATCGGAGCCGTCGGATCTATGGACTATGATCCGACGGTTGACGACGAATGAAACTAGCGGAGGGCTATGCTGCGGGGTCTGCCATATAATCCAATGTTTTGTAATGTTTCGCGGTGTATTCAAACATTAGTTAAATGTTCGGGTGTGGTTATTTATTTAACCAGATGTTAAATAAATCCCGCGGTTTGGGCGCGCAGGGTTATCAAAGGCCCCGGATAAGCCATTAATACCATAACCATTAGCATATGGCTATAATAAGCCAGGGGTCGAGATATTTACGCTTTTTTGGGTTTTTTTATGTAGTTTATATAATAAGGGTGGGGAAAACATTTTATAGGAACTATATAATAAAGTTAGCATATTAATATAAAAGGTAGGTTTGATCAAGACACTAAGTTTAAAAAGCAAAACTTAGGCTTAGGGAAATAAAAAGGGATCCTAGTCATGAATTTTAGAAACTTAACCGCATGGAAGAAAGGCATTTTTACACAAGAAATGTGGCTTTATTATCCTAAGTAGAAACAGAGTTTCACTTATTCTTTCTCATGAAATGAAGTGAACTAGGAGCACTAAGCAGATCTCAATGTCTTTGTAGGGAAGTTAGTAAATGTTCTTGAAGAAATGAGGAGGGTAGTTAGTCATGCTCCATCTTTTTTGTAGCCACCTTGCCATGGCACTTATGATATCTATCGAGCTATAAAAAGGGTCTCTTTCACCTCTAATTACCTCACATTAATTTGCCAATCCAAGAACGTTTTGTTATTTCAAAGAGTGTCTCAGTCTGAGGCTATCATTTGCCAGAGTAATGTTAGTAGTACAGTGCTCAAAAATACAAGAGTAAATGGATGCTTGTTTACAGCAAACTACTTTTAAATACTAAACCATACATTCAGAAAACTAAGGAATTTATCAGTCAAGGGTTCAGTAGCAGTAACTCATCCCTTTGTAAACTGATGGAACTAAAGGAAATCAGGGAACAGATCATCAACCTGGGAGCCAGACAGTAAATGTCAATGCTCACTACAACCTTAGATCGCTTTTCACACCAAACAATAACGCAAATGATAGGAAATGGAATGGCAGATAAGAAATAGGACAACAAATAAGAAATGGAACAGCAAACAGGAAACTGTAATAGCAATTAAGTCTAATAATTAGCAACACCTTAGTCTATAAAATCAAATGCAATAATCGTGTCCTATAAAAATCAAACGGCAATCCTCCACTTCTAAGGATGAATTAAACAACACACAAAAATGGAACAGCACTGATTAATAATGGACTATAGAACAGCGCTTGAAAACCACACATACATGCACATGACACACCTTAATAGTAATCTGATCTTGGTAATCCAGTTATCAATCTTAGTTATAAAGAATATGACTGTATTTCAGAATGGAACAGCAATGTCTATAGATTCAACAATCGCAAGGAACATAATCCCTAAGATGAATTCAGTAATACCAATGAATAAGTGTACAGCACAGATACTCTGTAATTGAACAACAACAGTATTCTGTAAAGACTGGAAATATTATATTAGTGCTTAAAGGAACAGTAATACGTTGCAAAGTTAATATAATGGTTATGTCTTCAAAAATGATATTACTCAGTGAATTAAATGTAACAGAGCTGTGATGTAAAATAACAGAACATATCAGATTACCAAATAACGTTGATAAACAAACCACGCATAAACCAAAAGTAATAGTATAGGAGCAAATGTACCTCCAGGGCTGAGCCCTTAGCCTCCAGGGGTACACCGCTTGAAGTTATTCCAGACTCAGAGATGAAATAGCAACCAAGTTTGTATTGATGAATTAGACAGAATTACAGTAGATCAATTCTCAACGAGACTTGATGATCAAAGTTTCAATCTTAAGAGCAATTACATAAAACATAACAGACTCTCCGGGCTAGCAGTGTTGCCCCTTTTTATAATGGTGAAGGCGGAGATGTCTAGGTGTAAAAATAGTTAAAGCAGCGATCCCTCAGGATCAAAGGATCCTAAGGGATTTGATGAATCATTGGTCCTCAGTTATCTCTTTACTTTCTTGTGCCAAGCTGATATCTCCATTTCCTTTCCAAGGTTGATATGCTTTGATTTGGTTTTCCTTGTTTGCATACAGTTACTCGTCAAAGGGACAACAGTTAACCTGGCCTTGTCCTTTCCTTTGGAATGGCAGTCTTTCATCTTTTCTTCTTCCTACATAACAAAATGAAAATTGTCAGTGTTTTCGTTTTGCACATTAATCTCACAAGTTTTATTACAATTCCTTATCATCTACCTAGTTCATGATGCAAAAGGTTTGTAAGTTCCAATGAAAATATACTGAAATAATTACCAAAAACATACCTTCTTTAGTACTCCACACACCCCCCAGCTTACCCTTTTTCATGCCCTCATGAAAACATTGTAGTTGACATGTAAGGCAATGAGAGAGTAGGCTGGAGATGGAATCTCATGTGGAGGTCTACATCCATGATGCATAACTAGGTGTTCAAAGAAATGGCCTGTCTGAACCTCAGGCATCTCACATAGGGCTTGGTATCCAGGTGCAGGGTGCCAAATAATTGGACTCCGGAACCTATATCCTAACTAGGATGGCCCTGCCCTCAAAATGACTTCACCATAGAGGTGCAAGAAGTTGGCGGCTAACTTAAAATTTTCATACTTAAATGGTTCCCTGAGTTGGATATTCAGATTAGAGATCTGATATCGAAATTTAGTCGCATCAATGGCAAGGTCTTTAATAGTGAAAAAGTATTCTATTCCCTGCCGATTGACTGTTGTATGAATGGGTCCTAATGCTTCAATTACACCTGGAGTCTTCATGAGGTTCCTATGTTCTCTCCACAACTGTACTGGATCCCTAGGCTCAGCTCTTACCCACAAGTCTAATCCGTTTTCTTGCCTTTGGAAAGCATTATAGGCTTTAAGCCATTTAATTTGATTAACCCCAAATGAAATAAATGCCTGTAATTGGATATCCCCAACAAAAGGGCCAGGGTTCAGCTCGGTCTCCTGGTCTAATACAAGGTTATGCAAATAAAACTCACACAGTAATCTTTGAACTTTTACCCCGTAGTGCTTACAGCAGTTTATAAAATCATCGATGGTATTAATTTTTATAGGGGCACCTGCTTTAACAGTCTTTATTTTCAATTTCAAATATCGTTCCATTAAAAACAAGGCATAATTCTTAGCAGGGGCTCTACATGCTAGGACGTCATTGTACAAAGAACATAAGGTATCCATCTACGTGATAACTATATCTAACCTATGAGTTACCTTCGCGACTTTTTCTTCTTCCCTTCGCCACCCTTCAAAGGCCTGGCTTTCGGATAAATTGACATTCCTTAGCTGTTGTTGTAGTTCTTCATACCTTTCTCGAGGGACCGTTTGCTCTATGAGTTTTTCTGCTGCTTGCTGAGCTTGTGTCAAACCCTCTCGTAGGGTTACCGTCCTTGGATCACTATCCCATACGGTGGTGGAGACCGGGAGATTTACCTGAATTTCCCTATTGCGTTGTCTTGCGTTCATGGCCCGTATTTCTCTTGAGGGTTGTGCCTCTGTCTGAATTTCTTTATCGCAGGTCAATATATCATCTGTTTGTATTTCAACATGGGTAACAGTCAAATTCTATTCCTTTTGATTTTGAACAGCAAACTGCTCCTCAACAACATTTGAACGGCAACCCGCTTTTCAACGAGGTTTTGAACAACAGGATGGACTCTGGTCCTCCAATCCTTTGTCTTGAGGGGTTTTTCTGGAGTGGTTGCATGTTTCCCTCCCAAAGTCCTTTTTACCCTTTTCCTTGCTTTCAAAATCCTGATCCGTTGTCGAAGTTGAACTATTACATTCAGTAGTCTTTGCTGTTCTTTCCGTAACCTGTTAATTTCCTCAATTTCCTTAGAAGGAACAACAGATTGTTCACTGCGACCTGGACCATTATCTTGATTAATTCCCTGATTTTCTCCTTGCGGGGCTTCTTCGTTACTCTACTTGGGTTGCTCAGGGCCAAGAACCCTAGTTGGTTCTGTTATTCCTTGGGTGACTTCTTTTTCCGCCTCCCCTTCTTCCAGAATTTCTTCTGGTGTAGTCTGGCTAGGAATGGATTGTTCCTGTTCTGCATCACTTCTCTCTCCCGTCGTACTTCCATCATGAACAGGCTGACTCTCCTTTTCTACCTCCTCGGCATGTAATTCTTCAGGTGCATTTCTATCCTGAGCAAAGTGTTCTTTTGGTTCTTCTTCAGCATGGAGATCTGGTGGGCTGGAAGGTTGGCCATATTCACCCATATTGGCCAAGATTTTGGCCAATTCATCTTCTCTCAATGGATTCTGCAATGTGTTGCCTTCATGTTGTTCTGTTTCCTCCTCCTGCTCAGGTTGCTCAGTTTCTTCCTCCATTTCTCCTTCCTCATTTCCCTGCATTCCTTTCTCATTTTCTTCTCCTTCTAATTGTGGGGGTTGTTCATCCCCTGTATCGTCTATCTCTACAGGTTGGCTGGTATCTCCTTGGGAATTTTCCAGCCTCCCTTTAATTTGTGCTAGTCAGACCGATTTCCTTCACTTTTCTGGATGCTCTGGTGTACTGGTGGCATGCTTACGTTTTGGGGGTGGCGTGGTCAATCCTCCATCTATCATGGCAATTAGCTCTTCCAAGCTGCTCTGTTGCTGAGTAAGGCTATGGCTAACTATTAACCGTATCAACCCATGGTGACTGACGTCTGATTCTACATGATGTGCCTTTTTCATGCTCCATGCAACATCATGAAGTAATGAATTTAAAAATGCAAGTAAGTTTACAAAGCATTTTTTCTTTAATACGGCTAACAATTTAAGGTGTCGTGGTCTTACCACGTCTTTTCTGCCTTCACAGGTGATGTAGTTCTGAATAATTTTTTCTAATTCCTCTCACGGCTCTCCTAATACTGTTGGCAGAACCCCTTTTCCTCTAATTGTCAAGCTCTAGCCTTCCTCCTAGAAGGTTTCTATGATCTTCTGCAATCTCTCCTTCTTTAACGTCCATATAGGTCCAGCGGCTGGCAATCCCGAGACCTCTGCAATTATGTCATCGGTGACTGCTATATGTCTCCCCCTCACTGTGGAGTGATCCTCTTGCAAGTTCTGCAAGAATTCAATTGCTACAGTCTCATTGGATTCCTGTAAGCGATTGAGATACGTTAACCATCCTACTCTTGCCAGGATTTCTCGTGCAGCATCAGAGACTGTCAGCACCTGTGGCTCTCTCTGAATCGATCGTCCTCCCATGTTTGTGGTTTCCCTGTAAAACCTCAGAATTTGACAATGGAAGAGCAAGCTATTCACGCTGTTAAAACACACAGGAACTAACAGACATAGGATTTGCTCAAAATCTAAAGGGCTTTACTAATACCGCAGAGCATACTATGGAAATGGCTTAGGAACAGCAAGCCATGCAAAAATAAAGAACAGTATACTGTTAAGCTGTGTTATTCCCAAGTACGCAATTTCCCGAATAATGGTCTGACACGTAATCCAGCGAATGATGAGGTTAACCTCCCCCCTCCCCCTCGCAATGTGATAGGTCGTCCCGGTCGTCAAATAAAGGAGCGGCGTACCGTTCTGTTCTTAAGCAGAGTCATAAAGGAACAACGTATGGTAATATGCCATGTTTACAAAAATAGCAGATTACTGAAATCGAGGTGTAAAGTCGAATCACTTAATACGTAAGAGACTGTTGTGATATGATGCGAGGCTGAGAGGATAGGACATTTGCCGTGCATATAGAGTCTCATGCAGTCATTATCAATTGTTCTGTCATCATTGGTGATAATAGATTTACATGCGTTGTATGGTTCGAGAAATAATATACATTCTTCTTATGTGATTTACTACTAAGGTATAAGAAACAGAAGGGTGCTGATAACTACCTATTGGTGTAAATAATGTGACTTCAATACCATTAACAGTGCTCTGCTGCCGACAAGTGTCTATAACCTTGGCAGAGTTGTTTATTTCACCCATGGAGCCATGATCCTTTGTGTATGCTTAGGAAATGTTGTGCGATGTCAAAATGTAGGCCATTATGCTGGCTTGGTGACCAGTTAGCCATAATTCCTTTCACGAGGAAGGAGCGAAAGGTGGGCAGGCCGGCTCGTGATGAGACCTCCTGTTCCAAGGGTTCTATATTTGATATACCTTTTGGACCATATCCCTGGTGTGGTGGCCATAGTGGGAATGCCACTTCACTTTCTTCCTCATGATCATGGTAGGCTGGCTCTTGATGAGACCACCTATGCTGCATTTGACAACTTATATAAACAAATCATTAAGACATCATTGTTTGCTCTTTTTTCTTTCTTTTTCATAAAGTACTTTCCCATTTATACACAAAGGGTGGTTCAACACTCCTTAAGAGTAGGAATGGTGAAAGAAGTCTTAACATCTCAATAGGAAGATATAAACCCTTTGCTCTTATTCTTGAATAATAATCAAAGAGGATTAAAAGGAGCCAACATTATAAAGATAACCAATCAGAGCAGAGTTAGTGGAACAATGACAGCAAAAGATAATGGGTAAGTGTGTCCTTCCCTCTGTCCTCTTACCAATTCAGAGCAATTTCTTATAAAAATAGCAATTTTATAATTCGCCGATTTCAGTATGTTGTGTTTTTGTATCCATTCATAAGTGCATAGCTGTATTCCAAAAAACTTGAAGAACAAGAACAGTAAGCATCCTTAATTTAGAACAGCAAGGGGAGCAAGCATAAGTAAAAGGAATACGAGGATGTTGTTGTTTCAAAAAGGAAGAGCAAAAGAATACAAGTGGTGTTCCTTTTGGAAAAAGGAACAGCAAAGATCAAAAATGTTGTTCCTTTGGAAAAGGAATATCAAAAAATTGAAAATGTTGTTCCTTTGGAAAAAGAACAACAGAAAGCACAAATGTCGTTCCTTTGGAAAAGGAACAGGAAAAAAAAACACACGTCATTCCTTTGAAAAAGGAACAGCAAAATTCGAAAATGTTGTTCCTTTGGAAAAAGAACAGCAAAACATACAAATGTCGTTCCTTTGGAAAAGGAATAGCAAAAATAAAAAATGTTGTTCCTTTAGAAAAGGAACAGCAGAACACACAAATGCCATTCCTTTGGAAAAGGAACGGCAAAAATCGAAAATGTTGTTCCTTTGGAAAAGGAATAGCAGAACACAGAAATGTCGTTCTTTTGGAAAAGGAACAGTAAAAATTGAAAACGTTGTTCCTTTGGAAAAGGAACAACAGAACACACAAATGTCGTTCCTTTGAAAAGGAACAGCAAAAATCGAAAACGTTGTTCCTTTGGAAAAGGAATAGCAAAACACACAAATGCCATTCCTTTGGAAAAGGAATAGCAAAAATCAAAAATGTTGTTCCTTTGGAAAAGGAACAACAGAACACAAAAATGTCGTTCCTTTGGAAAAGGAATAGCAAAAATCGAAAATGTTGTTCCGTTTCCTGGAAAAGGAACAACAGAACACGCGAATGTCGTTCCTTTGGAAAGGGAACAACGAAAATCGAGAATATTGTTCTTTTGGAAAAGGAATAGCAGAACACACAAATGTCATTCCTTTGGAAAAGGAACATTAAAAATCGAAAATGTTGTTCCTTTGGAAAAGGAACAGCAGAACACACAAATGTTGTTCCTTTGGGAAAGGAACAACAAAAATTGAAAATTTTGTTCCTTTGGAAAAGGAACAACAGAACACACAAATGTCGTTCCTTTGGAAAAGGAATAGCAAAAATCGAGAGTGTTGTTCCTTTGAAAAATGAATAGCAAAGTTAAAGCAAAATGAACGGCTAATCCAAAAGGTGTTGTTCCTTTGAAAAAGGAACAATAGAACGAAAATGTTGTCCCTTTGAGAAAAGGAACAGCAAAAATAATAACATTGCTGCTGCTTCGAAAAGTAACGGCAAAGTGTTGATTCAAAAATATGTACAAAAATGATTCAACAAAACAAAAGAAATTATGTACAAACTGTGAAAAGAGATAAATCACTTAATGAATCACAGGTGAGGAAGACTTCTCTCCCTCCCCCAAAATTTCCATATCAGAGTCTTGGCGTAGCTACTGACAGAAGGACTCCCGAGTGAGTGGTTTGCGATAAAGACGAACTCGGTGGCCATTTGCCTTGAAGGCATATCCAGAACCGTCAATAGTGATTAGAGTAAGAGTACCATTTTCATGTACCTTCTGGATTTCATATGGTCCCAACCAATGAGTCTAGAGTTTCTCGGGAGAGTCCTGAAACCTGGAATCGTACAAAAGTGCCCAGTCTCCTTCATGGAAGACTTTATTTTTAATGAGAGCATCATGCCATTTAGCTCGCTGCTATTGGATCAGTGCAGCATTTTGGAGTGCAGAGAGCCTGATTTCATCGAGCTCATTGATCTGTTGTAATCGATTAATCCGTGCCTCAGTTAGATCTACGCCAACTTCCTGTGTTGTTCACAATGTTTGGATTTCGAATTCTATGGGAAAAATGGGTTGCTTTCCAAACACTAAATGATAAGGTGAGTAACCAGTGGTACTTCTCCATGTTCTTCTGTAAGCCCACAGTGTTTCTGGTAGTCTGGCAGCCCAATCACGTCTATGTGACACAATGGTTTTTGTTAGGATTGCTTCTATTATTTTATTGCTGCTTTCTACCTGACCATTTGCCTGTGGGTGGTATGGAGTAGTGATTTTATGTTGGACATGATAGTTTTTTAGTGTTGCAGCTATTTTGTTCCCAGCAAACTGTGGTCCACCATCTATAATTATATCTCTTGGAAGGCCATAACGCACAAATATATGGAACAAGAACTGTATGACAGAATCTTTTGTAACTCTCGGCAATGCCTCTTGTTTGGAGGTGAGGTTGGCATTAATGTTTAAGGTTTTTCCTGGTTTGATTTCCACAATTTTACTATTTGCTACAGAGGTAACAGGTATTGTTTGATCATGCATATCTTTAAGAGGATCTTCTTCTAATTTGTTATTGAATGCTGCCTCTATCATGTGACACTGTGTGCGGGATCTAAGTTCAATTTGACTACTAAAATTATTAATGGCATCGTCTTCTGTCTCGTCTTTAAAATCAAGTGCCTCTTGTATAGTTAATGGAGATCTAATGTTATCAATAAGGTATGATACAAGGTGCTTATTAGTTTTGATTGTTGTGACACTTGGCTGCGGTGACGGATATAAAACTAAGTTCTTGATATTTTCTCCTTTGGTTATGGTCATATTGCCCTGTCGGCAGCCAATATAAGCATCGGCAGTTGCGAACCAAAGTATACCTAAAATCAGTGGATGTCCATCAAGTTGGTTTTTACAATTTATTATCAGAAAATCGGTCGGATATTCCCAAGAGTCAACAGATACCATGACATCATGTAGTGTGCCCTCTGGCCTCACCACAGATCGGTCAGCCAGTTCTAGTAAAGTAGAGGTGGGTTCTACAGATGTAATGCCTAGCTTTTGGCAAGTAGTGGTTGTTAAGATATTGATTGCAGCTCCTAGATCAACTAAGGCATTGGAGAGGGTTTGACCATAAATTTGCACGGTTACTATTGGATTTCCTGGGTCTTCGTATTTAATGGGTGTTTCTTTTCCTGATAATAAGTCAGATAGAGTGCCAACTACTTGGACTCTTGGATTGTTTGTTATATTCCTCCTTGGTTTCTTTACACAAAATTCTTTGATAGTCTTTTCATATATCGGGATGTCTTCAATGGCTTGGGGGAATGGAATTTTTATGTACAAATTTTGTAATTCTCCCAGAATGTCAAAATCAGGATATTGTATAGGTCGAGGTATGATTAATCGTTCTGGGAACAGGGGAGAGGATGTGGTTGCTTGATTATGAGTTTGTTGTTTGTTCACATCCTCTTCTTGTGACAGGCGTTCTCTAAGTAACTGATTTTCAGCATGAACTGTCTTGTCTCCCTCGGTTTCAATAATACGCCCAGATCTTAGCTGAAGATCATTACACGCCCTCAAGTCGACTCCTATTTTTGGTGTTTCTACTATTTGGACAGATTGGACCGGTCTATTATTTGAATTGGGGTTGGGTTGGGCTGGGAGTTGCGGTCTCAGGTTAGACTAGGGATTTTGTTGTAAGGCTGGCAGTGTAGGTTGAGGGATCGGAATGGTTCCTACTGGCTGATGCATCGGTCTTTGCCAGTTTGTTTGCCAGGCTTGATTTTGTGAAGTAGGAGGGTTCTATTGTGATGGGTATGGGTTACTTTGCCAATATGGTGGGGCATAGGGAAAAGTCAGCCAATTGGATTGGCTTGCTTGATGAAGGAAATGACTGTGGTGACCAATTTGGAAAGGGAGGTTGAGGTTAACTTTGCCACATATTATATTATTGAGCATTATACTGTGGAGACTGAAAAGAAGAATTTGGGTCCAAAAACATACCAGACTGTCGTGGCTGCCACTGATGACGCTGATCGAGTAGATACATCGCTTCTGGCTCTTCTTCTGCTTCCTTGTATACTACTTTTAATCTGGGAAGTGAGGGACAATTTTCCATAAGGTGGTCTTTTGTGCAGATGGCGCATGTTTGGACTGTATCTAGTGGACACTCCTTATCGCTATGTTTCTTTCTGCATTGGGGACATATGATTGCCAAATTCTGTTCTGCCTCCATTTACTTTTGTTTGGCCTGCATAATATCAAGTTGTGTAGTTAGTGTCCTTAGTATATCAGTTTTTAAATTTTCCAATAAATTTCCAATTTCTACTCGTGTTACTCCTTCTGCCAAAATTTTATTATCTCTTACAGACCAATCATGTCCTGCCAGTTTTACTCTTGTGCTGCCTCTCGAGCTCCTGATACATAAATCAATAATGTCAGAAAATTTTTCCTGATAAATGTCTCATTTTCCCATAATGTTTAATGTTTCAATCCATTGTTCCTTCATACCCCTAATTAATGTTGTTTTTAACACATTATCAGGTAAAGGTAGTAATGCATAAGGAGATCTTTGAATATTATACTGAAAACGTTCCACATACTCCTCTAATGTTTCATTTGGTCTAGCTACCATCTGGAATATTTTGTCCTTCAGTTCTCTAGAACTGCAATAGTCCTGATATTTTTTTAGGAAAGATTCTTTCATTTGATCCTAGTTATTTATAACCCCGCCACCTAATCCCATAAACCATCTTAAGGTAGCCCCTTTTAATGTAGAGGGAAATAATTTCAGTTTCTGGGGGTCGGTGGTGTAATCATATCCCCTACACAGCACATCGAACTCAAATAGAAATGCATCCAGATCTTCTGATGTAAGACCGTGGAATGTAGGGATATGTTGAAGAGGGATTGCTTTCATAGGCGCATTTTATGCAGTATCCACTATGGGGTATTGCAATGTAGAGGTATGGATGTTTGGCTGGTTTTGAACCATTTGGTCAAATATATGCCAATAAACTTCTGGGATATCTAGGATGGTATTCCTAGGTTGAGAGGGAATGGCTTTAACAGGAATGGTTTTAATAGCGCTTCCTCTATCTGGGATAATGAGAGTGCCTAATGTCTGAGGAGATTGAGTTTCTTCAAAAATTATTTTTGTAGCACTTCCCTTGTTTGGGTTGTTCAATGTCTGAGTTGTCCCAAGAGGAGACCTCGGTTCCTCAGTTTCCCCTGTCTCTCCTCCTCCTTCACAAAGATTGCTGAAATTCCCTTCTTGCAATAGTTATGGAGTAGAATTTTCAATTTCCTGGAAATCCTGCTTTTCAGTTTGACTATGCACCTTAGCAAAGGCTACGATGGTGATCCTGTGGCCTGAAGGGAACTAGTAGGCTGTCTAGAAATAACTTTTCTGGGTCCTACTGAAGGCTGAGATTTTGCTTTCTTGAATATTTCATCTATGAAGGTTGATCGGCTAAGGGTCACAGGCCCCTTAGCTTTTTCTGGCTTGGGTAGAGGTTTTGAATTCTTTTCTGGTTTTTTCTGCTTAGTCATGCACACAAAGCAACTGCTAGGTTCTACCCAAACAAAACAGCAGCAAATCTATAGGAAAGCGGATTGGGGAGCAGGGTTGTTACATGCTCCACACGTAGGTTCTTACCTTCCGTTTTTAAAACCCAATTCTTCCCTAGCAGGTTCTTACACTACTCTGAAAAGAAACAAATGGCTACACTCTTTCCCCGGCAACGGCACCAAAATGTCGAGCTATAAAAAGGGTCTCTTTCACCTCTAATTACCTCACATTAATTTGTCAATCCAGGAACTTTTTGTTATTTCAAAGAGTGTCTTAGTCTGAGGCTATTATTTTCCAGAGTAATACTAGTAGTACAGTGCTCAAAAATACAAGAGTAAATGGATGCTTGTTTACAACAAACTACTTTTAAAGACTAAACCATGCATTCAGAAAACTAAGCAATTTATCAGTCAAGGGTTCAGTAGCAATAACTCATCCCTTTGTAAACTGATGGAACTAAAGGAAATCAGGGAACAAATCATCGACTTGGGAGCCAGACAGTAAATTTCAATGCTCACTACAGCCTTAGATCGCTCTTCACACCAAACAATAATGCAAATGACAGGAAATGGAATGGCAGATAAGAAATAGGATAGCAAATAAGAAATGGAACAGCAAACCTGAAATGGAACAACAAACAGGAAACTGTAACAGCAATTAAGTCTAATAAGCAGCAACACCTTAGTCTATAAAATCAAATGCAATAATCGTGTCCTACAGAAATCAAACGGCAATCCTCCACTTCTAAGGATGAATTAAACAACACACAGAAATGGAACAACACTGATTAATAATGGACTATAGAACAGCGCTTGAAAACCACACATACATGCACACGGCACACCTTAATAGTAATCTGATCTTGGTAATCCAGTTATCAATCTTAGTTATAAAGAATACGACTGTATTTCAGAATGGAACAACAATGTCTATAGATTCAACAATCGCAAGGAACATAATCCCTAAGATGAATTCAGTAATACCAATGAATAAGTGTACAGCACAGATACTCTGTAATTGAACAGCAACAATATTCTGTAAAGACCAGCAATATTATATTAGTGCTTAAAGGAACAGTAATACGTTGCAAAGTTAATATAATGGTTCTGTCTTCAGAAATGATATTACTCAGTGAATTAAATGTAACAGAGCTGTGATGTAAAATAACAGAACATATCAGATTACCAAATAACGTTGATAAGCAAACCACGCATAAACCAAAAGTAATAGTACAGGAGCAAGTGTTCCTCCAGGGTCGGGCCCTTAGCCTCCAGGGGTACACCGCTTGAAGTTATTCCAGACTTAGAGATGAAATAGCAACCAAGTTTGTATTAATGCATAAGAAAGAATCACAGTAGATCAGTTCTCAACGAGACTTGATGATCAAAGTTTCAATCTTAAGAGAAATTACATAAAACATAACAGACTCTCCAAGCTAGCAGTGCTGCCCCTTTTTATAATGGTGAAGGCAGAGATGTCTAGGTGTAAAAATAGTTAAAGCAGCGATCCCTTAGGATCAAAGGATCCTGAGGGATTCGCCGAACCATTGGTCCTCAGTTATCTCTTTACTTTCTTGCGCCGAGCCGATATCTCCATTTCCTTTCTAGGGCTGATACACTTTGATTTGGTTTGCCTTGTTTGCATACGGTTACCCGTCAAAGGGATAGCAGTTAACCTGGCCTTGTCCTTTCCTTTGGAACGACTGTCTTTCGTCTTTTCTTCTTCCTGCATAAGAAAATGACAATTGTCAGTGTTTTCGTTTTGCACATTAATCTCATAGGTTTTATTACAATTCCTTATCATCTACCTAGTTCATGATGCAAAAGGTTTGTAAGTTCTAACAAAAAGATGTTGAAATAATTACCAAAAACATACCTTCTTTAGTACTCCACAATATCCATGAGATAAATCATTTTCAAAGGACAAAATTGCTCAACCTGCTTCCGCAACATCAAAACTGCCTACCCAGCCTAATACACCTAACATTTTTTCTTCCTTTTCCCTGAGTGCATTTGAACTAACAAACCCTTACTCTCTTCTTTTCTTTTAACATGAATCCTATCTAAGTCTGCCATTATCTCTTCCAGGGGGTCAAATTTAGTTGTTGAGCTCCTTTTCTTCTCTACCTAACTACTTATCTGCCAAGCTTGAACTGTTTGGACAAATTTCATTCTCTACCTCTAAAACAAGAAATTTAAACATGGACTGGCCAAGATTGAGCTATTTGGCCATCCATCAACTGTGACAGAAGTCATTGATTGCACTGTTAGGATATTCCGACACATAGGAAATAGTTAAGTACAACTTGGTCTAGTATAGAGTTAGGTATAGAGTTAGGTAAAGTGTGTTTCTTTACAGTTGTACATTTTGTAACTTACAATCTGACGGTCACGATATGTAGTGATCCGACGGTTCATTCTCTCCTCGGTATTATCGACACTTGATCCGTGGCTTGACACCCGATTGGTCCATGATTTCTATTTAAAGTGCATGGAGGGTCATTTGTAGGGTAATCCGTGCATGAGAGAAACATATGTAAATTTTCATTCTTTTATTAATAAATTGCCTGAAGTGGCTGCATTGGCTCAGGCCGTGGACTATTTCCCTCTTTGAGGGTTTTAACTATGTCAAAAATACGGGTGTATTGATCTGCGATCTGGTTGTGAGCGGTGTCCTTTGGTTTTTTGTCTGAGGAACTTACCCTGTAAATTCCTACATGTTATTAGAGCTATTTGAGGGCCGCGTCCGTTGGTGATCCAAATCTGAAGCCAGTAGAACTGCATCCGACTGTCGTTTCCTAGATCTATTGTTTCTGAGTGCTTTCAGGCCGAGAGGACTGCTCTGTTGTGTTGGGAGCATCTGTTCCAGTGAGGAACCCCTTTCGTTTCACGCGAAAAGGTTTCCGGTAGCCCTAGCTGTGTCATTTTTAAAATATGGAGGTATACATTGTTTATTTGCAATTTACAGTTATTTTCTCTCTGTTTATTTCAGTTTCGGTTTATTTAGCCTTTTTTTTGCCAGATCTATACCTTTCATTTCTGCGTATGCTCTTTGCCCTGCGACTCTGTGTGATCTAGGCAAATCAGAAACAGAAAGGAATTATTTTTCTCATGCGTATGCTCTTTTCCCTGCGCCTTTGGGTGATCTCGGAAAATTAGAAACATTGAGGAAAATATTTAGTTTCCGGCTAAAGCTAACTTTGAGCCGCAAGGTTCATTTTTGAAAATATTTAGTTTTTCGGCTAAAGCTAACTACGAGCCGTAAGGTTCGTTTTCTTTGCATGTCCGTGTTGGGTTTTGTGTTTTTTGTTTTGTAGGGAAAAAGAGCTTTCTCAAAGCAAGCACGCAACCCAAAGCACCCCCCCCCCCCGCTCTCTCTCCTCTCTCTCTCTCTCTCTCTCTCTCTCAAATTTTTTGTATACCTCAATTGGTTCAAAGCTATTTTAAGAGAGTAGAGGTCTTGGGTTCAAGTCTCCATTTTGTGGGGGCAGACTTTTTCATTTCCGCACATTCCCGCACTTCGTCGGCAACTTCAATAACTTTTTTCAAAAAGCCGTAACTTCTTCATCCGGAAGTCGTTTTCAAACCGTTTTTTTTTTAAACCAGCCTAATTTTTCGAGATCTATCCATTGGAACACTTAGTTTTAGCATCTTTAGCTTCAGTTTCTGTTGAAATGTAAAGTCAATACCAAGTTACCCTTGACAGCACCAACAATTTCCAATGGTTGTCCTACATTGAGGATTTACTTAGAAGTAAAGGTCTCTACAGAATAGCCTCAGGCCAGGAAAAGAAACCGAAGGATGAAGATAAGGCTGCTAAATGGGAAAATAGGCAAGATCAAGCACGTGGATTGATAGGGATGTCTATTTCTCTAGATCTTAGATTCCATATTGCGGAACTTGATACTCCTGATGAAGAAATGAAACAAATCAATAAAGTTTTTGGGATTAAAAATGAACTTAGAGCCCATCAACTTGAAAATGAGTTGCTTACATTGGACCCTAATAATTTGTCTTGTATTGAAGATTTCTTGTCCAAGTTCAAGACCCTTAGATATCTCTTGGAAGGTGTTAAGGTTAAGAAAGAAGATAGTAACCTTATCTATTCCGTTCTTACTAAGTTGGGACCAGCCTACTCTGTGTTTGTTTCCACCTTCCATTCTACAAGAGAAGCCTTCATTTCTCAAGGAACAGACTACAAGTCTCCTTCCTTTGACTCCTTTTGTGATTCTTTAATAAGAGAGCAAGAAAAACGCTTACACCTTGGTCTTCTTAATCTTGGAAACTCTTCCAAGAAAGCGTTAGCCGCCCAGCAGCAACCAAATTCAAAGAATCCTAAGAAGTCATATCCTAAAAAGAATGGTCCTAAACCAAACAAGGGTCCTAAGCAATTTCAGCCCCAAAATGAAAAACCATTTCAACAAAATGATAAGACAAATAAAAACAAAGGGAAGAAGACTGATAGACATTGCAATTTTTGTAATCGAGATGGCCACTTAGAATCAAAATGCTTTAAGAAGATGGAAGCCTTGGAAGCAGCAATGAAGAAGCATAACATCCATTTGGGGAAATCTTCAACTTCAACTTCATCTTCAGGAATGGCACTTTCTGCATGTGGTTGTCAAGCATCTCAGTCTGGCTATGCATTGAATGTATCTTCTTCTTCTCATTCTCATGAGTGGCTCATTGATTCTGGAGATTCTTATCACATGGCCAAAAACAAAGCCATGTTTTCTTCTTTAAATGATTGTAACACCAAAAATATATATGTTGGTGATGATAGATCTCTTAGTGTTGTAGGGACTGGAACTGTTCATCTAGACAATGGTCAATTTAATGATGTATTATGTGTTCCAACCTTATCCTGCAACCTTCTATCTGTATACCAGATAACACATTCAGGTGAAGGTAAAATCATTGAATTTTCACCTCATGATGTTGTAATCAAGGACTTAAGAGATCCTAAACAGATTTTGGCTACTGGCATTGCTGATGATTCTACAAGGTTGTATAAGTTTCACAACTTTGGGTCATCAAATCTTTACTCAGTATTTGTTGCTCATAACGATGAAGTGAGAAAACTTTGGCATGAGCGATTTGGTCACTTAAACTATCGCTCCCTTCAGCATCTATGTAAAGAAAATATGGTGACTGGTCTTCCTATGGTATCTTGCAGAGATGGTGTTTGTTCCGGATGTGTACTCGGAAAACATCATCAGGACAGTTTTGAAAAACATGCCTCTTGGCACGCCTCAGCCCCTTTACAGCTTGTGCATAGTGATTTATGTGGTCCACTTCCTGTTGTTTCATTCTCTGGCTGCAAGTATTTCTTAACTTTCATTGATGATTTCTCTAGACGCACTTGGATATACTTCTTAAAACTCAAGAGTGAAGTATTTAACACATTTTTGGCCTTCAAAGCCTTTGTTGAAAAACAATCTGGACATCAAATTCTTAAGCTAAGATCTGATAATGGCGGAGAATATGTTAAAAACACATTCATCAACTTTTGCACTGAGAATGGAATTCAAATGCAACATATTGTTCCATATACTCCACAACAAAATGGTGTAGCTGAAAGGAAGAATCGCACCTTAAATGAAATGGCTAATTGTATGCTACAATCTAAAGGACTTGGTCTTAGTTTTTGGGCAGAAGCAATTAACTGTGCAAATTACATAATAAATCACACTCCTACTAAGGCTTTAAAGAATATCACTCCAGAAGAAGCATGGAGCTCAATCAAACCAGATGTAAGTCACTTTCGTGTTTTTGGAAGTGAAGCGTGGGCCCATATTCCAGATGAAAAGCATAAAGCTTTAGAACCTAAGAGTGAAAAATCTACTTTTGTTGGATATTCTGAAGATGTCAAAGGCTATAGACTTATTCCATTTAAGTCCAAAAATGTTATCATTAGAAGAGATGTAAAATTTGATGAAAATATATCGGCCTACGAGCCTAGTCAGGCGGATGTGCCACCTCTCCCTATCTCTTCTACTTTTGAAAACATTTCTTCTTCAGATGATGAAAGTGAGGATGAAAATCCTCCCCCACCATCTCAGGATCCTCCTTCAGCTCCTCAGCTTCCAAAATGGGTTCGTGCTACTCGAGATGCAGTAGGTGATCTTGCCGGTGATCCTACAGATCAACGACGCACACGTTCTCAATTTGACAGAGCCTCTTCTTTACTGGCTCAAGCTCCAGTAAATTATGATCCTGACACTTTTGCAGAAGCTTCAGGCCATCCAGATTGGGAAGCAGCTATGAATGAAGAATATCATTCATTATTGGCAAATGATACATGGGATCTTGTTCCTCTACCAAAGGGACGGAAACTTGTTAGATGCAAATGGGTTTACAGAACCAAGTATGGACCAGATGGGAAAGTTGATAAACATAAAGCTCGTCTTGTTGCTAAAGGTTTTTGACATGTTGAAGGCATTGACTACACTAAAACCTTCTCCCCTGTTGCCAAGATGAACTCTATCCGCCTTGTTCTTTCCCTTGATGCCTCGTTCAAATGGGAAGTCCATCAAATGGATGTTAAATCTGCCTTCTTTCATGGGGACTTGCATGAAGAAATCTACATGGAACAACCCATTGGCTTCATAAAAACAGACTCTAGCCTTGTATGTCGGCTTAAGAAATCCCTTTATGGTCTCAAGCAAGCTCCTCGAGCTTGGTATGCCAAAATGGATGGCTTTCTTTTAGAATCTGGCTTTTCTAGGTGTCATTCTGACAATACTGTCTACACCAAGAAAGTGGGCAAGTCTCTTATCATTCTTGTTCTTTATGTTGATGATCTTATCCTTATGGGTAGTGATCCCAACCTTATAAATCATGTGAAGTCCAGCCTTAAAAAGAAATTTGAAATGACAGACTTAGGACACTTACATTATTTTCTCGGTCTTCAAGTCTTCCAATCCAAGGAGGGTATTTCCCTTTCCCAGTCCAAGTATGCCTGTGATATTCTACGCCATTTTCACATGGAAGACTGTAAGCCAGCCCCTTCTCCCTTCCAGTCTGGAGTCAAACTTTCAGTCACTTGTACTTCTCCTGAAGTTGATGCTACCTTATACCGTCAACTTGTAGGAAAACTTTTGTATCTAACCCATACTCGTCCTGACCTTTCCTTTGTTGTTGCCTTGTTGCTCGGTTTATGCAAACACCACGTGAAAGTCATTGGAAAGCAGCTAAAAGAATACTTCGTTATGTTTGAGGTACAATTCAGTTTGGGATTCATTACAGTGCCGAAGCATCTCCTCTATTGGTTGGTTTCACTGATTCTGATTGGGCTGGTGACCCTGATGATCGGAAGTCTACTGCCGGTTATGTGTTCACTCTTGGTTCAGGACCTATTACATGGGCTTGTAAGAAACAAGCTGCCATTTCTCTTTCATCAGCAGAAGAAGAGTATCGTGGTGCCGTAGAAGCTAGTAAGAAAGCCTTGTGGCTTCGTCAGATCCTGTCAGAGTTTGGCTTTCAGCAGCAGCATCCAACTACACTTTGGTGTGATAATCAAAGTGCCATTCAGCTATGCAAAGATCCAGTCCAACATCAGCGCAGCAAACACATTGAACTGCACATGCACTTCATCAGAAAGCTCATCCATGACCATGTTCTTGAAGTGAAATATTGTTCAATAGATGATCAAGTTGCAGACATCTTCACAAAGGCTCTCATAGAGGCGAAGTTCACTAAACTTCGATTTATGGTTGGAGTTTAGGAACTTGTCACTAAGGGGGGATAGGCTCTAGTGCCTCCTTCCTTCTCCTATTGTGTCATATTTGTAAATCCTTCAATCCTATCCCAAGTTGTTCTTAAGGGGGGATGTTAGGATATTCTGACACATAGGAAATAGTTAAGTACAACTTGGTCTAGTATAGAGTTAGGTAAAGTGTGTTTCTTTACCATTGTACATTTTGTAACTTACAATCCGACGGTCACGATATGTAGTGATCCGACGGTTCATTCTCTCCTCGGTATTACCAACACTTGATCCGTGGCTTGACACCTGATTGGTCCATGATTTCTATTTAAAGCGCATGGAGGGTCATTTGTAGGGTAATCCGTGCATGAGAAAAACATATGTAAATTTTCATTCTTTTATTAATAAATTGCCTGAAGTGGCCGCGTTGGCTCAGGCCGTGGACTGTTTCCCTCTTTGAGGGTTTTAACCATGTCAAAAATACTGGTGTATTGATCTGCGATCTGGTTGTGAGTAGTGTCCTTCGGTGTTCTGTCTGAGGAACTTACCCTATAAATTCCTACACGCACATATTGAAATTCTTTGCAAAAAATAGGATAGTAGTGGCATTTTGGGCTAGCACATTTTCCTGGTCTTTTCTTTGGGGTTCATTTTCTTTCTTCTTTGACCAATTCATTCTTTTTTCCCTTTCATTTTTCTTTTAGGGCATACCCTCTTTTCATTTTTAAATTTTTTGATTTTTTGAAAACATGGAACCTTCGCAGCATGAAAGGATGAACATATTTGGCATTTCTCAGTCAATCATGAAATATGACACCTATTGGTATAGGAACCTAACAGTGGCTCCACTTGGGGATGGATTTTCCTCGTGAAAAGCCAAGAACAGCAGGTTAGATAGCCTTATATTCAACTCCTGCTGCAACCTGGAATTTTTCCTTTGCTGTAAGTAACCAAAGTTGTATCTCTGCAACATATATACATTTTTCATAAATTCATTCAAATAATTGCAGCCCTGTTTTAACAGTTTGTCTGAGTGTTTTCCATCATGTTTTCAGCTCCCAAGTCTTCTTCTTCAATTCCTCTGATAAACTGAAAAGGTACTATAAAAAGGTAGCACAGTTCCTTGACTTTTTCTCAAAATTTGCTGCATATTCCTTCCCTACCTTATTGTTGTAATAAACTGCAGAAAATAGACACTATTATGTACAAATTATAGTCCTGAGATCTCAACAAAGGGGATCAAAATAATTCTTGAGCATCCGACCATTGACTGGCCCATCTTCTGCTTCTGTACCATCCAGGCTTTTCAAAAAGTAGGTGTTGTTTCCTTGTACAGCCTGAATAGCAAAAGGTCCCTTCCATAGGAAGTCAAACTTCCCATGTTTTCCTTTATCTTCCCTTCTGGAATCCCATTTGAGTACTTTGTCCCCTATGAAAAAATCCTCTGCCTTTGTCCTTTTGTCAAAAATCTTCTTAAGTTTTTCTTCTAGAACTTGAGACCTTTGATACACTTCTTCACTAGTCTGCTGCAAATGAATTGTTGATTGATTCTTCTCTGAATGTCATTAGGTTCTGCCTGCACTTCTTGCAGCAATTTTATCACAGGAATTCCAAAAGATGAAGGGAATACAGCCTCCATGCCATAAACTAACTCATAGGGGCTTGTTCCAATGGACCTTTTTGTAGTCAACCTATCTGCTCAAAGTGCATTGATAAGCTTCTTATGCCAGTTTTTCTTGTTTTCCTCCAATACTTCCTTAATGATACTGATCAGGCTTTTATTGGATGATTCAGCTAGACCATTACCTTGA
This sequence comes from Pinus tabuliformis, assembly GCA_031772625.1. NCBI lineage: Eukaryota > Viridiplantae > Streptophyta > Pinopsida > Pinales > Pinaceae > Pinus > Pinus tabuliformis. The sequence goes on from CM062804.1 coordinate 1,562,241,385, forward strand.
GGGTAATAAGCTATGGAGTGGCCTAAGGTGATATGGTATTTATGACAAAAATTGATCATTCTTTTGGATTTAAAAGCAACAGCATTGTCAGTTATGATCTTTTCTGGACAGTCAAATCTAGATGGGATATTGGTTTCTAGGAATTACATGATCACTGAATCATTGGCTTGTCTACAAGGGATGGCTTCTATCCACTTGGTGAAGTAGTCTGTGGCAGTCAAAATCCACTTATACTGGCCAGAAGAGGGAGGGTGAATTTCCCTGATGAAATCTAAACCCCATTGTTGAAATGGTCTTTCAGTGGAAATTGGCTTTAGGGGTAAAGGTAACAGTTTTCTCTTACTTTCAAAGATTTGACATTTATGGCAAGAAACTAAAAATTTCCTTACATCGGCAAACAAGGAGGGCCAATAAAATCCAGCCCTTAGAATCTTATCAGTAATAGATTTCCAATATAAATGTCCACCACAGTCCCCTGCATGAAATTCTTTAAGCACTTTGTCAGTTTCATCCTTTGTAAATTTTTGCTGGTAAAGATTGTTGGATGTAAAATCTGATCTGCTATTTTAGCTGAAATGTGTTTTTCAATCTTGTCTATTTGCTAGTCTTCACAAATGGTGCTTGTGTCTATGTTTGTGTTGGAAAATTCCTCTTTTAATGTCAAGAAATTATTGATTTGAGTGTCATTGTCAAACACCTGCCAGTTTTTAACATTGTCTGGAACAACAAGTCTGTGTTTAATTTTAGCAGTAAAATGATGGTTAAACTCAAATGGCAGCTTACAAGTGCTGCCAAATGTTGCCAAACTGTGAGCATGCAAATTGTGGTTTCTTGGAATTTTGGTAAGCTGTGATTCTAGGAAGGTATTGAGTATTTCAATTGTTGCCCCTCTATAAGCTCTCAACCTAAGATCATTTATGAAAAAATTGCCTTTCATTTGTTGAATAACCAAATCAGAGTCTCCTAAAATTGATATCCTAGCTGCCCCTAGACTTTTGATCAGTTTGAGTCCTAGCAGGAGGGCTTCATATTCAGCTATGTTATTTGTACATCTAAAATTCAGCCTATATGCATGTCCTTCAGCATGATCATTTTGCATGTTATGTATCCAAATCCTTGCCCCTGCTCCTAGTTTATTCACTGACCCATCAAATTCTAGATACCATAGGATTTCTTGATGACAACCAGCATCAGGAGTTTTAGAAACTCTCTTAGTGGGCAGATTTGGATTTTGTAACTCATATGGTTTGTCTTGTGTGTTTGTTGCATCAATTATTTCAACAATTTCTAAATCTTGAGCAGCAAATTCTTCATTTATGCTTCTTCCTTGTGTTGATTCTAGAACATTGTCATCAGTTTTGGGACAAATTTCAACATTGTATAGGATGAAAGAGTCCATATCAGAGTGCATGGAATAAATGTGGAAATTTTGGGATTTCTCTTGACTACTGACCACATATTTCATCAAGGTTTCCCGGTACAATCTCTTTGGCTGGCCAAAGACTAAGATAGTAGCATAAAACATGTCTAACTGCAAAGATCCTTGGAGCTTTGCACCCCAAGATCTGAACAAAAGATTTCCATATTTTGGTGGGATATCGTCTACCACCACATCCATTAAAATTGTCTTGGCAGGGTATTGCACTAGGGATACACATAAATATTTGATTAGACCTAGACACCTGACCTGACTGGAATCAAAAGAAAACAAGTCTTTATATGGCCTTGTGATATCTAGGTCCAATTTTTCCATCACAAACTTAGGCATTAGATTATGGGAAGCTTTTGAATCAAACATTGCATTGTGAAGTACTTTGTCATGAATGTTAATACTTACATAAAATGGAGGAACTCCTCCATCTACTGATTTTCCATTTGCTTCAGGGCCAAAAACTAATTCTAGCTGGTCATCTAGGACATTCATTTCATCTCTATGTTCTGAAATTTGAAGTGACCTGCTGATTTGTTCTCTATATACCTCATGTTTAGCCAATTCAGACAGTGGAATGGCTATTTTTAACTTGCCTATTTCAGTTTCTAGGTTGAAAGGTTTTTCCACTTGAATTTTTTCATTCTGGGCAGCAAGATTTTCTTTTTCTGTTCTGTTTTCAATGGTTTTTTCTCTATCAAGAGTACTGTTATGGGCTAAATCTACTTTAAAGTCAATTTTAGGAGATTTGTTTGCATTTTCTTTGGGGGGAAAGGAGGTGGATGGTTGATTGTTTGATGGCTATAAGTCTGATATGTCATCAACCGTGGGCTCTTTTGGGTCGAGGTCTGTTTTAGCAGGGAATTGTGTAGGGGGAGTTTTATCTTTTGCTTTTTTAGGCTGCTTGGTATCTTTCTGTTTGTTGGGTTCAGGAACATATATCATTCTGCTTCTCGACTTGTATTGTTTATGAACCTCATAGACAGCTGCATCATATTAAATGATTCTCCCGATTTGGTTTGAAATTGATTAAAAGTATGAGCTTCTTAGTAATCCTCGGTTAAAAACATTTGTTGTTCAGTGTTTAGACCCATTAGGTTGATTTGGGTGTCCTTTGTTGGCTCACTAGAGGTTGAAGCTTCAGCATAGTTTTCCTGGAATGGAGGTCTAATGTTTTGGTCAAGACCAGCCTTCCCGATATTAGGATTCTGATTTTTCCTGAAGTTTGAATTTCTTCCGGTGTTTTTTGGTTGACCCTCCCAAGAAGATTTCCTCTCAATTGTTTCAACTCTATCACCCAATCTATCCATTCCTTTGATAATTGCATCTAGTTTCTACTCAAATGCAGAAGGTTCTTCTCTGAAGGGAGTCCTTCTTTCAGCTCTAGCTCAGGCTCGCTTAGAAATTAGATTGGCCTCTACACTCACAGCTATCCTTTGCATGTCTTCTAAGCTTGGAGGAGCTCTTTCCATGAGCTGGTAAGCCATATCAGAGTCAAATCCATCAGGGAATTTGATCAAGGCCAAGTCTGGTGGAGGTCTAAGATTCTGAGGAATAGCATTGTACACATTATTAAACCTGGCACAGTAATCTTAAACGGTTTCTTGTGGACCTCTTTTCAGGCTTTCATATTCTGATAGGATATGTAATGGATATTTTTTCTTTTCCCATCTGTTTAAAAAAGTTTGATAAAGGGCATCTAGATCAACAATTGTGTTTATAGGAAGTGCCCTAAACCAAGTCCTAACATCGCCAGTTAAACTTTGGAAAAAAAAAAAAAATCTGACATCATTATCATCAATTTCATAGTTCTCAAAATAATCCATCATTTTCTTAGTATGTTGTTGAGTGGTATAGGTGCGAGTACCATCAAAATAGGTTATTTTGCTTTGATAATCCTGAGGCATAGCCCCTAGGTTTGCAGGTAACTACAGGGGATCATATCGGTTTGCCATATTAACGGGGATAAATGTGACAGCTGTGAGAACAAGGATAACATTGGAAACATATGTTGTGGATGGAGGAGTGAAAAAGATGTTCTGAAGTGATAATGGTGAACTAGAAGAAGTTGCATCAATGGAAGTAAGGACTGCTGCTTTTCCGAGAGTAAGCTCAGTTTGGATTGAGTTCTGCTAAGGTGTGTCAAGGTTTAAATCAGCAGAATTTTCTTGATTGCCTCAGCTTCTGAGGTTCTTTGGGATCAAATTAGGATTTTTAAAAATAGCAGGAGGATTTGGATCTAGATTTGATCTAGTGTAATGGATTTTCTTCTTTGGAGCTAGCTTCTAAATATATTTTTTTGTATTTTCTGGAAGTATTTGAAGAATACAAGTTTTGACAATATTTTGAAGTAAGCGTTTTTGAAATACAGGGGGCTTTGGGCTTTCCTTCAGATATGTTGAAGCAAGGAAACTGATCAAGTCTTTGAGACAGCTGTTTAAAGCCTAAAACCAGAGTGGAGATAGACTGAAGTAGCTTTTATTTACTCCTGTAATTGCATAGCAAAAACAGTTTCAAAGGCTCCCTGGCTAACTTCAGGCTCCATCTGTAGCTTTAGAAACTAGACAGCAGTAACAAACAATCATTCAAGTCCCCAGTGGAGTCGCCAATGATGTTATCACTCAGGTTGTTCCCAAAAAGTTGTGAGAAAAGGGAATACGGCCAAGTTAAACACTAACCATTCTTTTAGATGCAGGTTCTAGCCAAACTGCATCCAGAGAGGGCTCTCTCTTTATAATTTAGCTTTGTTTTTAAGGTATATTAGGCTAGTTATGAAGTACAGGGATTTCTTTCATTTTTGGATGGTGACATTCAAAAGAACAGGGGTGTAAATAAAAGAAGTTTAGTCCATTGGGCTAATGGAGTCTATGAGGATGAACTGCTGGATATGGTTTTTTTCTTGACAGAGGGTGGTATTACAGAGCAAGGTAATTAATCATGAAACAAATTGTAAGCTGGAATCAGGTGAAATGGGATCAGGGGGTGAAGGTCAATCAAGAATCCTTCATCATGCTGACAGAGGGAAAGTGGATGAATATTGCCAGGGAGCAATCAAGAATTCCTTAGCTATATTTAATATTCAAGAACCAGGGGAAACAGGAGCAGTTAAGAATTCCTATTTATGCTAATCCTGAAGAAAACATTTAAAAATAACATGGATTGAACACAGAGTACAGTTAAGTAAGTTCTGGGTTATTCTTTTTCCCTGTAATTTAGAATATGAACATAGATGATATATATAAAACACAGGAACTGTAAAACATGAGTTAAAAAGATTTATTGATCCATGAAATAATTCGAGAATTCTGCAACAAAGTCCTTTGCCATCAATTCCATAACCAGAGAGTTCAGCAACAATTCATTCCAGCAACCTTTTATTCAGAAGAGTTTTCAAAGTTACAACACAGTTCTAGAAATGTATCACCAACCCCTAATACTTAGCTTGGGGAGGTATCTGTACAAAAATGTTTACAAAATATCTCAATGAGATAATATCTAGCAATAACTTCTTCTATCTACTCTATAGGAGAAGTAATTGAAAAGCAGGGAGAAATGAATGCAGAAGTAAATGCTGCTTGTGCTGGCCGCTGAGTTGGTAAGATGCGTTGAATGCTTGCTCAGTGAGTCGGCCGGTGGATACTTTACTGACATTTCGCGCTGCTGGCGTTGCTTTTCTTGTGTGCTTTAATTTTGCTATAATAGACCATTGCCAAGCGCGATTTTCATCTGCCCTTTTTCTCCACTTTAGGATATGTGTCGTGTTCTGGGAAAAATAAACAAAACTTTGAAATCTGCCTACAAAATTTCTAGCATACTCTGCCACCACTAGTCATCTGGTAATTGGTGTCTACGCATTTTTATTAGAGTTTCATCAGCATCCATTTACCTGAAGAAATTAGGCTGGACTATGAAAAGATGTCTCACTTCATGCTCAATAAAAAACAGATTTTCTAAATTGTCATATAGGCTCTGTCCAGATCGGAGTGCCTTCTCTCCTGCAGAACTTAATGATGTTGTGACTTGATTATCCACATATGTATTCAACCTGTGAGCATAGTCTGCATGTGTCATTAGTCTATAGTCATTGGTCAATAAATTGGGCAGACCCTTTTCCTCTAAAGCTGTAAACTTCTGCGTGAAAGCATTTATCTCCATTTGCATGTCCTGGCACTTCCTCTCCGGATTTTGTATGAAGGTTCTCATGGTCAGAACCCTTTTAATTGTCAGGATAGTGCCTGTCCTGTCCCTTATATCCAGTGCTTCCAGCTCTTCCTTGGTGTGGGTGTTCAAAAATTGTATTAACCTATTGGCCTATTTCAGCATGTGTCCCAATAAATCCCTGGCCTTTTAAACTTCTACTTGAGCTGCTGTCACCAAATCAATTTGCTCATGAATTATCTGTATTGATTTCCATATACTACTAATTGATTCACTGATGTTAGCCCACAAAATGCCCCTGATTTCTCCCAGAGGCTCGTTTAAATAGAGGTCCTTCTCTAATGCCTTTACTTTATTCTCCAATGCTTTTACCTCTCTTGTTTTTTCTGCCACAGTCATTTTAGATTTGTCATAACTTATTTCCAACTTGGCTAATTCTCTTTAGCATCTTTCAATTGTTGCCTGTTGCTGCCTGTTGCTGCTGTTGTTGAAGTACCTGCTGCCGATGATGTCGGGACAGTGGGAGGGACTGCTGTTGTTACTGTAGGAGGAGCAGTTGTAACTGTTGGAGCTGTTTGAGATGACTGGGAGGTTGACACTCCATTATTTTCCTGTAATGCCTTCTCCAATTCCTTCTCTGTTCCATTTAGTCTTTGATTCATTTTCAACAGCAAATCCATCATGTCTTCTTCTGCTTTTTCTTGCACAACCTCTATGGTTTGTGGATGCATAGTAATTGGAAATTTTAATTGTTTCCTGAGGGCAGCTATGTCATCCTCTTTTTTCTTCATTAATGCTTTTATTCCCTTGGCATCCTTGGGATCATGTCCCAGCTCAATGATAATTTCTTCCAAGGACTTTATCCTGTTGTCCTTGGCTAAAGAAGATGATTTTTCCAACTCTAGTTGGGCAAATGTGTTGTTTAATGAATTCTGCAATTGTTGAGCTAGTATGGCTTTGTCTGCCAATGTGGATTAGACCATTTCACCAGTTTGCTTGTGCAACTCAATCTGGTCCATAGGGTGAATTTCTTTGGCAAGAGCCTCCAGATTTGTTCTAATATAATAAACAGCTGACTGTGGCTGTTGCACTTTAGGCTTGAAGTGGCTTAAGATCATTTTCCCCTCTTTAATATCATATGCAGACATCGACCTTTGCTGTTTGATGGGGGTCATTTTGAGAAACTGATCTTAAAGTTACAGTCTTATTAGCTCATTTTGTGCCTTGATGTCTGTGAATGTTCTCTTAATATCAGAACTTTACTTACTTTGTGGTCTTGCTGAGAAAATTTCCACACTATGTTGTTTCCCCAATTGTTGTCCATGAGAACTGGTGGATGTTTCTACCATTGGAGATGTCAGTGGGCTAGTTGCCCTCTCACTTCTTGGACTTTCTATGATCTCCTCTATAACTTCCTCTTCAGGTAGAGGATCCACTCTCTGCCTCTTTGCCTCTGGTTGCTCTACTGGCCCACTTACAAGTGTGCTCTCTTCTCGATCCCTTTTTCTTCCCCTTTTCTCATTGAGAGGAGTCTGCAATGCTGGTATCTCTAGTGCTTTGGTTTGGGTAGGAGGAATTTTCCCTTGGCCTTGCTTTTTTGAGGATGTTGGCTGATCTGTCATTATGTGTTGTTCTGAATCCAGCACTTCTTTGCCCTTTGATGACCCTGCAGCTGGAGTAATGCTTTCTTGGGCTGGTTGTTGTGAAGTTGTAGCAGATGATTTGCCCACTCCGGTTTGCTGAGGCAATTTGAAAGAGACTTGTCCAAAAGAGTCCAGGTCAAGAGTCTTTTCAAGATTTTTCATTACTTTTTCCATCTTTTCTTCCTCAGCAATCTGTTCTACCAATGTGCCCTCTACCCATTCATCATGATTAGCATACTGCTCTATTTCAGGGATTCTACAATGATCATAGCCTGATAGCCTATTTTTTATCTTTCTATCATAGATGAATCCATTTTGGTCATAGGGTACCTACCAAAAGGTCCTTTTTAATTTGAGTTGTTCACTCAATATTTTTTTGGCATCTTTCCACCCTTCCTTTTTGTTAATGATGAAGGGGCCTAGTTGATTTCTTAATTTCAGTTGAGCCTTTTTCTTAGCAGCATAAAAATGAGTCAAATCTAAGCTAATAAATTGCCTGAAGTATTCAAGGGCAAATAGCCTCATAGGCACATATTTTGGCAATTTATAGGGGCATATCTCACAGCCATATATCCTGATCTCAGTGTGATTCTGGTAAAATTACCAGTCACCTATTTTCTAGCTTTTGGAGAGCTGTAAAATTTTCTGCATGTCACCAGAGAGTCTGGGAGGAGGAGTTCTCATCAGCAGAGAGGAGACCGGATGTATGAAAAAATCAATGAATTCACAATAAGTGTAAGGAGAATTATGGACTTGATGGAAGACTGAGGTCCAAAATATCACAAACCTCCTTTCTCCTTTAGCATCCAATTTCCTCATAGGGACCTGAAAACTATTTGTTTATAGTACAAGAACAGATCATATATATATGATGTGTACTTGAAGACTCTTTCTCTATTTAGACTCATGAATTTTTCATGGATTTTGTTGCTAATGAAGGTAGCAAAGTCAAATTTGACAGCAGGAGAATGTCCTGGAATAAATATGCACATCAAAGCTAAAATGGTTTCATCAACATATTCACTTGTTTTAAAACCCAGGACATAGGATATCATATCAATATCCAATCTTCCAGCTTCATTGAACTAGACATGGTGAAAATGAGGTGAATCTTTGGGCTGGCAATCTAGGCTCATGAATAACTTGGCAATTCGGCCTATTTCTACAGTGGATAGTTTAGAGCCTTGGTCTAGCAAATATTTCATGGATAGAGGAGCCAGAGGCTGAGTAGGTTTAAAGTGCAGCATTTCATTTATGGACTCAGGATTTATATGAAAAAGGACAGTTTTAGATGGAGTCATGACTGCTCTTTGAGTAGGCTCATAGTTGGCACAGCAGAGGCGGATTACATCTGGAAATACATTTACTGAGGGGAGATAGTATATGGGCAGATTGGATTCCCATATCCCATAGAGATTAGTTTTGTTTAGGTAACTATTTCTAATTTCACAAAATGCTTGCAGATGGTCTTTGTCACCAATTAAATCTTGTATTTGGAAGTCCCTATCAGCTAAGGGCAACCATTCCAGCGCCTTGTGAGCTGCATTCAGGGGAGCAACATTGAGGGCCAATGGAGCCTCCATTATTCAAATTCTGTGATTTTTTAATTTGAAATTTGGGTTTTATGCAGCAACAGTAGGTAAAATAATAGTTTCTGGGGGTTTTCTCAGGAAATTTGCAGGCAGAGGCCGACTTGATTTTAGCTCAGTGGGCGAAATTTACAGAGGGAGACAGAGTTTGAGGGATTTCTTAGTAAAACGGGCAACACCAGTGGTTACAGTGTGCAGGTTTGAAGGCAGCACAGTGTTTTTAATTCGAATTTGGGTTCTCCGGGCAATTTTACAGAAAAAACTAGAAAAATGAGGTTTGGGAGCAAAATTCGGGTAAATACCTGTTTTAATGAGCGCCCTGTGCGAAGTGCAGGTGGCAGACTGAGCTAGAAGGCCGAAGTGTGGAGTATTTTGGCTTGGCAGCAGACTGTGTGGTCGAATGACTACTTTCAGAAGAAAAATGGCATGCACAGGTCGCATAGAACAAACAAATAGAAATGAACAAAAAAGACCATTTCACGTCTTTTTTACAAAAATTTGATTTTGGTGGGTTTTGGCACACTTCGGTCGAGTGACGTCAGCATGACGCAACATTTGTTGTGTAGAGGGGGTACGGAGGCTGACTTGGCAGTGACGTGGCAGATGAGATGGCAGATGATGCGAAGGTGAGGTGGAGGACGACATGTTGGATGATGTCATTGAGGAGGTCAGTAGGAGGGAGCATAGGCGGTAAGCGGTTTGGCCCCCAGACCGCCTTTGGGCCATGGTGGTATTGGAGGGGGGGGCTGCGATCACCGCGGGCGCTTGACACCTATCTTCTGTACGGCGGCAATACTGCCCATTCCCCAGGCGCTATCGATCGGCACAAAAGGGCTTTCGATATGCATCGGAGCTGTCGTATCTGTGGACTATGATCCGACGGTTGACGGTGAATGAAACTAGCGGAGGGCTATGCCGCGAGGCCCGCAATATAATCCAATGTTTTGTAATGTTTCACGGTGTATTCAAACTTTGGTTAAATTTTCGGGTGCGGTTATTTATTTAACCAGATGTTAAATAAATCCCACGGTTTGGGCGCACAGGGTTATCAATGGCCCTGGATGAGCCATTAACCCCATAACCATTAGCATATGGCTATAATAAGCCAAGGGTCGGGATATTTACGCTTTTTTGGGTTTTTTTATGTAGTTTATATAATAGGGGTGGGGAAAACATTATATAGGAACTATATAATAAAGTTAGCATGTTAATATGAAAGGTAGGTTTGATCAAGACACTAAGTTTAAAAAGCAAAACTTAGGTTTAGGGAAATAAAAAGGGATCCTAGTCATGAATTTTAGAAACTTAACCACATGGAAGAAAGGTATTTTTACACAAGAAATGTGGCTTTTATTATCCTAAGTAGAAACAGAGTTTCACTTATTCTTTCTCATGAAATGAAGTGACCTAGGAGCACTGAGTAGATCTCAATGTCTTTGTAAGGAATTTAGTAAATGTTCTTGAAGAAATGAGGAGGGGAGTTAATCATGCTCCATCTGTTTTGTAGCTACCTTGCCATGGCACTTATGATATCCATGAGATAAATCATTTTCAAAGGAAAAAATTGCTCACAAACCTGCTTCTGCAACATCAAAACTGCCTACCTAGCCTAATACACCTAACATTTTTTCTTCCTTTTCCTTGGATGCATTTGAACTAGCAAACCCTTACTCTCTTCTTTTCTTTTAACTGCCATCCTATCTAAGTCTGCCCTTATCTCTTCCAGGGGCTCAGATTTAGCTGTTGAGCTCCTTTGCTTCTCTACCTAACTACTTATCTACCAAGCTTGAACTGTTTGGACAGATTTCATTCTCTACCTCTAAAACAAGAAATTTAAACATGGACTGGCCAAGATTGAGCTATTTGGCCATCCATCAACTGTGACAGAAGTCATTGATTGCACATATTGATCTTCTTTGCAAAAAATAGGATAGTAGTGGAATTTTGGGCTAGCACACTTTCCTGGTCTTTTCTTTGGGGTTCATTTTCTTTCTTCTTTGACCAATTCATTCTTTTTTCTCTTTGATTTTTCTTTTAAGGCATACCATCTTTTCATTTTTTAATTTTTTATTTTTTGAAAATATGGAACCTTTGCAGCATGAAAGGATGAACATATTTGGCATTTTCTCAGTCAATCATGAAATATGACACCTATTGGTATAGGAACCTAACATCCTATATGATTAAAGACCACAAGATTGGAATTTGTAGGATCGATCCCACCTATCACTAATAACAAAGCCTACTTTTGGGAGGGACAATTTTGCAATACCTCGAGTGTCGACATAGCAGAAGGTGATTGAGCCAGATCCTCCACTATATTATAATTTTGGGCTGCTCGAGCACGAGGATTAAATGTCGATTTGTGTACAACTCCCTTTGGTGGCTTAATTGTTAATTCAGGAATAATCGGTGGAACAACTTCTGGTGAAGTCATGGTCGAAGAACTAGGTTGATCAGTAGCCTAGTTATTTGACGATGATGGATTCCCGTAATATTTATTCCTTGTCAATACCAAAACATCATTTTGCTTATTTGCGATGGATATCATAAGCACTTGGGATGTGGAAGCATTATTAGTGGCAACCAAATGTGTTTTTGGGTTCGGAAATGGATCTATCAGCACCGCTGAGGTATTTGAAGCCTTTAAAAGTTTAGAGACCTCAGATCAATGTGAACAATCTCTTGTAAAATTCTTTTCGTTGCATATCAAACATGGATAATGAGGTTTCCTAGCCGAAGTAAGGGTTTCAGATGATTTTTCGGGAGTGGAATTCTCCTGTTTCTTCTTATTATTCTTCCCCTTCTTCTTGCCTCCTAGTTGCTTTGGATTTTTGCGTTTTTCATATGACATGACATTAATCTCAGAGGCAAGAGTGTTTGCAGATGAATTTGTATTTTGACTGGAAATAGCAAGAGCGTGACCATATGGTCCTCTCGTAGTTTGTGTGCTCGAGGAACCGATCACGCCATCGCCAGCATGAGAGTCCCTACTCGATTTTGGAGGCAGAGGAATGGTGAAAGCTGGTCTAGGTGCATCAGGAATTTTGTCATAGAGCATGCCTGATTGTGTATAAATCAGATCCAAATATTGGGCACGAGCAATGACTTGCTCTTCTGTGACAACTCCTCCTTTCGCCACATCCTCAGTGATAGATGGCAATAAGGACTTTATAAACCACTCAGCTAAAATCTAATCAAGAACATATGTATTTACCAATCAACGACGACACCGCCACTCATGAATATGATCTGATATGTGAGTGGAGGTAGTCTGTTTAAATTTGGTAAGAAGTTCTGTTCCAGTTTCGTACCTGATAGGTAACTGAAAGTGGGTTAAAAAGGTAGTGGCAAGAATGGTGAAGTTATCAAAAGAAGCTCTAGGTAATTCAATATACCATTTTGCAGCTGGACCTGTAAGCATTCTCTGGAAAACATGAAGTTTAATCGAATCATCATTTAGGGTGTTGGATGAACACCATAAATGAAAAGTAATTATGTGATTCGATGGGTCTTCTCCTAGATTTTCGTTGAACTTTGGAATGTCAGATGACAATCTATGTGGAATTGTCGGCCACCAAGGGGCATATGCAATTGGATCATTTGTGAGCTAGTTCAATTTTGGAAGTTCTAGAGTTGCTACAAATGGCAACTATCGATTCAGGTCGGGTGGAGAATACCCAGGATAAGATGGAATCGCTTGAGCAATAGGTCTTTGCATACCAGCATCGGGCATCTGCATCTGGTAGTCTTGGTAAGGTTGTTGGACATAACTAGTATAGGGCAATTGTTGATAACTAGTTTGGAAACATGGTTGTCCATAACTTGCAAAGCCTTGTTGCCCAGATCCTTGGTAAGCTTGATTCTACCCAAGACCAATTTGAGCTTGTGAACCAAGTCCGAACTGGGGTTGGGATTGCTGGAATTGAGGTTGTTGATATTGTGACAGCCATGGTTGTTGGGCCAACTACTATTTTCCAGTACTGGAAGATTGACCAAGTTGCGGATTAACCAGACCTGTGTGTTCCTGAGTCGTTCCGGATAAAGGAACGCTAACTTGAGGTTGCCAGTGAGCCCCAGAAACAAGCGGTTGTTGTATAAAAACCTAAGAAACTTGAGCCTTTTGCCTTGAAACCTAAGGTTGCGAGGAAGAAGGAATAATTTTTACGAGTTAAGATACAACAAGTTGTGCTTGTGACTGTGGCACAGTCGTAACAGCGGGTGTAGTTTTAATATTGGATATAGGTTGGATTGTTTGTGTTGGATATACAACCCTTGGTTGATCCAGCGGTACTGGAAGCCAACCACTAGCTCTAATTCTAGTTTGACCTGAATACTGTGGAAAACTCTCATATGGTTGTCCCCTAGAAAAAAGAGGAAACAGTGAGTTAGCATAGTGCTCTCCATATGGTCGCAATCCAGTGTTTAACGGATACATCGGTCTTTGATAACTGGCTTGCCCAAATTGATACTGATATGTAGGATCAAATTTTTGAGTTTCCATGTGAGAAAAACTAGATGGGATTCCGGACAAGTAAATGGGAGTTGACTATGGTGCAGAAGCACCCCTTAGTAGGTTCTAGCTAGTGATTGGTAACCAACTGGAATGGATGATGCACCATATAAGTGTGACTCAAGTGTACGAGAAAACATTGAAGGTGTGGCAACAGAAGATTCTGCTCTAGCTGCATCAAATGATACATTCCTAGATGTTGACAGTTGTTTAGACATGGTTAACTTATCCAAAAGTTGTCCTAACAATTCAATAGGAACTCGCGATGAGGCAGGATTAAATGAAGGAAAGTAATCAGCAGTAGCAGGATACAAATTAATCCCAGTTCCAAAATGAAATGGGGTGTTAGATGTGGGATCCTCTACTATCTCCTCTATAGCAATCAAACCAGGTGGAAGAGGTTGACTGTCAGGTCCGTAAAAGATTTCTGGAGCTGAAGAAGGTGTAGTCTCTACAGTGACAGATGTTGGAGGGGTAGCAACTTCTGGATACTGAAATTCAAAGTCCAGATGTTTAGGTAATTGAACTACCATCTCAAAGGGAGGTTCTTGAACAACTCCTGGTTCAAATGTAACCTCGGTTTGAACTGGAATGGATTCCAGACCAACTATAGATGGAGTTGTCTCAGGTTTAGAAGTTTTTACTGTTACACTAGGATCAGTTCTAATGTCCTCTGCTAATTGCAAAACTTCCTCTTTAAAGGTGGATGTACCAGAAATAATTGGAGTAACTAGAGTCTCTGAAGATGTTGAAACGAATGTTCCAAATAACCCAGATGAACTAGACTCAGTTAAACGAGACCGTTTTGTCCGAATTGGTTTCACTTTCAAAGGCAAAGACAGTTGACTTGCTAATCTCCTTGAATGATAGGGTTTTGATTGACTTTCTTCCACGATTGCAGATTACTTGATCAACTTAAAAATAAACTAAGGGAAACTGATGTTATTTCGTGGTCAATTTATTTTAACGACACTTTGGACACAACTTTTTTTTCTCAGTTTTAAAGAGTCGAGAAAAAGCTAAATATGAATCTAGTCGCCTTCGATTTTTAATGGGCCTGAAAGGACAAGTGATCAGATGGACCTTTTATTTTAGAGAGTCGAAAAGGAATGAAAGTGACTACTCTTGAGAATCGAGACAAAAAGGTTTACCAGACCAATCGCAAAACTACAATATACACCTTGGTGATAAATTAAAGAGAAATTACCAAGGACTTATGTACAGCAGTCAATCTTCCTGAATGCTGTGTTCAGTGCATTGCGATCGATAAGGCGGCAGACTCAGTTTCCTATGGATAAAGGATTTAAGCCTATTATGGTCTCCCAATATATACACGATGGTACAGGGAGCACAAGTCCGTGCTAGCACTTGTCGTATCAAAGAGGAGGAATCACCCAACCTTCAATGAAAACGATAGCCACTAGTTTTAACGACACCGGAACACATCTCTAGCCTAGACCTCTAAATGTGTTGCGTTAGATTCCAAAGCGTTGTTAAGTTCATTGAGGTTCATTTTAAAGTTGATCTTTCTTAAAAGTTTGCCTTTGATGGTTCACTGCGAAATGTGATCTCAAATCCCTAAAGATGCATCTACAATGATAAACAATCCTTTTGTTTATTTGACCAATGAAAATCCTAACTACAAGGGATAGAGCATAAAAGCACTTCTTTAGAAAACAACAAAGAGCACTCACTAATGCAATTTCCCTAAATCATCTTTTTGCACACAAACCAGAAAGCTAAAATGCAAATGCATGTATTTGTTTCCAGCTCTCCTTAATGTGAATGATTGAAGAAGGAAAATTAAATGTAGCAATGACTCAAAATGTTTCACACAAAATGACAAATTTGATAGTTTTTCTTCAAAGAGAGAAAGGAACACTCAAAACGACACTTTCAAACTTGAAGAAATATCTTTTTGACACTTTTAACGAACTCAAATCAAATCAAATGCATCAAGAATAGTTTAATCGACAGGCTACGAAGGAGGATTTTGCGACACTTCGCTTTTTCGACAAAAATTGAAAACTTTACGACACTTTTTCTATCGAAACGACAAATCGATTATCGCTATCTTTGACAATGGATTGTAAATGAAAAACAAAAACAAAAAAACATTCACCAATCCTAATCTAAATTGAGGCTGACCTAAGTGATGTAAGTTGGCTTCAGTGATGAGATATTATTCAAATTTAGCAAGCAACCCAACAGGAATGAAAACTAGTCAAAACCCTCAACTCCTAGATGGGAAAATTGAGTTTCAGTCATCCATTGCAGGTGCTAGTGATAGACAGTGCGATTCGTAGCACTTTTCCCTTTCAGGAACTGAGATGCATCTTAGGTTCCAGTTCAAGACAGTGCGATGGTCCAGGGAGCGATTTCTGAAAGTGTTTTGGCTCAAATTTGCAGCAGTTTTCAATGGATTAAGCTTGATTTTAATGAATAATGATAAGCAAAGTGTGATGGATTGTCCTAAGAGGTTACTAAGCTACCAACAAGGGCATTTTGATTCTTTTTCAAATCAAATTCTCAAGATATAAACTAAACCAGAGATTGATTGAAGTAGCATTTATCTACTACGCAATTGTATAACAAAAGCGGTTCGAAAGCTTCCTAGCTAGCTTCAGACTCTGTCTATAGTTTATATAATCCAACATAGAGCAATAAATAGAAAAAACAATCATCATTCCCTAGCAGAGTCACCAATTTGTTTCTGTGAAAATTAGTGTCTTTTCGAATGACTAATCCTCTAGGTTTGGTAGCTAACCTAGAAACAACAGTCAAAGCAATTCACTATCTTTCATATGAGTGATAGATAAGAAAGAGATTATGAAGACCAACCTGTAACTTTCGCTTCAATCCTCACTTGATCTCCCTCTCCTTTGGCTGATCCCGTAACTCCTCCCCATAATTAAAATGCTTGGAGAGTACCTGTACAACTACAGAAACAAAGACCTGTCAAAGCATAATGATCCATCACAACATAAAAATCATAGAATCAGAAATATGATATACAAAAGAATGCATTTACAGTTAACACAATCAATTGGGAAAAATCTTGAAGAACTTTATTGATAACAAGGAGAATTACAACCCATAAGATGTCTAATCCAGTGCCATCCTCCCAGATTCAAGCCTTCTTCACCTCATGAATAAGCAAGAACACACCAACAATAACACAATGCTCTCACCTCAATACTAAAACTAGCAGCACTTCCTTACAACTCAGAATAATTCAGCCCTCTGATCTCTTGGATGAGAGATCCTTTTATAGATGATTGCAAGAGTTTGAGTCATAAATGGGTGTGATGAATGCCATTCTATTTTTAGGGATTAGTTCTATGAAAGAGGGGAATAGGAGGTGGTTTCCTAGTTCCCTTAGTCATCCTTGGGCGAATTCAGAAGGGCAAGTGGCACAGGAGAAGTTTCTAGAAGTTTCCATGAGCAACCAACTCTCAAACTCTCCCAGAATTTTGTCCTACCTCACCCATCGCACCTACTAGAGGGCCAAATTGTGATGCATATCACTTTGACAGTGTAGTACCTGCTATGCATAGCACCCTAACACAGGGCTTTCAGCAATGATTCATTTTAGGCACTTTTTGGATGATTTTTGAGATGGAACTTTTGGGGAATGAGGCATTCAGATGACTTAGTTCTTTAGGGCATAAAACAACTATTTTAGGGGTTGATGAACCCTAATACATCGACATGTAAGTTTGGGGTTGATGTGCCCAAGTATGTCTATAACTCTCGGTATCTGTTATTAAAGGCCTACTGCATCTGAGCCCAATTTGTGATGTTATTGCCAGGTAACCCCATGAACCAGCGCAATGCTACATCCTTGAGAGTAGAAGGAAATGGTTTCAACTTTTTCTCATCTTCTGCATAGTCATAGGTTCGATAGATAACAACAAACTCAAACAAAAAGGTGCCAGGATCTTCTGTAGTCAATCCATGGAAGTGAGGTAGGGTTGAAGGGCTTATGTTTTTCATTTTAGTGTCCCCATTGGTCTCTCGGATGGGAAAGGTACCTTCTACTCTTTCTCCATTCCCCTTGCATTTCTGTTTTCATCCATTGTCTCAGGAGGGATGTCTTCTTCTTCTTCTTCCCCTATAGGTTCTTCAAATATCTCAGGTTGTTCTCCTAAAGGTTCTTCTTGATCACTGCCACCGAAGAAGAGAGAAGGGTGGCTATGTGATGTAGTGGGGGTGTTGGGAAAAGAATTTTCTTGAATTATCTCTGTTCCTATGAGGCATGAAAGGAAATCTTTTTGGTTGGCTTTTGTTTTTCACTGCTTGTACCTCCAAAACTAAAATTGATTGAACAGCAAATTGCAACTAACTGAAATGAACTTGCTAAAATCAAATTGCAGAACTAAAAAGGGAAGCAAATGAGATGCGGAAAGGAAAGCAAGGAAATGACTAATCTACTTTTGCTAGAATGGAAATAACAGAATTGAAAGGAAAGTAGGGAAATGACTAATCTACTTTTGTTGAAATGGAAATTGTAGAATTGAAAGGAAAGTGGGGAATGACTAATCTATTTTTGTTGAAATGGAAATTGCAGAAATTGGAAAGGAAATGTAGAAACTGAAAGGAACAACTACTCTACTTTTGGTGAAATAAACTACTTAGCAGAATGTGGCGATAGAAAATAGAAGAAAGCAGTAATCAAAAAATACTCTGACACTTCCCCAACAACGACGCAAAAAAGTGGTGAGCACTAGTATTACAACAATAATGCTACAACTCTTGGGCTTCCTACTTTACTTTTATCAACCCATTAGTTTGTAACAAACTTGGAAGCGACAGTGCTATATGCACAAGTACTAACTCTTACTGCAGGCTGTCACTTGGTCAGCTGGCGCAAGATCACTGGGAGCTCAAGCCAACTTCTATGAATTCAGAAGAAGCTCTATATGTGATGAAAGAAAGGGAAGCTTACTCTATAGAGGCTACTCTACTTGCAGAAAGGGAAAGCAGACCGAAATGTAAAGTAAACCTAGCAAACCCTAATTAACCAACTAATCTTACTTTTGCAGAAAGAGAGATGAAAAACCATAAAATGAATGCCATTACCTACTTAGGAAGTAAACGACATATAGTCAAGTTATTTATAGAAGGAAACGAGAAAAAAACATCTTTTTGGATTTTTATGTATTTTTAGGTGAAATTGGCATGCATGTAATTTATTTGTTTGTGAATGTAGCAGCGATTAGGTGGCGATGGAGGGTGGTTTTGGAGGTTGCAGAGGGTAGGAAGGTGTGGATGGGTCCTAGGAGGTCCTAAGTGGCCTTTTGGAGGATTTTCCTACAATCGGACTTCAAATATACACCTACAGGAGGCTGTAGGGGATCTATAAGAGCTCTACAGGAGATCTACAGGAGGATGCTGAGAGCATTTTTAGAGGTTCTGAAAGTGGGTGGAAAGGATAGCTGATGGATATGGTGATGTGTTAAGGTGTCTAGGGTTCATCAAGAAGGATCAGGAAAGAAAAATATGGTTGGACTTGGTCAAGGAAAGAGAGGAAAGTTCATGAGGAAAGTGCATAAAACGAAGGCAGATTTGTGAGGGATTTTGGGTGACCTATGGAACATAGATCAAAGAGAAATGGTTATGGCTGATTGGCTGACTTATTGTGAGAAGATGATTGCTACAAGAGAACTAAAAATCAAACACTAAGACTAAGCAAGCAAGGAAACTAAGTACATGAAAAAAAATAGAACTTTGCATCAAGCTAGTCTAAATTCTGATCTAGGAAAGTAAATGCTGAAAAATGCTACATGGAAAGAAAGCATGGAAGGAAAATTATTGCAAGATAGAAATGAGCATGATGAAATAGATCTACAGCAAAGCATTAACCTTCTAACAAGCTGCAACACTAGAAATCCTATGGAAAAGGCAAATCTGTGTTTTTTGTGGCAGCAAGAGGGTCTTGGCCTCAGTTCATGGTCCCAAAGGGAGGAAAGGAGGACAGGGCTCTATTGATGGCCTTTTTGTATCTTTTTCCTATCACTGTTCAACCTGCTACAGCAAACTAAAATGTAAACAACCTTTTAAATCACCAAAAGCAACCTACTTTTAACTGGGAGAGAAATTTATCTAACAACAACTAATCTATAAACTGAACCAAAGCATATAAATACAAAACAAGAGAAGCTTGGCTACTTGGATTGGGCCCAAACTTGAGAGCTTCAACCCTCTGAGGTAACTCAGTGCTAGCTCGAACAAGATCTCATCTTCATTATCAAAATAATAATAGGATTACATGAAACTATCAACAAAGTAAGCACGAAGTTGAGCAGAGCAAAGCTGCAACAAAAATTTGAAAATTTGACTAACTTCCAACAACCTAATGAGGCCCTAGGCCTCTCTACTTATACAACTGAAACTCCCAACATCTTCCTTAAAATTAGGGAGGCTTGGCTCCCAAGACTTGGGATAAACAGAATTTATCCTCCACTTGTTCGGCTGCCTCTTTAGTGCATTGATGTGGCTGCTTGTGCTCCGAGCTTCATGATGGAGAATTCGAAGTGGGGAGTCATAAATGAGGGGGATAACCTCGTATAAATCCTCTCCTTTGTCTTCTTCGAATATTTGCTACCAAATGTCCATTAAATTTTTGACTTTGTCTCCAAAATTGACCAAAAATCTGCATTAAACACACATTAGACTTCATGGCATAATGACCAACCCAACTCACTCTATTAGCATAAATATAATAAAAAACATGCAATAAACTAATGAGAATGGTGGATTAATCTAAGTTAGGAGGCAAAATGAGCCCATATAATTACCCATTTATGGGGCTCATCACATACTAGGGTGAGGAAGTTGTATGATAGTTCTATGATAACTCCATGGAAGCTGCATTTGGAGAAAAACTTGCAATAAGTGTGCACAAAGGTTTATGAAGATATCCATTCCCAACCAAGCCTGGGAACTGCTGATGAGAACAAACTGCATCAAGTATGTAAGTGGACATGAATAGCTTCACTTGCTGACCCTTGGGTGGATGTTGAACTTCTGTCACTTGTTCCTTCAACCTGAGAGCCAACATGTTGGACCAATTGAAAGGTCTTCCTTCGCTTGCCAATTGATCCAACAAAATCACCCAAATTTGAGGGAAGGTTTTTGTTCTCTCCTAGCCATATAGTGGCATGCGAAGATGAATAAGAGCTGATATTCCTTTCTCAATATCCTTGTCTTGTAAACCTGGTTGGGTGTCGTCCTAAGCTTGGATGGCTCTTTCACCTAGCTCTTCAAGATGTCTCTTGAGTTTGCACTGTTGTTGGAACTGGTGAAGGGTGTATTCATCGTGATCACTGACTGTGCGAAGTGATACATCTCCTAAAAGTCCTTTGCACTGAAGGTAGCAAGTTTTGTTCCACTAACACTACTCAACATCATTGTCTCTAGATTAGTATGTGATAAAATCCAGTGGATCATGTATGTGCATGGAAACACAAGATACCTACATGCTATCCGGTATAAGTTAGAGTTGTGTATGTTGAAATAAACCCTGCGGCCTTCTAGGTTCTCCTCAAATAAGACTAAAATGGTGTCATTGATTTCCCGCCATTTCATCTTGATCTCCTTGTCTATGAAAAACTTAATGTCTTCATAGATGGGAAAGCTTATAGACACTTTCTCGACTGCATCTCCAGTTGCACTCTCAACGGTGTCCTTTGACCATGCTCTCTTGGAATCCATTGTACCTATACTGGTGAGAGACAGACAAACACCTGTGATACCTGGAGACAGAGAAACACTCATGGCAAGCACAAGGTCAGTTGAAAACCAAAACAACTTGAAGATTGACATGCAACACAACTGGGTGACTGACTAAAAGATGCACAATTTTCACCAAGCGGCTGGGAGACTAACTTCCAAAACTACGCAGAACATAGTCCAGACTTTCAGCAGGCTAACTAACTGTTGAAACTACACAGAGCCCAGTCCATCTTGGCCTACTGAGGACTCAAACTGCACAATGTGTAGTTTCAGTTAGAAATGACTACAACCCGGTCAAATGCATATGTGAAATTCTAGGGGCCAGCAGGGCACTAGCTCTCATAATTGCATAGAGCAAGCCTGAAGGCCAATGTTGGGCAAGCTCTGTGCAACTTCTGGGAGACAGGTAGAGCCTTCACTCTCAGAAATGCGCAGTGCAATCCAGCAAGGCAAGGCCTAGGCCAAGGTAGATTAGACCCACCGATGGGCGAGTGAAAACATAAAAAGGTTGAATGCATGTGTGACATTGAGTGCATACATGAGTGAATGAACATGCATGCAAACAATGAGTGCATGATTCAGTAAACGAGAAAACAAGTAAGTGTGTGAAGCGATTCGCCGCAATGGCGATCGTTAGTGCATAAATAGTGGCATGCATGCAACAACAGTGAGGTGCAATAGAAAACTTGAAATAATGCTTCTACAAGCTAACATGTATTAAAACGACAAAAAGTGTTCAATGAAATAAATAAAACAACACTCACACAAACCGAAAAATAGAAAGTGACAGAAAAGCAGCAAAACACATGAAAAGCTGACTTACCCAGAAAAAGTTGGGCTGAGTATGCCGAATGCTACTAGATGTGATGTGGGATGCCAGACCTCCAAAATCAAAGTGAGGAATGAGCTCTAAAGCATCGAATAAATAATTTTGATAAGATCAAGGCTTATGACGTGCATGCCACAAATCTGGGAAAAAGTGACACTTGGTGGGAGGTTTGTAAAATGACTTTTGCATGTAATCTTTAGCTACTAAAAATGGATCCCCTTTCTTCTTTTTTGCTTTTTCAGGAAAAGAAGCACATGCATGCAAATCAAGATTGCTCAGTCCTAAAGGGAATTGGTCAACTTGGGAGCACATGCAATGGACTGTAAACCTTGGAGTGACTTTTGTACAGTTTTTGGGCCAAGGTAGCTTAGAACTGCCTAATTTTTTACAGCAAGACCATTAATGGGCTGCTCCCCGCAATTTCCAGAGGGAAGGTTGTATGTCTTATCTGTGTATTTATCGAGAGCAACAGACTGCCTAGATGGTATGCACAATTGTCAAGAGAAATGTTGATTCCCCTCCATATTTGTGCAAGTGAGACCAACAACCAGAAAATAACCAAGCTCCGGAATTTCATCTTGTGGGTGGGAGGAAAACAAGCTAGCATACACAAGTTGATAATCTACTGAAACTCAACTGAAGCATATGTACCTGGATAGTGCAAGACATGGTGCTAAGGATTGTTTGTAAGGAGGCTCCAAAATGAAGCTAAGGAAAAATTTTGGAGGGTGATTGTAGCCGCAACAACAGATGTCTATGCTCTTATTCCAAAGAATCAATGTTCTAAGTTAGGTCCAAAATAAAAAAGACTAGTCTTTTTTGGATATGGTGATGGATTTAAGGGATATAGATTGTGGGATCCTAGTGCCCACATAAATCATCATTAACATAGATGTAATATTTGATGAATTGTCATTCATAGAATCAGATGTACATGGTGAAATGAAACAGGTAAAAGTACTAGAGATTAAGTGAGTTCAATTGGAAACTAAATCATATTCAAGGGAGGAGGATCATGAATATGTTCATGAAGAAACTCCTATAGAAGAAAATGAGGATACAAAAATTTCTCAAGAAACAGAGGAAATACTGCAACAAATTGTATGACTATCTACACAAATTAGATATTTTCCTAAAAGGTATGATGATTTTGCTACATCTGTTTCTTTAATTGTTAATGATGGAGAACCTAGTTTTTATCAGGAAGCAATGGAAGTATCTGATAGTGATAAATCAAATGTAGTAATGAAAGAGGAAATATATGCCCTACAAAGAAATAAGACATGGAATCTGGTGGAACTTCCTAAGGGCATGAAACTTGTTGGTTGCAAGTGGGTTTACAGATTGAAGAAAAGTGTTGATGATATTGTTCATAACTACAAAGCAAGATTGGTTGAAAAAGGATATTCTCAAAAGGAAGGTATTGATTTCCATGATATTTTTTCATTAGTTATTAAGCTTGTTTCAATTTGAGTTGTGTTATCATTAGTTGCATTACTTGATCTAAAGTTAGAGAACCTACATGTCAAAACATCATTCTTACATGGGGGTTTGGATGGGGATATATATGGAACAAACAAAAGGGTTTGTTCAAAATCACAAAACGAGGTTTGTTTGCAAACTCAAAAATTCATTATATGGCCTGAAGTAGTCTCCCAGACAATGGTACAAGAAGTTTGATTCCTTCATGATGAGCTATGATTTCACCAAAAGTGAGTATAATCATTGTGTTTGCTTTCAAAAGTTAGAAAATGGCATATTCATTATTTTGGTGTTATATGTTGATGATATGCTTGTAGTAAGAAAAATAATTGTTGAGATCAACATGTTAAAGGCTAAGTTGGCTAGGACTTTCAAAATGAAGGATTTTGGTGCAACAAAAAAAATATCGAGCATGAAGATACACAGAGACAAGATAAATGGTAAGCTATGGTTATCACAAGAGAAGAATGTGGAGAAAATACTTCTGAGATTCAGTATGAATAATGTGAAATATGTTCAAATCCTTTTAGCTTCCAATTTCAAACTTTCTTTAGGTTTATGTCCTAGTAATGATGAAGAAAAGGAGGATTGGTCTCATGTACCATATGTTATTGTAGTAGGGTTCTTAAGAATGGTTATTACAAGGCTATATATTTCACATGCAAATGGTGTTGTCAGTATATACATGGCAAATCTAGGTAAAGAGAATTAGGCAACAGTGAAATGTGTGCTTCAATATCTTAGAGGCACAAGTAATTATTATATCACCTATAATGGTAGTAGTGATTCAGTTTGTGGTTAGGTTGATTCAAATTTTGCAGGTCACTGGGAAAAGAGGAGATCCACTTCTAGATATGTTTTTTCTCTTGCAATTGGATACATTAGTTGGATGTCAAAGCTTCAAAAAATAGTTATGTTATCCACTACTGAGGTAGAATACATAGTTGTCTCACATGCTTGCAAAGATGCAATTTGATTAAAAGGTTTGCTAGGTGAGTTTGGAAGGATGCAGGACAAGGTGCAAGTATTTTGTGATAGTCAAAGTGCTATTCATTTGGTGAGGAATCTAGCTTATCATAGTAAGAAAAAACATATACCTATTAAATACCATTTTGCAACACAACTTATTGATGAAAGTGGAGCAGTGTCTCTGGAAAAAGTCCATACAAAGCAAAATTGTGAAAGCATGTTCAAAAAACCAATTTTGTTAGAGAAGCTAAAATTGTTCCTAGCTTCTCTTGGCTTGCAAGGAAGGCGATGAATAATTTGGGCATGATATATTAGGTAAATTGTTGTCAAGGTGGAGTTTGTTAGAAGTTGTCTACTATTTCCCTATATCCTTGGGATAATAGCTAAAATTAGTTCTTTTGGTTTCGGTCATTTATCCTAATATAAGTTTTTTGAAAAACATATAAAATGAACTTTTTTGTTTTATGTAAGAAAATTCTTATATAATTGCTTTAAAAGTTGTGGGTAGATTTAGAAAAAATTTGATAGGTTGTTATTTATCCATGTAAGCCTATAGAGGCAATAAGGACAAAAAAAATGAATGGAGAGTGGGTTGAATGGTTGGATAATGTATGCATGTGATTTCGTTGTTCTAAATCTACCTTGAATAATAAGAATATTGATTATAATTTCCCTGTGGATGTTTCCCTCATAAGGAGGGTTTTACTATGTAAAACATTATATCAATTTATGTGTTTGATTATTCCACTATATTGCTTTTTTTTTGTAAGCAAATATAGTCACATTATATTAACATGCAAGAAATTACATAAAGTACAGTCAAGAGAGATTTCTTTGTCTCTGAGGGAGGAAACCATAGATGTAGAGTGGAAGAACTCTGCCCTAGTAGGGAAAAACCAAAGCCTTGCAGTTTTATTGTTTGCATTACAAAACAACTATTGATCAAAATCATGCTTTTGAGAATAGAGATTACATTATTGTTGCATGAACTAAGAAAATGATGCACAATGTGCCCAAAAAAGGTACATAATCGAGCCAATGAGCCATGTGGCTCCGAATTATTCGCCTTTGAGGTGATGGAATAGAAGTGACCAACAAACAGACCTGAATGTAGTGGGAGAACCAACTTGAAAGTTTCCATGTCGCCGAGAGCTAAATTCTTCCACATTGAAATTGCATCATTGCCACACTCAAGTCTCATTGTACCTGGGTCATTCCATGAACTTGCATGTTGCCTGTGTCTGCTGGGTACTCCTCTAAAATGTAGCATCCTCGAGGGTTGGGGCAAGGAGGAGGCGAGGGTGCATTAGCCATTCAAGGGATGAAAGTCTGGGAAGGAGGAGGATGAGCCACGGGGACACAAGGAAAGGGCAGGGAAGAGGAGAGAACCAACTGAGGTGGGAGGCAGAAGGAGCTGAGGAAGAAGAGGATAGAATGTTGGGCAAAAATTCCAGACCCAGGTCTCTGGCGAGTCATCTAAGAGAGGAGATACCAGGACTCTAATGAGTGGAGAGTTCAACAATCTAGACAATCAATTTCATTTTCTCTTGGGCATGTTCCTTCAATTGGCATGCAAGGAGGTTCCTAAGTTCCCAAAGTGTCAGGTGGCCCCTACGCAACTTCAATTCCTCCATAGCCAAGACTTCTCTCTATATGGAGTCAATAATCCCACTGTCAAACATGGTGACATGAGGACATCATCGAAATGGATAGGAGGTCACCCACAACCTCTTCCCCTATCTCGATTCATGGTCATGCAGAGCAATATTACAGTCACGATGTCGAAAAGTTCGTTGACGAGAATGTTAGAAGGAGAGTGGAGAATGTCGGAAGGAGAGTTGACGAGAGAAATGAACATGGGGGTTGTGAGTTTAATATCATGACACAGGAATAGAGAGATCTCGTACAAGGGAATCTGGCTTGCAAGAGGGGGAGTGAATGACACATGGTGTAAGGACCTCGAGATGCGGTTGGTGGACGTGTGAGGGTGCACCAGGTGAGGGCGCCAGCGAGTTGGACAACCGCAGAATGCACAAAGTGAAACGGGAGAAATGCGATATGTTTTGAGCGTCGAAGTGTATATACTGTGTGGGTGGTCCCCGGCGACCTGACAGGCGAACCACCACACAGGTGGGCAATCACATTACTTATTGTGTGGGCTGACGAGTTGAAACAACAAACGGGTCAACGGGTGTATGTGTGTTGGTGGGTCGACTGGGCACCCCACGCTATGGTAGAAACGCATATACATAGGCGGACGAGTTGGTGGTTGGATCAATCGAACTTGGACGAAGACAACAAGTTGTAGTGCGAGCTAGTGCACAGTTCTGCGATGAAGCAGGAAAGGCGTATGAGCCCGATCGAACGAGCAAGTTAGCTGGCAGACTTGGTTGGTAAATCATGCGAGTGAACTGGGTAGGCAGAGAACCCTACGGAAGGTTCGTGTAGGGCGACACGAGGGCGTGCCCACCAAATGAACGGTTGGACTAAATGACGATTGTACGAGGTGACATGGAGGTGCACCCGCCAAGTAGACTGAACGAAGGATCATGTGGGGCGACATGGAGGTGCACTCGCCAAACGAGGGTCGTTTGAGGTGACTTGCGGGTGGAGTTCCGACGAGGTGAAAAGAAGTGTGGGTTGTGAATGAAGGTGCAACCAGTGTGTGGAGGCGCCCAAGTTGGGTGACACAGACACGGGTAGCGGCGCCCATGTTGGGTAACGACACGAGACATGCTACGGACTGAACAAACGCGTTCAAGGGAAAATGAAGAGTTGGATGAGTCGTGCGGAGGCCGTTCGGGCATGCCAACGAGCTGGGAAACTGAGTTTGCTGATGAATGTAAATTTGGCTAAGTGTAAATTTGGGGTTTCCTCAAGATTTAACTTATACATATATATTGATATTGTGGGCAGACTCATTACAGGGAGTTGCCCCTCCATTTATACTATTGTGCATTTATGTGTTAATTCTGTTTATGGTGAATGTTAATGGTTTCACTGTGTATAAAGGAAAACATAATACATGGTAAAGAAGAAAATAAACTAAGTATTGAAAGTTAGGCGTAGTCCACGATTGAAAGTGTTGGTGAAAAGAAAGTGGTCGGTGGTGCCGCACCTCCTATAGTGTGGTTGGAAGAGTACCAACAGCATAGGGGCATGACACATGGTGTGGAGGAGGAGCCATGTGGGAGCTGCAAGCTACGCACTTTAGAGTGAGAACTTGGATTCGTAGGGTCACCCAGATTCAGGAAATTCTACTACCTTCTTTAGTTGTTGTTATTTTCTGCAATTAAAATTTATTTTTTGGTTATGCTTTCTTTGTTCAACTCAACAGATAATTATAGGTTGTGTGGTTTTTCTTGAATAACAACATTGAATCAACCACATCCAGTGATGTTGTCCCCATTGCTGGTTTGACAACTAAAATATGATAGATTTTCCCACTGTTTAAAAAAAAAGTTATTGATAATTTCTTTTCTTTAAATATGAAATGCCATCTCTAATTTCAGAGGTATAGATATTTTAAGTTTTTGTGGATAATTCTATAGTTGAGGCTTTTAGTATTTTTTTTTCTAATTTTTTAATACTTGACTTTCCTTGATCAATGTTTGATTTGGTTCATTTGTGCATTATTTAAATTATTCTAATTCCTTATAACAATTCAAAATTTAGTTGTAACAATATTAAAATATACGGGCTTCCATTTTGCACTAAAATTGCTTCTATTTGGTTAAGAGCTAGTCTTTTCCAGATGTAAGGAAACGGATTAATGACCCAAGAGCTAAAGACATTTGGAATAAGTAGAAGCTAGCCACTTTACAGACCAGAAACAAGTAATTTCAGGGAGTATAGTTTTCCTTAAATAACAATAATAATTAGTCTACATTTTCAACTAACAATAATTGTCCCATGACTAATTTGACAACTAAATATAATAATATTCCCACTATTTAAAAAAATATATTGAAATATAATTCAACAAAAATGCCCCTATTAAACCATATGATATTTGGACAAGGAAAAGCATTTCCCCACTACATGAATGAACTATTGTAGCCTTTGATATTTTACGGATGAAAAAATGGAATGTCAAAATTTACAAAGAGGAATTCAATCACTTGGCCCTATTGAAAAGAACACCTTTCGCATGAGTCGAATGGAAAATTATGTGAATATGTAAACCAAATGACTTTAAAGTTTAAACTAGGCATTTTAGAGTTGCAAATTGACGCACTTGTGGATTTAGGAGACACTTTAAAGCTTCCGATTGTTGAGATTGCAACAAGATGATGGAGCTTAGTGAAAAGAGTCGCCTTCACTAAGTGGGCCCGCAGGCTATTTTTGGCGCAAGTCTATTTTTAGACTATGTCTATTTTTAGACATATGGATCATGTCTATGTTTATGGATGATTGATCAAGTTGGGAAAATAGATGGACTTCTATTTTTGATGAAAGTGTGAGTGATCACAGTGTGAGTGATCAAGTCTATTTTTAGACTCGCTGTCAAAAATAGAAAAGTCAAATATTATTATCTCACAATAATATTTGGACTATAAACTTAATCTTATTCTCTTGGAGCACTTCAGTTTGAGCTACGGAAGTGGCACATGCAGCTGTCAGAAGGAAATTCGTTTTTCTTATGAGTCAGTTGAGTTGTTGCATGCATGACTTCAGTTAGAACTCAAGTGAGTTGAGTTTAGTGGACTGGAGGTACAGTTGATGGAGTTGTGTTCAGTTTAACTTAGTTAAACTGGTTGTAGTTAGTCTAACTGCAGATAGACTAATGATGAGTTGTTAAACTAATTATTAACTCATAATACAACTAAAGAATACATCAGTTAACTCAGTTGCATGTCAGTGCATGTTCAGTTCAACAGGGACAGGTGGTAGAGAATCAGATTGCTATCAGTTGTGACTATAGTTGTGCACCAGATCTTGCACAATCAAAGGATTGAGTATGCCAATGAGTTTGCTCACGTATTTGGCCCGCATTTTAGCCTTTGCTCACGTCCACAAAGGGTGAGTGACTATTTTGCAGGTGAAAATCGAGTTTGGGAAGTAATTCTCATCAGTTCTTGAGCAGGTATTGAGCAGTGGAGGCAGGCAAGCAGTGGAAGAGATTTGGAGATCAGATCTGAGCTGTATTGTGTGTAACAGAGGTGGAGATACTTGTGAGAAGTATTATGCTGTGTAATGTTACATGACTCAATCATTAATATACAGATAGTGTGGGGTTTTTAGCGAGATGTTTTCCCCGTGATACATACTGTGTTAATGTGTGAATGCTCTTGATGTTTTATTGTTATTGATGCTGCTATATTCTTGATCAACGTAGAGGAGCTTATGTATTGTGTATGTTTTCCGCATTAGTACATGATCAGGATAATCTCCATTGAATATGTGTTAAATTATTCAAAATTTCTACATGGTATCGGAGCAACTTGATTTGTAGAAGAGATTTTTACAGGATATCAAGCGAGGATTGATCATCAGATCTACTATTCAGGAAGTGTTTACATTCTATTTCTTCAGGCAGAGTCTATAATCGGGCCAGGTAGCCTTTGGATTCATCCTTCCTTTAGAAGGTGAAATATCCGGTAAAATCCCATACAGTCAATCTCTGTACGAGAAATATTTTGTTCTCACGAATTCTAGATCGGAAGCAGTTGAGTTGGTTGCTGGTGGAAATTCGAATTTGCAGCAGTGTTGTTGAAAATGTCTTTCAACGGATTGCAAATGTTATTCCAAAGCAAGAGCGACCTGGCGTTCAAGGATAAACTCAGTAACAATAAAGGTGAGAATGGATCTTCATCAAAGGTATCTAATGAAGAGAATTGCGCTTTGGCTGCCAAAGCAAAGAAGGGGAAGAACAAGAAAGCTTCTCATTCCGGTGCGAAAGGCAAGAAGCAGGATATGTCCAAGGTGAAGTGTTTTCACTGTCACCAGCACGGACGCTATGCCACAAATTGTCCGCAGAAGAAGAAGAACAAGCAAGCTGCTGGATCTGTAGGGGGAGAGGCCTTAGCTTCTCAGTTTGAGCTTGATTTTTCATTGATCGCATGCTTGGTTTCAAGTGTGATGGGATCAGTGTGGTTTCTGGACAGTGGTGCGTCTTTTCACATGATGGGAGATAGAGATTTGTTCTCTGATCTAAAGGACAAAGATCTTGGAGTGCACATCGAGATGGGTGATGATGGTAGATACAGTGCGACCGGTATCGGTACCATTTCCTTTGAGAGGGAGTCTGGTAAACCCTTTGTATTGAAGGAAGTCATGCATGTTCCAGGATTGAAGAAGAATCTCATCTCAGTGGCGATGTTAGAAGACAAGGGGTATGATGTTGTTTTCAGTGAGGGAAAGGCCTTCCTGCGCAGCAAGACAACTGGTGAGACCCGGAAGATAGGGGTTCGAGTGAGGAACCTTTATCAGTTGCATGTAGATGGATGCGCAGCAATGGCAGGCAAGGCAGAAGGATTGGTGAGCCGGGATGATGGCGAGTTGTGGCACAGGAGATTGGGTCACCTTCACCATGGAGCCTTGAAGATACTGCAGCAGATCACTATAGGGCTTCCTAAAGGCACACTTGCACAGTCAGATCAATGCAAGGGGCGTACTTTGGGGAATTTTGTGAAAGCCACCTTTCACGAGAAGGATAGTCGCGCCACGACGATCCTTGAGAGAATTCACACAGACGTGTGTGGACCTTTCTCAGTTGCTTCGACAGCAAAACACAGGTATTATGTGATTTTTGTTGATGATTTCTCTCGTAAGTGCTGGATCTTCTTCATGCAGAAGAAGAGCGAGACATATTCAAAGTTCTGTGAATTCAAAGCACTGGTCGAGAAGGAGTCGGGGAAGAAGGTGAAGGCTCTTAGGAGCGATAATGGTGGTGAATACATCTCGGACGAGTTCAAGGATTTCTGCAAGGCAGAAGGGATTCGTAGAGAGCTCATAGCTCCCCATAACCCACAGTAGAACGGGGTAGCTGAGCGGAAGAACAAAACGATTGTGGGTGCTGCACGGGCAATGTTGCATGATCAGGGCCTACCCCTTCACTTGTGGGCGGAAGCATGCAATATAGCAGTTTATGTGCAGAACCGTTGTCCTCATAGGATACTTGGCATGAGTACACCCGAGGAGGCTTATTCTGGTAAGAAGCCTGATCTTTCTCATTTGAGGATTTTTGGTGCTAACGTTTACATGCATGTGACGAAGGATGCCAGAAAGAAGTTGGAGCCGACTGCAGAGGTTGGGATATTTATGGGGTACACTGATACACCCCACAACTATCATGTGTATTTGCCAGACAGTGGTAAAACTGTTGTGCGACGGGATATAAAATTTCAGGAGGAGAAAGCCATGAAGTGTTCGCTTGAGAGGGAGCTACACTTGCATGCAGATGAGGAGCTATTAGTTCCTAAGGATGAGCTTCAGGACGTGGATCAGCCACAGGACGAGGTTCATGGAGTGGAAGAGACCACTCATGCAGCGCCAACCATCAGAGGGCGAAAGCGCTTGACAGAAGCTGAGCGACTGGCTCAAGATGCAGAGAAAGTTGTAGGACCACCTACAGCCCAACGCAGGCAGAGACAGTCACCTGATCGGTACACTGGATACATGGCTCTTATGAGCAAGTGTGTTGTGACTGAGCCATCCTCTTTCGAGGAAGCTGTGGAGGATCCCGCATGGGTAGACGCCATGGTGGAAGAGTATGATTCTATTGTCAGAAACAGTGCATGGGAGATTGTTCCTAGACCGGAAGGGAAATCAGTGGTGGGTTCGAGATGGATCTACAAAGTTAAGCAGGCAGCTGACGGGAGTGTGGAGAAGTACAAGGCAAGATTTGTTGCCCGAGGCTTTTCACAGATTGAGGGGATCGATTATGAGGAGACCTTTGCACCTGTCGCAAGGTATTCTTCCATACGGACGATTCTTGCTCTCTCAGCGCAGATGGGATGGCACATTCATCAGATGGATGTGAAGACTGCGTTCCTCAACGGAGTCATTGAGGAGGAGGTGTACATTGAGCAACCCGAAGGCTTTGAAGTCTTCAGCAGCGAGTCGCATGTGTGCAGGCTCAAGAGAGCGCTGTATGGGTTGAAGCAAGCACCACGTGCTTGGTACACACGGATAGACAGCTATTTCACAGGACTTGGATTCTCCAAGAGCGAGGCGGATCCGAACCTATACCAGATTGTGGTGGAGGGTAAGTTGCTTATCATTGTACTGTATGTTGATGATTTGATTCTAACGGGTGATGAGCTGTTGATACTGTCATGCAAGAAGGATCTTGCTACAGAGTTTGAGATGAAGGATTTGGGCCTCCTTCACTATTTCCTAGGATTGGAAATATGGCAGCGCAGTGGTGGACTGTTTGTTTCTCAGGGCAAGTATGCTCGGGAGATACTGGAGAAGTTCAACATGCATGGCTGCAAGCCTGTTGATACTCCTCTTCCTGGAGGTTGGAGGAAGGAGGATGCCACTTCGGGAGAAGAAGTGGATGCCACTGTTTATCGACAGTTGGTGGGGTCGCTGATGTATTTGGTCAATACACGACCTGATATATGCTATGCAGTTAACCAGCTTTCACAAGCTATGGTTAAGCCTACCAAGCTCTTCTGGAAGGCGGGCAAGCATGTATTGCGCTACTTGAGAGGCACATCGGGATATGGTTTGTGGTACAGACAGGAGGATGAGGTGAAGCTATGTGGCTTCACGGATGCAGATTGGGCAGGGAGCCCAACAGACAGAAAGAGCACATCAGGAGGGGTCTTCAGTATCGGATCGACAGCAGTTTCTTGGTACAGCAGGAAGCAGAGATCTGTGGCACTCAGTTCAGCGGAGGCCGAGTATATGGCAGCAAGTTTGGCTGCATGCGAGGCTATATGGATGAGGAAGATCCTGGTTGGTTTGTTCGGTTCTCATTTGGATCCTACTGTGATTTACTGTGATAACCAGAGTTGCATTAAACTCTCGGCTAATCCTGTATTTCATGATAGATCTAAACATATTGACATCAGGTACCATCATATCAGAGATTGTGTGCAGCGAAGGATCATGTTACTTTCGTACATTCCAACGGAGGATCAGGATGCTGATATTCTGACGAAGGCTCTCACCAGGAGAAAATTCGAGTACCATCGAGGTAGGATAGGGGTTGCTGATAATCCATATCTTGTCGAGAGGGAGTGTTGAGATTGCAACAAGATGATGGAGCTTAGTGAAAAGAGTCGCCTTCACTAAGTGGGCCCGCAGGCTATTTTTGGCGCAAGTCTATTTTTAGACTATGTCTATTTTTAGACATATGGATCATGTCTATGTTTATGGATGATTGATCAAGTTGGGAAAATAGATGGACTTCTATTTTTGATGAAAGTGTGAGTGATCACAGTGTGAGTGATCAAGTCTATTTTTAGACTCGCTGTCAAAAATAGAAAAGTCAAATATTATTATCTCACAATAATATTTGGACTATAAACTTAATCTTATTCTCTTGGAGCACTTCAGTTTGAGCTACGGAAGTGGCACATGCAGCTGTCAGAAGGAAATTCGTTTTTCTTATGAGTCAGTTGAGTTGTTGCATGCATGACTTCAGTTAGAACTCAAGTGAGTTGAGTTTAGTGGACTGGAGGTACAGTTGATGGAGTTGTGTTCAGTTTAACTTAGTTAAACTGGTTGTAGTTAGTCTAACTGCAGATAGACTAATGATGAGTTGTTAAACTAATTATTAACTCATAATACAACTAAAGAATACATCAGTTAACTCAGTTGCATGTCAGTGCATGTTCAGTTCAACAGGGACAGGTGGTAGAGAATCAGATTGCTATCAGTTGTGACTATAGTTGTGCACCAGATCTTGCACAATCAAAGGATTGAGTATGCCAATGAGTTTGCTCACGTATTTGGCCCGCATTTTAGCCTTTGCTCACGTCCACAAAGGGTGAGTGACTATTTTGCAGGTGAAAATCGAGTTTGGGAAGTAATTCTCATCAGTTCTTGAGCAGGTATTGAGCAGTGGAGGCAGGCAAGTAGTGGAAGAGATTTGGAGATCAGATCTGAGCTGTATTGTGTGTAACAGAGGTGGAGATACTTGTGAGAAGTATTATGCTGTGTAATGTTACATGACTCAATCATTAATATACAGATAGTGTGGGGTTTTTAGCGAGATGCTTTCCCCGTGATACATACTGTGTTAATGTGTGAATGCTCTTGATGTTTTATTGTTATTGATGCTGCTATATTCTTGATCAACGTAGAGGAGCTTATGTATTGTGTATGTTTTCCGCATTAGTACATGATCAGGATAATCTCCATTGAATATGTGTTAAATTATTCAAAATTTCTACACCGATTTTAGTTATTTCTAATCGGTAAGTTTTTTTTTTTTTTACATAAATAATTATTAAAATAGATTAAACATATATCGAACCTAGGCGTTGAATTGTTACACAAAACAGGGAATCGTAATTATTACACTATCTATGTTTTATCTTCTTTAAATGGTACGAGAAGAATCGTTGTAGCCATTTAGAATGAAGATTAGTTGGAATGAATAGTGGTTTCCATTTCGAATGAAGATGAGTGGTCATGAATATGAAAAGTAATTGTTATGAATACATAGGTAATTAATATTTATTGTGTTATTGATCCATTAATGTGTATGGAGGTACCATTGGATTTATGCAAGTACATTATTCAGAGATGAACATATACAACCCTACTCATTAATGAGCCAATAACACCCTAAATATTGGTTGCCGAATAAGTAGCCTAGTAGTTAATTCCTATAATGTGTGAGATATGATTACCTACTGAAGTAGTTGATTGGGAAAGAGGCTACGATAAAGAGGAGTCACTTTTGTAGCAGTTTAGAATGAAGATTAGTTGGAATAAATAGTTGTTTCTATTTAGAATGAAGGTGTGAGTGGTGATTAGCTGCTACAGTAGTTGATTGGGAAAGAGGCTAAGATAAAGAGGAGTCACTTTTGTAGTAGTTTAGAATGAAGATTAGTTGGAATAAATAGTTGTTTCTATTTATGAAGATTAGTTGTCATGAATATGTAGGCAACCAATATTTACTATGCTATTAATTCATTAATGACTAAAAGACTATTGGATTTAAGCAAGTACATTATCGAGTTGTGAACATATACAACCCCACTCATTAATAAAACACTAACACCCTAAATATTGGTTGCCAACTAAGTAGCCTAGTAATTAATTCATGTAACATATGAGTGGTGGTTAGCTGCTAGAGTAGTTGATTAGGAGAGAGGCTACAACAAAGAGGAGTCACTTCTGTAGTGGTAACCATATGTTGAAGCATTAGATGTTATCACCTTCTTCTTCTGTTTTGTTGTTTATTATGATAAAATGGCAGCATCCGAATCCCACTTCAAGAGTGTCGATGGACAGACATAGAAGCAACCAAAATTATCACTTAATGGGAAATAAGGCCAAGGAGAGTGTAGTGTTGCAGCTGAAGAGAATTGGGACATTAATCACAACCGATCGTCATCCAATGTGTCCATATTTAGAGTTCTGAACATCCTAATTACGGGCATGGTAGAAAGTGAAGCATATGTTCCCAAAAGAGTTTCATTGGGTCCATATCATCATGAAACTGAAAAGCTTCATTCAATGGAAAGTCACAAAGAAATATCCCTGCAAAGGATGACGAACGGGTTCAATAATCTCGCCAATGATTTCTCCGAGGATATCGTGAAAATCAGGGACAACTATGAAGACAATCAGTCTTGCCTTCTGTGTGTTTTTCTCAAGTTCTAGTTGCTTTGCTCATAGAGCTTGGGGAGGTGTGGAGTTCTTGGGGTGCTTTCTTGTTTCAACTAGGGTGGACATCTGGGTGGTCAATTTTCCACACACCCATTTGCATATGTTTAGATGATATCTCAATAGTAGGGTTCATTGCATGCCTTATTAACATCAATCCCTTATCTTGTTCACATTTGTCGTATGGTCATTTCTCTACGGTGTATTACTATTGTCTCTCTGCTCTTATGGCTCCTCGGCAAAAAATGCCAACTCGCAGAGGATGAATGACAAGCACCTCTTCCTCATCTCGGCTATTCTTTAGGTTGGAGTTTGTGGTGAATTATTTTGACTTCATTCCTCTAGAAGTAAGGCAGGAAATTATCCTCCTAGAATCGAAATAATTTGGTGAAAGGTCTTATTTTTCACATTCATAGGTTGTTGGAGACCGCCTCAAATGGATCCTAGATCCAGGGATATTCAGGAAGCATCGACTTCGTTTTCTACATTCCATAACATTGCATTAGAAAATGTAGACTTTGCTTCGCATGGTTCTTCGGAAAAAGTAGGTAGACAACTACAAATGGTTTGTAGGTTAGGAAGATATTAAAAGGATTCTTTGGAACATCCGGTTCAACCTTGATGACCTTGGGACCAGATTAGCAAGGGTTGAAAACTTTGTAGTCTCCAATTCAAAGACTAAATAGACAAAGGAGAATGAAACCCATGTTATCATAAATGGCCCACCAATGAATGCTTCACCTCTGGTAGCCATCTCTCCACAAGTGAACTCATCGCCCCACTTTATAGTTATAGACTAAAGCTTTTAATGGATTCTTCAGTTGTAATTCTGGTATGGACGTTTGGCATGGTGGTGTGGTTTTCTTGGTGTTATTGTGGTTCTTTATCCAGACCTTCGAAGGTCTTTCTTTTTTTTGAGAGATCACATCTCGTTTTGAGTAAGGCACGTGGTTAAGTCTAGTATCTTAATGTCATGTTCAGTATGCTCTCTTGATGGTTAAGTCTAGTATCTTACTATCTAGTTTGAAATTTTAATGGCTTTTTTGTATACCTGGTTAAGGCTCTACATGGTTAAGTCTAATATCTTACTATCTAGTTCGAAATTTTAATGGTTTTTTATATACCTGATTAAGGCACTTGTTTCCTCCGTGAATTTTTTGGTCAAAGGAGCATAAGTGTTATCAATGTAATACTCTTTTTTATTAATGGAAATCACTTGCTGAAGCTTAAAAAAAAGATAAAAAAAGATAAAAAAAGATTACCACTACATGAATAGTGTAACCTTTGATTTTGCTGATGAAATAATTCAAGAAATCATCACTATTCAATAAAACACCTTTCGCAAAAGCCAAATGGCAAATTATGTGAATATGTAAACCAAAGGACTCTAAACTAGGTATTTGCATATTAATGCTTGTGTGAGTTTAGTAGACACTTTAAAATTTCCAATTTTTTAAAATTTCATATGTATTTTTAGTTTTTCCAAAAATAATTATTAACCTACATAGATTAAATATAAGTAGAACTTTGGCATTGGAATCGTTACACAAAACAGAGAATGATAATTGTGACTTAAGTTTTTATGATAGACATACTTTACCTAAGCAATTAACTATCTTATATTCTTAAAAAACCAAATTTCGCCCTCCCATATTTAAATATAACACAACAATAATCAATCACAAAAATAATCTCTCTTTATAAGGCAACAATTATCGACAACCAAAACTCATATATCTGCCAACCACATTAACTAGTTAATTATTACACTATCTATCCTGTACCTTCTCTAAATGGTACGAGAAGAATAGTTGTTGCAATTTAGAATGAAGATTGGTTGTCATGAATATGTAGACTAGTAGTTAATTCCTGTAGCCTGTCAGTAATAGTTAGTTGTTGTAGTAGCTGATTGGAAATGATAAAGAGGAGTCACTTGTGTAGTGTGTAACCATATGTTGAAGCGTTACACACTATCATCATCTTCTTCTGTTGTTCTGCTAATTGTTCTCATAAAATGCCTCAATCCGAGTTCCACTTCAAGAGTGACGATGCACAGACGTCACAGTAGAAGCAACCGATAGAATCACGTAACAGGAAAGAAGTGCATTTAAGCACCACAACATAGGGTTATATAAAAGGAAAGGAATTGACCGTTTTCATTTGGTAATATGCACTAGGTTATTTTGTTCTTCCATACAATTCTTCATTTGTATGTTCATAATATATGATAGACATGTGTTCATTTATATGTGACCAACTGATATTAAATAGCAAGAACCCTCATAGGATCTATCATGGGACCTATTAGGGATTCCTCTGGTTCTACATATTTAGAACTGGGAACTGTACAGGATGGTTGGGAACCCACTTTCTCGATTTCCAAGTTACTAACCTCAATTCCCCATTTTATGTATACATTATAGAATAAACTTCCATGTGCAAATTAATTAATTGATTAATTTTTTGAATAAAATTTCACAGCAATTCACAAAAAAAAAACAATCTCCCATAAGCCACAAGGACCTCTAGCGTAATGTGTCCTAGATTATTTATTGTCTTACTCACCAACCATTCATTATTTTCATATTTACATTATGGTATATCATCATAAGTGATGTTGGTTCTCGTTGCAATATTCTATAGACAACATTTGTACATGCATACTTGTACTTTCTTACATTTCTAGACATAAATTTACATACAAACTTTCGTCTTTCCTTTGTGTTAGCCATTTATAAATCAACACATTCGCAGATTGATGACCTTTTAAATACAGTAAGTCTAAATTTGAAGACTTATCTGAGATATTCTGGGGAATATGCAAGGGGATCTCACAATCCACCGAACCTTAAGTTAGTTGCTGACCTAGCTAACCTTGACCTTCAACCCTTTCCAGTTAGAGAATCCACAATTTTCAAGA
Organism: Pinus tabuliformis; assembly: GCA_031772625.1. Lineage (NCBI taxonomy): Eukaryota > Viridiplantae > Streptophyta > Pinopsida > Pinales > Pinaceae > Pinus > Pinus tabuliformis. The sequence continues at coordinate 1,562,280,447 of CM062804.1, forward strand.
ATATATTTCTGTAACCCTCGAGAAGTGTCGTAATTTTTTCAAAGGGTTCCACTAGTCTTTCTCTCCCACATTAATTTCAATCAATCAAGACCATATTCTTGGCATTTAATTTCAATCAAGACCATATTCTTGGCATTTATCTCTGACCATTTATCTCTAATCATTGTATTTCCAGACTCATAAAATTCTTCACTTAACATTCTTTCTTGTTTTGATACACTTCCATAGCTTTCTTTTCCTTCCACTATCCTCTCTTTCTCTCCGAGAGAATAAGCACAAATGAGGAAATTTTCTCTTTTGTTATTTCCCCATTTTGGGGTATAACTAATTCTTCAACAACTTCTTTGATTGTTAGGGATTTAATTCTATATCCCTCTACATATTCTCAAGAATATCAATGCGATAAAATTTCATTTCCCTTTTCTTTTAAATATTTAAATATATAAAAATATTTCTCGCAAATAACAAAACATGTAAATTCTATACTCCAATAACATGTAAATTCTATACTCCAATTTTCCAATTTTACTGTAGTTCAACTTTAACTAATATAGTCACACTAGTGGGGGTATTACAAAATCAAGCTACATCACATTAATATAGTGCTTATGATATCTAATAGATGCTAAACTAAGAGATTGTTTGTTGAGAAAATATCTCAACGACACAATTCAACCAACAAACCCAACTATCAGTGTTCTATCATAAGCCTTAACTCTAAGTCCCTCCATTAATGCTTAAATTACAAAATTAACATTATAGAGATCAATACATGAATCCCAAATTTCAACACAAATATTTGTTATATAGTTTTGTATGGTCTTCATCAGCCCTTATACCCAGTCTGGAATCTCCCGGACTACGTTATTTCTCCACCACAACTTCAAGCTTACCACTTGACCCATTTAAGTCACAAATACCTCTAACCATCATTGAGGTACTTGTAATGATCAACAATATTGACATACTTGTCTGATCGAGGCTTACACAAGAAAATGGACCTACCACTACCTGTCAGATATTTCACTTTCGGCTAGCCATCAGTTTCTAGGAAGGAATTATGGATACTGACTTTATTTAGAGCTTGATCATATAACTTGACCTCTATAACACACAAGGATATCATATTATAACCAATTGTATTTGTTCAACAGTTTCCGAGCACTAGGAACAACAAACCATAATAGTATCTAAACATAATAAAACTAGTGATGTGTTCATGGGTCTTTGAGCACGAAGAAACACTAATTTTGAATTATGGAACATTGTTTAATAATTAGTTATGCACCTTTTACAAACAAAAAAATAAAATACATGATATCTTCCATCAATCAAAATCATATACTAATAATTTCTAACTTCCACTTCTTTCACAACTTACTTGCGCACCGCATAATAAAACTGTATGTAGGTTCAATAGTAACATCCTAAAAATCCAAGAAAAAGCCCAACTTAAGTGCCTCATCTAAAAGTAACAATATCAGGTTCAATTCCATTTAAATTAAGATGTCTTTCTCTTGTCAGCGTTTGACTTTTGAGAATGTTTTATGATTGCATTTGCTACAAGAATCTAAAAATGCATTTCCGTTCTATTCATAACCAAGATATCATTGTGGTCCATGGTACCACATCTTTCTCAGGTATATTTTCAAGGTATTGTTGTACATCCTCAATTCTCATGGAATTGTAGTGTCTCACCATCATTGTATTCCACTAGAAAAAATTTCGTCGTGGCCCAATGAAATTAAGAGGAAATGAAATCTATGGTGTTGTTGAAGCTTATCTAAGCATGGATCTATTGAATAAATCTAGATTGGTGACCTAACCTCATGGAAGACTACACTATGGTTTTGAAATATGAACAATAATTCCCACACCGCTATTACATCCAGTCAGGGATATGAGGAAACCATTCAAACAACCAATGGAGCAGTATAATGCAATGGCTATCAACGACATCAATCATTACACCAACTATTGCAGTCAAGTTGGTGTATACCCTAGAAGAAATCTTAGTTGTTAATAGTAACTCGCCATTTCCTTCATAGATGTTATATTACGTCTCAAATATGCTTCAAAATAGTCAATAATAAAAACTTTATCTTCTTGCACTCAATAATAATGATACAGGCTATTAATTATTGTTATTACCAGAGTAAAACCAACCTCAACTCATGTTGTATGTATAATGACACAATTTTGCAACTATAAATAAAAGGGAAAAAAATTCTTAGGTATTTAAACACTTCACCTACAACTACTAGCTCATGAGATTTCACATACATTTGGATAAAACAAATCTATATAATAATGTCAAGCTCAAATCCCTTATGAATCATATGGGCATGAACTTTCCTACCTTCTACAAACTTTCTGGTAACGAAGCAGAATTACAAGAGACAACCATAGTTGTTGGACCTCCTGGGATTGTTTTTGTTTTCCATTAAAGCCAAAGTGGACACATTTCTTATCACACTGAGATTTTTTGGGAGACTGAGACCTCAATCTAGAGAATTTGTGCTTCGACTTCCTCTTTCAAAATTTCAACTTGGACCATACACTAATTCATATTTCTCTATCTAGGCTTGGTTTCTTTGTGAGTTCGTCTCCTTCCATGCAACAACTATATCAAATGATGGAAAACTAATCAACGCATAATCATAATACTCACAATCACACAACATAAAAATTAGACATTGTTCACACATAAAACTAAACTATCTACTCTCATAGGCTTTCACAGTCTCCTGGACCTCCCATGAGGTAGTAAAGCCTAGAGCTAGGCTCTCATACAAGAAAGAAAAATAAATTGCACATCACAGAATAAATATTCGTTTATTCATCTCCAAACCAAGATATATCACACTAATATAGTGCTTATGAGATCCAACACATTCTAAACTAAGATATTATTTGTTGAGAAAATATGTCAACAACCCAATCCAACCAAGAAACCCAACTACCAATATTCTATTGTAAGTGTTTTTTTCTCCCGTAGAAAAAGTTGTAATTTTATTAATAAGACAAAATTACATTTTGTAGATGCTAAAAAGCATATGCAAATGATCTATTCTTGTTTTCACAGAAACCGAAATAATGAACAAAAAATAAAAAAAATAAAGATAAAAAATGCTATTCTTTTCTCCCTTTCTTTTTCTCCACCTTTCGCCACCCTCCAGAGTTGGGGGTAGCAGTTATAATGGATAGCTGATTTTTGGTTGTAGTTGTGGGAGAGTCCTTGTCCAACTCAGATCCTTCTAATCCATGATTTTCCTTGTTGCCAGATGTTTCCTTTCCTATTGGCTGGGAAGCTTGTTGCTGCAAAGGGTTGCTAGGGGCATCCTCTTTCTTTAGTGAGTTGTTTTGGACTTTTTGTTCATTTGTTTTATATTTTTTAGTTTCTACTGTGTCTTATTCTTCATCCAATGGCTTTGTATGTTGCCATCCTTTAGGCCTCCTCTGTTGCTTCTTGTTCCATTAGGGGGTGTTTCTTGCCTATGGACAAGCACTCAGGAGGTGGCCTGTTTGTAGGCATCTACGGCATCGGAATGTTGTGTTTTCATAGTCCAAGGATTGTATCCACTGTGTGTTGTTGAAGTTCAATATTATGCTTTCTAGTAGTCCATGGCTGAGATCTACTTTGACACAAATTGTGGTGAAAGTAAATATTCCCTTAGAGAGTCTGTCTCCATCAGTCTTTAGAAATTTTCCCAAGGTATTCCCAATGGCTATTAATACCTTGTGGTGCTAGAAGTGGGAAAGAAGTGCATTTAAGCACCACAACATAGGGTTATATAAAAGGAAAGGAATTAACCGTTTTCATTTGCTAATAAGCACTAGGTTATTTTGTTCTTCCATACAACTCTTCATTTGTATGTACATAATATATGATAGACATGTGTTCATTTATATGTGACCAACTGATATTAAATAGCGAGAACCCTCATAGGATCTATCATGGGACCTATTAAGGATTCCTCTAGTTCTACATATTTAGAACTGGAACTGTACAAGATGGTTGGGAACTCACTTTCTCGATTTTCCAAGTTACTAACCCCAGTTCCCCATTTTATGTATACATTACAGAATAAGCTTCCATTTGCAAATTAATTAATTTTCTGAATAAAATTTCACAGCAATTCACAAAAAAAAACAATCTCCCATAAGCCATAAGGACCTCTACATAATGTGTCCTAGATTATTTATTGTCTTACTCACCAACCATTCATTATTTTCATATTTACATTATGGTATATCATCATAAGTGAAGTTGGTTCTCGCTGCAATATTCTTGTAGACAGAATTTGTACCTGCACACTTGCACTTTCTTACATTTCTAGAAATAAATTTACATACAAACTTTCCTCTTTCCTCTGTGTTAGCCATTTATAAATCAACACATTCACAGATTGATGACCTTTTAAATACAATAAGTCTAAATTTGAAGACTTATCTAAGATATTCTGGGGAATATGCAAGGGGATCTTACAATCCACCCAACTATAATTTAGCTGCTGACCTAGCTAACCCTGAGAATCCACAATTTTGAAGAATATATTTATGTAACCCTCAAGCAGTGTCCTAATTTTTTCAAAGGGTTCCACTAGTATTTCTCTCCAACATTAATTTCAATCAAGACTGTATTCTTGGCATTTATCTCCGACCATTTATCTCTAATCATTGTATTTCCAGACTCATAAAATTCTTCACTTAACATTCTTTCTTGTTTTGTTACACTTTCGTAGCTTTCTTTTCCTTCCACTATCCTCTCTTTCTCTCTGAGAGAAGAAGCACAAATGGGGAAATTTTCTCTTTCGTTATTTCCCCATTTTGGGGTATAACTAATTCTTCAACAACTTCTTTGATTGTTAGGGATTTAATTCTACCTGTTATCCCTCTACATATTCTCAAGAATATCAATGCCATAAAATTTCATTTCCCTTTTCTTTTAAATATTTAAATATATATAAATATTTCTTGTAAATAACAAAACATGTAAATTCTATACTCCACTTTTCCAATTTAACTGTTGTTCAACTTTAACTAATAGAGTCACACTAGTGGGGGTAATACAAAATCAAGCTACATCACATTAATATAGTGCTTATGAGATCTAATATATTCTAAACTAAGAGATTGTTTGTTGAGAAAATATCTCAATGACACAATTCAACTAACAAACCTCACTATCAGTATTCTATCATAAGCCTTAACTCTAAGTCCCTCCATTAATGCTTAAATTACAAAATTAACATTATAGAGATCAATATAGGAATCCCAAATTTCAACACAAATATTTGTTAGATAGTTTTGTATGGTCTTCATCAGCCCTTATACCCACTCTGGAATCTCCCAGACTATGTTATTTCTCCACCACAACTTCAAGCTTACCACTTGACCCATTTAAGGCACAAATACCTCTAACCATCATTGAGGTACGTGTAATGATCAACAATATTGACATACTTGTCTCATCTGAGCTTACACAAGAAAATGGACCTACCACTACCTATCAGATATTTCACTTTTGGCTAGCCATCAGTTTCTAGGAAGGAATTATGGATACTGACTTTATTTAGAGCTTGATCATATAACTTGACCTCTATAACACACAAGGATATCATACTATAACCAATAGTAGTTGTTCAACGGTTTCCAAGCACTAGGAACAACAAACCGTAATAGTATGTAAACATAATAAAACTAGTGATGTGTTCATGGGTCTTCGAGCACGAAGAAACACTAATTTGAATTATGGAACACTATTTAATAATTAGTTATGCACCTTTTACAAACAAAAAAAATAAAATATATCATATCTTCCATCAATCAAAATCATATACTAATAATTTCTAACTTCCACTTCTTTCACAACTTACTTGCGCACCACATAATAAAACTATATGTAGGTTCAATAGTAACATCCTAAAAATCCAAGCAAAAGCCCAACTTAAGTGCCTCATCTAACAGTAACAATATCAAGTTCAAATCCATTTAAACTAAGATGTCTTTCTCTTCTCAGCGTTTGACTTTTGAGAATGTTTGATGATTGCATTTGCTACAAGAATCTAAAAATGCATTTCCGTTCTATTCATAACCAAGATATCACTGTGGTCCATGGTACCACATCTTTCTGAGGTATATTTTCAAGGTATTGTTGTACATCCTTAATTCTCATGAAATTGTAGTGTCTTACCATCATTGTATTCCACTAGAAAAAATTTCGTCGTGGCCCAATGAAATTAAGAGGAAATGAAATCTATGGTGTAGTTGAAGCTTATCTAAGCATAGATCCGTTGAATAAAGATAGATTGGTGACCTAACCTCATGGAAGACTACACTGTGGTTTTGAAATATGAACAATAATTCCCACACCACTATTACATCTAGTCAGTGACGCGAGGAAACCATTCAAACAACCAACGGAGCAGTAGAGTGCAATGGCTATCAACTACATCAATCATTACACCAACTATTGCAGTCAAATTGGTGTATACCCTAGAAGAAATCTTAGTTGTTAATAGTAACTCGCCATTTCCTTCATAGATGTTATATTACGTCCCAAATATGCTTCAAAATAGTCAATAATAAAAAAATTATCTTCTTGCACTCAATAATAATGATACAGGCTATTGATTATTGTTATTACCAGAGTAAAACCAACCTCAACTCATGTTGTACGTATAATGACACAATTTTGGAACTGTAAATAAAAGGAAAAAAAAAAAATTAGGTATTTAAACACTTCACCTACAACTACTGGCTCATGAGATTTCACATACATTTCGATAAAACAAATCTATATAATAATTTCGAGCTCAAATCCCTTATGAATCATATGGGCATGAACTTTCCTACCCTCTACAAACTTTCTGGTAACAAAGCAGAATTACAAGAGACAACCATAGTTGTTGGACCTCCTGGGAATGTTTTTGTTTTCCATTAAAGCCAAAGTGGACACATTTCTTATCACACTGAGATTTGTTGGGAGACTGAGACCTCAAGCTAGAGAATTTATGCTACGACTTCCTCTTTCAAAATTTCAACTTGGACCATACACTAATTCATATTTCTCTATCTAGATTTGGTTTCTTTATGAGATCGTCTCCTTCCATGCAACAACTATATCAAATGATGGAAAACTAATCAACACATAATCATAATACTCAAAATCACACAACATAAAAATTAGACATTGCTCACACATAAAACTAAACTATCTACTTTCATAGGCTTTCACAGTCTCCTCGGTCCCCCATGAGGTAGTAAAGCCTAGAGCTAGGCTCTCATACCAAGAAAGAAAAAATAAATTGCACATCACAGAATATATATTCGTCTATTCATCTCCAAAACAAGATATATCACACTAATATAGTGCTTATGAGATCCAACACATTCTAAACTAAGATATTGTTTGTTTAGAAAATATGTCAACAACCCAATCCAACCAAGAAACCCAACTACCAATATTCTATTGTAAGTGTTATTTTTTCCCGTAGAAAAAGTCATAATTTTATTCATAAGACAAAATTACATTTTGTAGATGCTAAAGAGCATATGCAGATGATCTATTCTTGTTTTCACAGAAACCAAAATAATGAACAAAAAATAAAAAATAAAAATAAAAATGCTATTCTTTTCTCCCTTTCTTTTTCTCCACCTTTCGCCACCCTCCAGAGTTGGGGGTAGCAGTTATAATGGATAGCTTATTTTCGATTGTAGTTGTGGGAGAGTCTTTGTCCGACTCAGATACTTCTGATCCATGTGTTCTCTTGTTGCCAGATGTTTCCTTTCCTATTAGCTGGGAAGCTTGTTGCTACAAAGGGTTGCTGGGGGCATCCTCTTTCTTCAGTGAGCTGTTCTGGACTTTTTGTTCATCTGCTTTATATTTTGTAGTTTTTTTTGTGTTTTATTCTTCATCCAATGGCTTTGTATGTTGCCATCCTTTAGGCCTCCTCTGTTGCTTCTTGTTCCATTAGGGGGTGTTTCTTGCCTGTGGACAAGCACTCAGGAGGTGGCATGTTTGTAGGAATCTACAGCATCAGAATGTTGTGTTTTCATAGTCCAAGGGTTGTATCCACTTTGTTTTGTTGAAGTTCAGTGTTATGCTTTCTGGTAGTCCTTGGCTGAGATCTACTTCGACACAAATTCTGGCGAAAGTAAATATTCCCTTAGAGAGTCTGTCTCCATCAGTCTTTAGAAATTTTCCCAAGGTATTCCCAATGGCTATTAATACCTTGTGGTGCCAGAAGTGTAGTGGAAGGTTGTGCAACCTAACCCAGACTGGCATCTTTGATACCACCATTGTATTGGCATCGAAATCTGGAAACCAAGGGGTCATGAAGAGCCCTGCATTGCCCTAGAACCATGGCCCTTTATTGAGGATATATTCCTTTTCCTGTTCTGTATTGAATCTTAATATAAAAAAACCCTTTGGGCATAAGTATATTTCGTAGTTTGGTGTCCATGTAGTGTGAATCCAATGGTGCAGAACATCAGATTTAGGCCAGAATCCATTAAATCTACAGATAACTGAGTGGGCATAAAGATCTGAGTACAAAGCATTTACCTTGGGCATTGTAATGGTGAGATCGGGATTCTCAGTATTTTGCTCTACAATGTAGGGCCTGGGGAGTTCAGGCGTTGTTGTTGGTTTGGTCTGCACTTTCCTTTTACCCTTGACTACGTCTTTGAAAGATCCTGCATTCTTTGAGCTCGTCCCAGAGCATCCGCCCCTCAGACGGAGATTGATGATGATGGTCGAGTCTGAAGTAATATTGTAACCCGGAAGAGTGCAGTTATCTTGTAGGTTGTGTCCCATATGGATCAGGTTTTTCTCATGCACTGGTATACCAATGAGGTTTTGTATTTTGTATCTTAGATCTTGGATCCTACAGCCCTTCCGAAGCCTCAAGCAGTAACTCCTACCTTCCAGATTTTTAATAAAGATCTGTATGAGATCTGTTACTATAGATTGTGTATCTGACTTAGGATGACCTCGATCTATTGTCCAGGTCATCCTGTTCCAAACCACTAGATCACCACCATTCTGCTTGTCTTTTAGGCTTTCTTCTGCACTTTGGACCCGTGATTCAGGGTAGAGAGGTATCTTGGCAGTTGCATGCCTCCAGATCTGGACTGTCTGCTGTGATACAGGGTAGAAAGGAGATTTTGGGTGAGCATGCCTCCAGATTTGGGCTTGATGTGGGTTGTTCTGTCTGTTGTGTGCTAGATCTATTAGATCCATGGCAGATATGAGGTTAATGTGCCCTTCCGTAGTGAGAGGGATCAACCCGAGTCCATACAAAAGCCTTTCAGGGTCTGCAGTATCAAATTTTGATTTGTAGATTAGGTACAAGTAGGACAAGTTGCCCCAGGCCTCAAATCCGGTATTATATTGGCCAGCAGATCTAGCATTGTCTTCGTTGTTGTCTCCATTCCTCCTCTCACCACTTTTGTTGCTCAAAGAAACCGGAAGGGATACGCATCAGTGGAGGTGTTGTGCTCTGGCCCATTCTTCATTGGGCTTGAACGTTGTGCCGTCATTGCTTCTATTCATTGCCTCCCATCTTTCATGGTCGAGGTATAGTGGGGTTGAGGGCACACGAGATTCCATGGCGCAGTCCCTAGGGTTCCTGGAGTTCAGCCGCAGACCCTTCTATTTTCCCGGTTGGAGTTAAGTAACCACAAGTTATTTTTAAATTCTATTGTAAGTGTTAATTCTAAGTAAAAATATATATAAAGTGGTATTATAAATGTTCATAAAAAGATCTAGAAGTGACCATTGCTTTTTATTGAGCACGAAATTTTGTCTCTAATATTGGAGGTAGTGTTGTTTTAAGTTCTTATGGATAATTCTACATATAGCTGAGGTTTTTATTATTTACTTTTCAAACTTTTGAATAATTGGGCTTTCTATATCAATTCTCCACTTGGTTCATTTCTGCATTATTTAATTTATTCTAATTATTTATAAAAATTCAAAACTTAGTCCTAAAAATGTTGAAATATAATTCAACAAAAATGCCAATGTTAAACTAATATGAAATTTGGACGAAGAATCCCCATTCGGGATGTTATCTAATATCCAATTACTAATACAAGGCATGATTTCCTTGCCAAGGCAGGGAATGGAGAGTGTGTTCACGAACTTAGATCACAATTCCATACCCAACACCTAGTTCCTCCGTCACACTGCGTGACAATTGTCTCGTTCTCAGGATGTTGGTCTATCAATTGGGTCTTGTTGCTATAAATGCGAGTAGGTGGATGATTTTATGGAGTATGATATACCATTTTTCCTCAAGGATTATCATACTGCAATAGATATGGTTTGGTTCTTGCGAGAACGATTGGTCGAGCTCCTGGGGATCTTGACATTCAAATCTGCAAGCTCATTGATGAGAGCATGATTTCTAGGAGGTTTGGGATTTTGTAAAGAGTGCCAAACATGAAAAATGTCCCTCCCTGTTGGCTTGTATGGGCCTGACCCACGTTCAGAGGTGATTTAGCCAAACAAATCTTGGTACTACTGGCCCTTTTCGCACCATTCCACGAAGCGCGAAATGAGGTCTCACCCAAAGTAGTATGGGTTAGAACCAAGTTTCCGCACCCTGGGGATGTCTGATGGCATCCAGGGGTCTGTGGTTTCACCCTGTGCACACGTCGCTACGCGCATCTATTAGTCCTTTGCAACCCATGATGTTGCCTTTGCGCAACCATACTTGGGGCACGATCCATATTATTACCCAAGTTCCTTACTATTACCTGTTATTAGTCGGTTACTTAGCTTATCTATGTAAGTCTAGAGATAATTAATAGTATATCTAGCATTCATATAAGGGCACTTGATAAACAAAAAAGTATAATTGCATAGAACTTATTACAAAAGCAGATACATAGCAATTGGAGTCAACTTCTCTTTATTATTCTTTGTTCAAGGTTACAGACCCGACACCGCCTGGTGCACTCAGGTGCAGGGGCCCACGCACTTAGCTGCGGACTCTACTAGGCCTCTGCGCACTCAGATGCAAATCCTCTTCCTACTACTACAACCCAAAGCACTTAGACTCTTACTCTATGCTCGAACCATTCGTACTCATCTATCTTTTCTCTTTGCTCTCTTTACAACTTATAGCCTCGCTCTATTTATACAATCCCATTTTCCGTGAACCATGGGTAGGCCGAAATGACATTACATTACATTACAAAACTAAGGGCGGACAACCTTATGACTCAACCTATACTTCGCGCTCCGCGCCCGCAATTCGCAGAGTCGTACAATATATTTGACCCAAAACCTGGGCTTTGACCCCCAAAACATGTCGCGGGGGGATCCAATGCCCAAGAAGCCCCCAACACAAACATTTTCACTCACCCTTGAGTCACTCTGTCGGTGTGGCGATCTTAGTGTGGAGTCCCTCCAACTGGTCTCGAACGCTCTTGGTATCTATAGCGCACTGAGTTGCTACTTGCTAAACCTACTGCATCCTCTCTTCTGAGAACTTTGTCGTGCTACCTTGCATCTATGTATGCTTTCCTTGAATCTGTGCAAGCTTTCCTTCAATATCCATTGTGATTGTGAAAGCTTCATCAATCCATGACTGGACGGGCGCTTTTAGAACTGCTTCTTTGTGGTGTGTCACATCCACCTACTCTTTTAAAGCCTTGGTCTGCTGCATCCTTGCAAGCCACTAAGTAAGGAATACTATTTGCACAGTCCCTCTAATGTTGTCATATTGTTGATGGAGTTCGCGTGCCTTAGTCTCCAACCGTTGAATGTTGGGGTCCTCCTACAACATAGTGAGGACCTCCAATGCCTTCTCCAACATGTCGGTACAGTCGCACTGCACCTCCAATCTCTTCCATCCCTACTGCAATAGTGCTAGCATGTTGTTTTATGACTTCTAGGGGAGTGGAAGGTTGCACCTTCAACCACAGCTCGACGATCTAGCGATTCAGTTCCACTTGATCTTTTAAAGCCTTGGCCTGTTGCATCTTGCAAGCTGCTGAGTAAGGAATATTGTCTGCATAGTCCCTCTAATGTTGTCATATTGTTGATGGAGTTCGCGTGCCTTGGTCTCTAGCTATTGAATGTTGGGGTCCTCCTACAATGTAGTGAGGACCTCCAATGCCTGCTCCAACATGCCGATATATTCGCGCACTGCACCTCCAATCTCTTCCATCCCTACTGCAATAGTGCTAGAACGTTGTTCTATGACTTCTTGGGGAGTGGAAGGTTGGGCCTTCAACCGTAACTTGACGATCTGGAGATTCAACTCCAGCTGCACCCTTGTTTTCTCTTCTCTCGCGTCGAGGACTCCACTTGCCAAATTGTGGATCCGCACTTCTACCAGTATATCTACTGTAATAGCTAGCTCTGGGATGTGACGGCAAGCGTCATCTACCATGTGCACCAAATGTTGATTCTATGACACCAACTCGTCGTGCTATAAGCTAAGCTGTTCTATATTAATCTTCTGCTCGCTTAGAACCTGGACTGCGCATCTCTCTTTGGCGCGGAGTTCTACTATTATCCCATCTTGCAGCTGATAAAGTGTGTCACAGGGAAGGGAAACCAAGTTAAGGCCAATTCCTTTCATTGTATTAAGCGTCACCCGATCCATTGTGCTCTCCGAGACTAGCACTCCCTCTGGAAAGGTTATCGTATTCGTCATCTTCGCGCGAGGCATATGTTCTGCTGTTGTTGTGCCTGTAGCAACGTGGGTAGACAAGATACCCTCTTGGGGGGGCTATACCTGTAATTCTTGCAGTTGCGCCCTTAGGGCCCCCAACACAGTCTGCTGCTCCAAAATGACTTCTTGGATCGCTTCCTTGGTGACATCACGAACTATCTCAACAATGTCGTAGAGGTCACCTTCCATTAACGTGATCGGGTCAATGGCCAATTTGGAGGCCTTGACCTTTTTCAGTGGACCTGATCTCTTTGTGACGCGCAGCCTTTTGAGTTGGGTGGAATTTATGCCTAGGTCCGCGCCCTCTCCTGCAATGTCTATGTCCTCTATCTCCTGTCCTATAGACAATTCCTAGCCCTCCTCGGCCTGCATTTTTGTGGCCCCTACTATCTATGCTACTGCTGCTTCGGCAGCTTTTGTATACTCCACGGCTACCTGTGCTGCCTCCTGGACTGTCCTTGCCTATGCTGTCGCTTTTTTGTTGTTCCTTTTCTTATCCAGCTATGTGACGCACAGCTTGGCCTCCTCCTTTATTTTCTATGTTGTTGCCTTTTCTAATTCTCCTAAATCTAGGGTGTGCCACTCGGGAGGCCATGTCTCTAACACTGTAAAAATTGCATCCTCCGTGACGATGAATGGGAACTTGGTCCACCGCTGCGCTGGATCTTTCCCTGCCCTGATGTAGATATTGTGCATGTCTGCCTTGAAATGTTCGAAACTCTGCAGACTGTTGTGCACTGTGGGGGACAGGCGCGACCTCCTATTAATCCACATGCGAATGGTTGCCTCCATGAGCACCTAGAAAACCTTTGTATCACGAATCCACTTTGCGTCCTTGGTAGCCTACAACGACACATACTTCGCGGCCTTGGGTAAGTCACGCTCAATGTTTGGGAACTAACTGTCCTCAGGTAGTTCACCTACAACCAGCAAGATGGACAAGAGCCACCACGCATAGTGGAAGGTATTACCCTGCTCCTGGGCCTCCTTGAAGTTGATCAAAAATTCTTCACAGAGGAAATCGGCCTAGTTGAACTAGACCCCCTCCGTGCATTTTTCGGCGAACGCAATCACCGGCACTAGTACTTCATCAGCGCAACATTTTCTCATTACCTTGCCAGCCAGGAGTTGGGTGGCTACACGCACCCCTTTATCCTTGATACTAGTGATGGCATAACCCCTATTTTTCTTTCCCATCTTGTATTTGGCCTTTATGTCTTCCACGATGGCCAAATCGCCACTTTTTCCTGCTATCGTCGCAGGGTCTTTTCCCTTACAAGGAAGTCGAAAAATTTTGTGGATGAGAGCCGCCGTGATGGGAATAGGCTCCTCCAGCCATAAGTAACCATCGTGCACCAAGAAAAGCAGCTGCCTGATGATGAAAATGGTGATGGGTGCACAGTGAAAGTGTGGTATCCACAGCAGATGCAGTAACTTGGCCCTCTCCATGTTGCGAAGCCACTTTCATAGCTCTAGCGTGATTACTTGCCCCTCTGTCCTCTACTTCATGAGGCTCTTCGTCTCTAAGTGTGGGAACTTCTCATTGTCTACGAGGTCCCAATCTTCAAACTTCATTGTGGGCATGCAGCTTAGGGCCGAGCCTTCAAACACAATTCTATCAGGATGGAGTAGGGTCTGGATTGTGCTCTTTGTGGCATCCAGATCCTTTGGTATCTTGGTTTTCCCTTTTTGCGGAGGGACGTACTCGGGAAATTTCACTGCAGAGCGCACTAGCTAGATATCCTCCTCTACTTCCTCTGCTTCCTCTACCTCGACAATCAGAGCCTGTAAGTCCTCCTCCTCTTCATCTAACTCAATGGTGACAACCTTGCCCTTTTCTTCCATTGAGAGCTTACCAACCATGGATTCCTTGGGGACATGCGATCTGGTCCCACTGCCTGCTTATCTTTTTTCGGTCTCGGCCGAGGTGATTTCAGGATTTCTGGCGCAACCCCAGTCTCTTCGGAACATCATGTACCATGTGGGTCAGCACAGCCTCGCCGGCGGTTCCTTCCTCAAAGCCCAAACCTAGCTTGGTAGTCATCATCTTCTCTGTACTGTATGCGATCTTTCGTGAACTTAGGGGCTCACATATCACTCGACGCTCAACACTTTGTGCTCTAATCAACTGATCAAATCTCAAGTGAACAAGTGTTGTCTCGTGGTTAGCCTCTAGAGTTTTATAGCACCTTTTTGAATTCAAATTCGACTGTTTCCCCCAATTCCATTCCATCAATGCTTTCTTGGCAACAAATTGTCCCAAATCTTGCCCATAATTCACGTCTTAAATGCCCGCTGCCTGCTCCATTTGGACTTAAATCGGACATCTCGTCATGAACATTGACACCAACAGTCACTTCCCAGCTTATCCGCACGACAGCGTTGTCCCTCATGCGCAGGTGCGAACCTTGTGATATGTTGATTCTGCACGCAGCTCCCAAACAGACTTCTTTATAGTCCCACACTCTCTTTCAACTTCCTGGAGCACTGAGATTGTGCTTCCTATGGCTAGTCAAACAATTGCACCATCTGTGTGAGGCTTCAGCTTGCCTTCCAGTATTGCTTGCAAAAAATCCTCAATTGCCCTCACGACAGCTACCACCGTGTGTTCTATCATATGTAGTGCGCTCCCCTGGTTACTGCGTTTGGTGAGATGCAGTTAGCCATGGCATCAGAGTCATAAATTCTTGGCAATAGTCTTTTAATTCAATGGTATGATCATCCGCAACTTGCCTTGTCATCCTTGGTCTATCAACGCGATGTGCTTGCTTGATCTCGTTTTCCAGCCTCTTGACCTCTGCGTCCATCAAAATTCTTTTCTTCCTTAGTCGTACCCAGTCTTTTTGAAGTTTGAGAAGTCTAAGGTTCCCTCGCCAAATGGATTCCTGAAGGCTTATGTGTTTTACCTCACATAGTTGTGTGATTTCTTTGTCATGGGCTTCGCGCACTGTCACATCTGTGGGTGCTGTTACGTGTGGATTCCCTTTTTCATTCTCTTCAGAAATTACGGTCCCTACCTGTTACAAGATAATTTGGGCACATCAACCCTAACTTCCAGATCCGTATTATTAGGGTCCATCAACCCCTAATTTAGTTGTTTTCATTCCCTAATGAAGTTAACCTACATCATGCTTGCCTCCCAAGAGGTTCATGACACCATTCATCCAAAAAATTTCGCTAAGCAGATCACCGTAGGTGACCTTCTATCTAGATGCAATGCATTGCAAGAATTGCACTGTCTAGGTGTTATGCATCACACATAGCCTTTTTTCTACCTGTGCTGAGCGAGATCCATCGAATTTTTGAAATGAATCCATTGGATTCCTCATCCAACGGATGCTTCTGGAGGTTTCTAGAAGGATTGAGCATGGATGAGGAAGGAGATGAATGAACCTTAATCCATTATCCCTTCCTCCATGGAACCACTTCCCAATTATGGCAAAGCATGCATGAGGGCCATTAATGGCTTAACCTCCTTCATTCAGCTATAAAAGGACCAAGCATTCAAAGGTTGGTCTAGGTTGAAACTTCTTGAGCTAAGGAAATGTTGTTTGGATGAGATTCGTAGAGAGAGTAATGTTATCATGTCAAATTGTTGCTTCATGATGAGAGAAGGGTTTGAAGCTGGAAGGATGGCACTGAATCGAGCATGCATCTACATGTGTTGTAATCTTTCCTTCTATTAATAAAGAATTCTAAGCTTTTTCCATTCATGTGTTTATATGATGTATATCGTATTCTGGATTCTATGATATGTTTAGTTAACATATCATCATTATTGTATGCTTTGATGAGTTTCTGTCTTGGCTTGTGTGCAGGTACTTTCCAAGCGAGTTAAGTATGGAAAGAAGCGGTGAAATTGGTTAAAGGAGAGAGGGAATGAGCGAAAGTTGCAGGTTGGTACCTTTGTTTTTCTTTCTCTTATCTGTTAATTATAGGAAAAGTGACGAACTACTTCGTTTGTTGTTTCTAGACTAGCTATTAGGTCTAGAGGGTTAGGCGTTTGAAGAAACACTAAATTTTCCCATAACAAAATGGCGACCATACTGGGGAGAAATCCTATCCCTTATAGTAGCTTATCAATCTCTTAAAACACTTTGAAATACTGTACCTTCTGTTATTCATCGAATTCAAGTTCAGTTCACTGAAAACTGAGTCAATTTTGAGAATAAAATTGCCTTTAGTAATCATCACACTTATGTGACTGACATAGTGTGATGCAGTGCACTTCCCACATAGATCTAGTACGATGCATCGTACTGTCTCTAATTGCTACATGTGATGATCCCTTTAGGGTCACTTTTCCCATCTAGGAACTGAAAATTGTTGTCAATTTTCATCAGTTTGAAATGCTTGTTGAATGTAAATGATGTCTTATCTCTGAAAGCAGTCTTTTCATCTCCTTAATCTAGCCCTACTTTGATTGGATCGATTAATGTTTCTTTAATGTTTTCTTTGTCATTATCAGTCTATAGTCAAAGTAAGTTTTTGATCGATTATTTTTGTCAATAGAAAAGTGTCATAAAGTTGTCATTTTCTTCGAATAATGAAGTGTCATATAGTCTTTCTTCATAGATAATCGATTGATTCACTTGTGCATTTGATTTGTATTTTCATTTAAAGTGTCTAAAATCTTCATTTCTTTAAAATCAAACATGTCGTACAATCTTCCTTTCCCTTTTAAAAGAAATTGTCACAAATCGTCATTTTTATGAAAAAAGATCTGAATCGTTTGTGCATTAGTTTTTCTTATTGCATCATTCACATTAAGAGAAACTGAAAAGAAATACATGCAATTTGCATTTTGAAGTTTGTGAATGCTTGAAAGGAATGGTCTAGGGAATTGCATCTAGTTGTTGCTCTTTGTTGCTTGCTCAAAAAGTACTTGTATGCTCTATCCCTCATAGCTAGGATTTTCATTGTTGAAATAAATGGAAATAATGCTTCTCATTCTAGTTGCATTTTTAGGAATTTCGGAAAACATCTCATGGTGAACCTTGAAAGGAAAATTCTAAAGAAGATCAACTTAAAATTTATCTGAATTAATCTGATAATGCATTGGAACCTAACGAAAACATCTAAAGGTCTAGGCTAGAGATGTGTTCCAGCGTCTTTCAACCTAGTGGTTGTTGTTTTCATTGAGGTTGGGTGATTCCTCCTCTCTGAATCAATAAGTGCTAGTACATACTTGTACTCCCTGTACCGTCGAGTATATGGTGGGAGACCCCAATAGGTTGAAATCCTTTATCCCTAGGAAGCCGAGTCTGTCGCCTTACTGATCACAACGCATTGAACACAACATTTGGGAAGATTTATTTCCGTATGTAAGGTCCTTGGTCATTACTCTTTCATTTATCACCAAGGTGTATATTGCAGTTTTGCGATTTGTTTGGTAAACCCTCTTGTCTAGAATCTCCAGAGCATTCACTTTTGTTCCTTTTCGACTCTTTAAAAGTAAAAGGATCATCTGAGCACTTGTCCTTTCAGGCTCATTAAACATCGAAAGTGACTAGAGTCATCTTTTGTTTTTTCTCGACTTTTTAAAAATGAAAAAGCAAATTTTTGTTCCAGTGTCGTAAAAATTAATTCACCATGGATAACATCCTCCACACTCTCTCCTTAGTTGATCTTAGGTTGAAACATATTGCGACAAATCCAAAGTCCACCAATCAATGAATTCCTTTTGATGGGAATCCTAGTCCTTTTCCTCCATTTGGAAATATTGGTGCTCCATATATGGCTACATTGTCCCTTCCGGGATTTACCACTGGCTTGCCAGTATGGTTATTTTCAACCTCCTTAGTTCAAAATGTCGTGATTTCTCCGCAATCAAGTACACCTCCAACTGGACAAAATCAACCTCCAGTTGATCCTAAGGTTGACCCTTTGCCTTCTTCCTCGGTCGTTTCTTCCTCCCCTTCTTCCTCTTCGCCTGGTGAAAGTATTGGTACTAGTAACCAGGTGGCTAAGAAGAAGAAGAAAGGGAAGAAGAAGAAGAAGAAGAAGAAAATTCAACAGAAGGGAAACCAAGAAACCATTGCTTTGAATGCAACATCTAATGAGAAACCATCCGTTAAGCCTCACAAAGTTCGATATCCATGCAAACTTTGTGCAGGAGACCATCTTCTTTGAAATTGTCCTGATATTCCTCAAATCTTAGAAGAATGGTCTTCCTGTTCACATCATCCTGTGTCATCAACTTCTGGAGATCATGTTGGTGACACACCATCAACTAGTGCTAGTAAAGTTCATGGAAAGAAGGGTGAAGTCAAGTTTCCATGTAGGTTATGTGAAAGGAATCACCCCATTCACCTTTGTCCCTATCTGGATGAAGCCAAAAAAGTGTTGGATAGCCATCCTGCTTCACCGCAGTGACTTCCATCTGGTTACAGGAAACTCTCCCTGAATCCTTCACTAGTTGATGAATTCACTGACCAAAATCAACCATCGGTCGAACCGACTCTCTCTGAAATTGAATCCTATGAGTCTATACCTGACCCAAATCAACAGGTCAAGGTAACAGTTGACCCGATTTCACCTTCAGTAAATCGTACCTTTCCCGAAGAGAGTGAAAATGATACCACTCAAGTTCTTTTCGTTTCTTTAGATTCAAATGAGCTTGGGGGTAGTCCTATTGTTCCATTAAGACAAGAGGAAAATCCTCCAATTCTCATAACTCAAAGGGTTAATTCTCCTGTTTCTACGGTACCCCCTCCAAGTAGTCTAGTCACTTCCTTTGATTGGAATCGACTAGCAGGATTTCGCCTTCCTTCTTATGTGCCTTTCTAGATCATAGTACAGGTTTGTAATATGATTATATCTGGAACTATTACAGATGAAGGTGCATCTGTGAGTATCCTTTCCTCAACTACTTGGAAAGCACTTGGTTCACCACCGCTTGTGCTAGTTACCCAGAATCTATTGGCTTTTAACAGAGGAACAAGTCGACCATTAGGGATCCTCCCTCAGTTACCCATTACCTTGGGAGGAAAAACCATTTATCTGAATGTGATGGTAGTCCCAGGACCCTTAGATTACAATTTACTTCTTGGGCGCAACTATGTTTATGGAATGGGAGATATTATTTCAACACTCTTTCGAGTGATTTGTTTCCCACATGAAGGAAGAATTGTCACTGTTGACCAGCTTTCATTTCCCAGTCCAAATATGGCTTCTAGTCAACCATCTTCCCTAAATGGTCCATTTATACCAATGGTATCATCCCCGCCACGGGTTAATTATGTGGCAACCTGTTCCATACCTACATCAACTGACGATCAATTTAGTGATGTTGTACATCATGTACTAGGGGCATTGGAACCAGATCTATCCTTCATGACCTCTTATGAGTTGTGATTGAATACGAGAATATTCCGTGGTCTTGTGTAAACCTTGTTAAAAAATGAAATAAGGAATATGAGGATAGTTCTTTTATTGTGTCAACCTCGTTAAAAAATGAAACAGGCCCATAAGGACAGTTCTTTGTCTTGTGTCAACCTCGTTAAAAAATGAAACCAAGGAATCTGAGCAAAGTTCCCTATCTTGTGTAAAGATCATTAGAAAATGAAACAAGGACCCCTGGAGCAAAGTTCCAAGTCGAGTCTTTGATTAGATCTCATAAAATCTCAGTTGGTTCTTTCACTTGATCTCGTAAAAGAACCTTCATTCCATCCACCTGATAGCCACGAGTAGTCTACTTAGGTGAATGTAATGAAGCTTGGGGGGCAAGCACCTAGTGGTAAAGATAAGTTTCCCTATAGGTTATGTGAAGGGAATCGCCCCATTCACCTTTGTCTATCTGGACGAAGCCAAAGAGGTGTTGGATAATAGCCCTACTTCACCGCAGCGACTTCCATCTGGTTACAGGAGACTCTCCCTTTCATCATGTTGGGGGCATGCAAACCATTTCCAAGCATAGTTTTTCATTTCGATCTTGTGTAAAAATGAAACTGAATCCAAGCATAGTTTTTCATTTCAAGCATGTATAAACATGAAACTGAATCCAAGCACAGTTCCCTATGGTTCAATCTTGTCTAAAAATGAACCCATTTCTAGTTTAACCCTCGTGATTGCCATTCTATCAACCTCTTTCATTAGATGAGCCTTGGTTGCTTTCATTCCATCGGCACTATCCCTTTGGCCGATCATATGCTTTCACTTGGTTGTTTTACCCTTTTTGAGGAACAGTTGCAATGAGTGGTCTTATTAGCCAGCCTCTTCACATAAATCAACATGTTTTGAGAAGTTCCAACATCACCAGAACTAGTTGTTATCCTAGACACCACTCGTTCCTCAAAGTGGAGTCCTCTTTAAGCTCTTTTCAGACTCTCTAAACATGAAAAGAAGGTCAAGCACTTGTTGTATCTAGCTCGTTAATGGATTAGAATTGATATCTACTCAGTATTGTTTTACCCCTTTTTTGGGCTGAGATAGTTTAACTACGAAAAAGGTACTCGTTGGTCAAACATGATCAATAGGTTCTCTCTTGTACTGTTTTACGCTTTTTGAGGCTTGAGAGACAAATGTACAAAAAAGAACTTGTGGAGTTTTCTTTTAGTCCCTTTTCAGACTCTCTAAACATGAAAAGGACCGAGTTATCTTTGTCGTTAAACTCGTTAAAAACATTTAATATCAACAAGCTTGTCCATCTAGACAAGACCGAGTTTCACCTTCACTGGACTCGTTAAAACATCAAATAGCAATGGATTCACCCGAAGGGTGAAATTATAGAACAAGCATATGTTATCCTCCTCAAGCTTGGTTAAAAATAAATAGGTACTAGTCAGAAATGATTGGGGAAAATGGAAAAAGCTGGGAACACTTTATGGTAGCAGGTCGCTCTTGAACATGACACTTTCACCTCATCACCATGACTATGTGGGTTGGGTCATTCAGCTTGATTGTTATCACACTGTTGGTATATCATACCATCCATCACTTTGTTTTGGGTCAATGCTACCAATTCACTTCAGTGTCGCCGACATGTTCAAGAGAAGTCATTCAGTTCAAAACTTCATCCTTTACAATACAGTAAACCTTCATTTTCATGCCCGCCATTCCTGAACCCTGTTTCCTCAGTCGATGTTTCATCTCCAAAATCATTTACCTTGTTTCATGTCGTTGATGTCGGATACATCAAGGCCCTCCTGCAACGAGTCACTTCTTGTCGACATCAGCACATCATCCAAGAAGTTGAGTTAGAAACACCCCTTCAGTACCTTGAGGCTTACATACATCAAAGGCAGGTTTCTCGCTTCCGGTAATAGTTGACATCACTGGCCTTCAACCTAAAGACTTCGTTTGGTGTTCGACTTCAAATCATTTATTCACACCATGCGAAATGTACTATAGTACCTTAAGGGTCATTATCATTATTGGTGATTCCTCTCACGTCTGTTAACAGCTTACATCATTGGCTGGTAATCAGACGATGTCTCTCCATGTTCGACTTTAGATCATCTATTCACATGGTTAGACTTGTACTTGAGTGAAAGATTGGACAAGAGTGAAGATCTTGGATCTAGTTCCATCCATCGGGGCTGTGATATATTTTCAGGAGTACTATATCAAATGTACAAATGGCCTTACATTCATGGTCATCCACTCATGGATGACCATCTGTAGATGACTATATTTGTACATGTAATGAAAGTTTATAAAGCTGAGCATGGTTATGCCTTCCCTCAGCTAATTGTGAGAAAAAATCAAAGTATCATGACATTTTTATTGTAACTGATGTAGGTCACCTTCCGTTTCTAAACCTTCTCTCCAAGTGGTAAAGCATCTCACTCGACATGTTTATTTTCGACTTCATGCTTTAGGGGGAAATTGTTACAGGAAAATTTGTGCACATCAACCCTGACTTCTAGATCCGTAATATTAGGGTCCATCAACCCCTAATTCAGTTGTTTTCATTCCCTAATGAAGTTAACCTACATCATGCTTGCCTCCCAATAGTTTCATGACACCATTCATCCAAAAAATGCCCCTAAGGAGATCACCGCAGGTGGCCTTCTATCTAGCTGCAATGCATTGCAGGAACTGCACTGTCTGGGTGCTATGCATCACACCTAGCCTTTGTTCTACCTGTGTTCAGCGAGATCCATCGAATTTTTGAAATGAATCCATTGGATTCCTCATCCAATGGATGCTTCTGGAGGTTTCTAGAAATATTGAGGTCGCTTTTGGATGAGGAAGGAGATGAATGAACCTTAATCCATTATCCCTTCCTCCATGGAACCACTTCCTAATTATGGCAAAGCATTCATGAGGGCCATTAATGGCTTAACCTCCTCCATTCAGTTATAAAAGGACCAAGCATTCAAAGGTTGGTCTAGGTTGAAACTTCTTGAGCTAAGGAAATGATGTTTGAATGAGATTTTTAGAGAGAGTAATGTTATCATGTCAAATTGTTGCTTCATGAGGAGAGAAGGGTTTGAAGCTAGAAGGATGACACTGAATCGAGCATGCATCTACATGGGTTGTAATATTTCCTTCTATTAATAAATAATTCTAAGATTTTTCCATTCATGTGTTTATATGATGTATATCGTATTCTGGATTCTATGATATGTTTAGTTAACAGATCATCATTATTGTATGCTTTGATGGGTTTCCGTCTCGGCTTGTGTGCAGGTACTTTCCAAGTGAGTCAAGTATGGAAAGGAGCGGGGAAATTGGTCAAAGGAGAGAGGGAATGAGTGAAATTTGCAGGTTGGTACCTTTGTTATTCTTTCTCTTATCTGTTAATTATAGGAAAAGTGACGAATTACTTTGTTTGTTGTTTCTAGACTAGCTACTAGGTCTAGAGTGTTAGTCGTTTGAAGAAACACTAAATTTTCTCAAAACACTACCCTATTCTGCACCTTTGGAATCATTTCTGCAGTCAAGGTTTTGTGCATGGTCCTATAGGCCCATCAAACTACTAGTACGCACAGGTCCCAATTAGTGCATCTCGCCTGTTGAACCTTATTCAGTACTTCGCACACCCTATCGAATGCTTCTTCATGGATAATTGGTAACATTTGTCGTCTTATATGCTGTTGTGTTTTATCCCAATTCTCTATTATGGGAGTGGTGTGCGCTAGTGCAAGTTGTACGACATATGTTTGTACTCATCACAAAAGTGGGCGTGCAAGTTCTTCCACCCTTGGTGACTGGCTCTCATCCTGAGCTAGGGTTTTCCAAATTGTAGTCGCATCATCCTTTTGCATCCGTGCAAGTCCTCAAAACCTCCTTAATGCGTACCCCACCATCGTGCGAGCATTGCGTGCAAGGCCCACCTCAGAGCATCGAACCGCTACTATTCTGGTTCTGCGCTTTAAAATTTGTTCAGGAATTCCTCCACCACTGTCAACCCATCATATGTAAGCAAATCCCTTGCCTCTGTCATCACGTAGCGCAGTGATCTAACCATCATGTTACAATTGAGCGTGGTTGCCTCATGTAACTGGTTCTACCATCATTCTCCTTCTTCATCCAAATTCGAAGTGCAGGAGCTGTCGCGCTCCCACGAAATCCTACCATCTGTTATCGGATTCACCCAATCCTCTTCTCATGCAGTTATCTTGTAAATACAGTCGAGATCATCACCACTATCATCATCGCGCACCAGTTCAGTGTATCGTGCTCCTTTAGCTGGATCTAGCGGTACTACTACGCGTAGTGACTTGTTTTCAAAGATCATTTTGCGCTTTTTCATATTTATGACTCTGTTCATATCGATGGCCCAGTCTATTCCTAGTAGTGCGGGATAGGGATTACTGTCATCGACAACATCTATCACATCAAAATCCGCCTACGCACTGGCTCCTTCAATATCTATTGTCACCCCTTGCAATCTTCCCATGGGCAATATCTTCTGTTGGTTTGCCATTCGTAACTGAATAGGATACCACTGTAGCGCAGGTCTGCCCGTGCGTTCCCATGTTTGTTTTGGCAGTACATTCACATTCGATCTGAGATCCAAGATTACCTGATCCATTTCATACTCATTGATTTACGCAGTCAACCTCATTTCCCTTCCTGTGCATAATGCATGCTTTCTGAGTTTCCTGACCACACGTGGTTCTCCTGATCCAGGGTACCTAGCGATAAGTTCTTGTAGACCCTTTATTGCCTTGCTGTCATGTAGTAGTTTCATGCATGTCTCCAGAAAAGCATTGAAGGATCCATCCCTGGTTCTAGTTGATCCTTACTACCGGAAGTGGAGGCCTCCGTGAAGCTCTTCTTAGCTTCCATGAATGTCTCATTCACGCGTTCTAAATCAAATTCAGGTTCCTTTGTAGGAGCCTTGCAAACCCACGCACTTTCTTTTGACTGCTTACCTTTATCATCACCAGTGGTCATACCACTCCTGAGCAGCATGTTTACATTCGGGCCCTCTTTGCGCGGCTCAGACCTCATCATTTGCAAATTCTGAGTTAGAGGGGGATAAAGTACCCCTTTTTCGCATAGTCTTGCTATCAATATAGGACAATCTTCTGCCTCATGATCAAACTGAGTACAATACAAACATGATGTCCTTGTCAGGTTTGTACAATTGTAGGCATAGTGTCCTAGCCCTCCGCAATTGTAACAAATTAGTTATCTGCGACCCCTTCCTGGTCCCATTCCACCTCGACCTTGACCGCGCCCCTGAAATCCAGCACACATAATCTCTGCATTTGGGTCGAGGGCTCACATTTTGGTCTGCACCCTATAGGCAGGAGTCTGATCCATCATTAGTTCATAGCTTCTGCAGGTGCGTTCATCATGGCCTACCGACCTGCAGAAATTACAAAACAATTGTTGGGACGTCTATGTATACTTCTGCAATAGATGACAATTATCTGTAGTGTGTTTTCCTCATATCTGATAGATCGCACACCATAATATAGGCATCACGTCGGTCCTGCATGTGCCTCTGGTCTTAATGGCATCGGCCCTCCTCCTGCCAAGTAGTTCGCAAATATGGGACAATGGTCCTTATCATGCCCTTAGCCTTTGCATTTTATGCACTATACCTCCTTGCGTGCCTCTGGCCATGGTGTCCTGTCCTATTTTAAGATCTGCATCTCCAGACATAGATTTTGTAGTTGCGCGTGGATTTGTTGGACTCCCAGACCAAGTTATTATATAGGGATCTTAGGCAATCTCATTGTCATCTCCAAAGCTTCGGCCTGGGTGGAAAGTTTTTGTTGTGATAGCACCATCCTTAAGTGTGTTGTTAATGACACTACAAACCACATGCGGTGTTGTCCATCCATCAACATCATGTTTGCTTCGTGAATCATACCCTTCAGTCTTTGGTCTAGATCCCAGGGGGGTCTCACCCGGGAGCATCGTGATCTCCTTAAACCTGATGATTGATTGGTTCTGACTTTGGCCTGCTAAATTCCCTGTTTTTAGCGCGGTTTGGATATCTATGATCCCTACGTTTGGATTGGTCATTAGAATGTTTAATATACCATGTCAACGTGCGATCTTGCAATGCGCTAACCAACGTTGTCTTCTTGATATTATCATTTGTGACTCCTTGCACTTCCCATACAGCTTTTACCACAAACCAAAATTGGTCTGGATCCTCATTTCCTACTCCCCTAAATACTGGCAACTTGACTGCGCTCGCCATATTAAACTGTGGTGGTGGCAGAGGTGGTGTGGGCAAACTTGGAGGTGAAGATGGTGAAACCAGTGGCGGTGTAGGTGGGGGTGGTATGCACGAAATTCATTGTCTTATCAGACTGATCACGCTCCTCGGCGAAACTCTCACGAGCTCCTCCTCGCCCTGCCGTGGAGGTGAAACCAAGGGACTAGCCTAGAATTCTTTGTTACTTCCATTTCTATAGGTCCTCCCACTTCAAGTTACCCCAAACATCAATTTATTCGCATAACCCTTTTTTCACACAGTAGCATTTTAATCCAAGTGTGATGCAGGAAAGTGTTCCCTCTGCGGACAGAGGTAACCCCTCTAGCCCTAGAGTGGGTCTAGTCACAAACAAGGACAAATCAACAATAGCTTTCTTTAAATAGTTCAAGTTGGAGGCCTACCTCAACCGGTGGTCGATGGAGTTCCGTTGCACTACTCCAGCTTCCGCTTCCTTCTCCTGATGAGTAATCAACCTGAAACAAAGCAAAGGAAATATAACAAAGCACGTGACTGGATACAACAAATGATCTATTTACTCATAAAGTCAAGAAGTCATGAGCTATCTAATACATCACATACAAGACATAGGAAAACATCATTGATTGCATTAATTATGAAATAGAGTAAGCTTACAACCAAAGTCTTGACATCACAAGCCTTCTTAGGAGGGTCTAGCCAGTAGTTTCCCCAAGCATTCACTCTTGAAGGTGGATCTCCAAATACAAGTCTCTCTCTCACTCACAATTTTTACACAATATCAAAGGCACTTCACAACCTTCCTCAAGCTCTCAAACAATCCCACACTTGTCACACTCACACCAACTATCTAGCAAACTCATAGTACTATCAGCAACACTCCAAAGACTAAGAATTCCAAAACTAGCAACTCATAGCAATGGTGAGAGCTTAAATAGGAGAAGGAGTCTCCATGAATGGTGGGAGGATGAGCTTATCTCCAAGGAAGGTAGCACAAATGACGGAATAACCATGCCAGAGAAAGGAGGGTGACATAAACTAGGCCAACAACCAATTCTGGAGTCATCTAGAAGGCCGAATGTTGGAACAAACTCGCCCAAACTGGATCATCGTGGGCACATAACTGGTCTGTTGCGCTGACATCACTATTGCATAACGAATATAGTCAGGTCATCGCGGGAAACTACAAACGACAGTTGCACTGCCACATTAAATTCGACCATCACGGGAATCACGTGTACTTCCGCGTTGGCAGCGCTTCTGGGATGTTTTAGAGCGCCCTTCAGAGCATTTATTTGGCCAACAGATGCGATGAGGCAGAAAACTTTGGAAAAGTGGGTCATTTGGCAACATCAGAGAGCATGAGCATGAATGATTTTTTACTCATGACACAGTAGGAAGTCTGGGATGAAGACAGTGACAAATTACTGTGTAACAGATGCCCCCTAAAGTATGAAGCCCGAGAGAGAGGTAGGGGTGAAATGATTTACGAAACTGACTGAACTGGAACACCATCTGGAAGAACCTGCACGCAAGTACAACTGATATCTCTGATAATGAAGTACATGTAGTCTAGACATGGGCGCAGCCATCCAAAAGACATACGAAATAGGTCTGTGGTATGGACGCAGCCATCCAGGTAATGAGACCATGATGATGATAAAGGTATGGTCGCAGCCATCCATCAATGAGTCATGTAATCATAAAACCAATCTACGCAGCCTGAACATGTGTAATCTGAGTCTGGGGTCTTGAACCCATCCGATCATAGTACAACTCCTAACATGCGAATAGATTGTTGAAGTCAAGCATGATATAACATCGCTTGATTACTGGTCAATGATGAAAACCGTTAACAAGCGCGAGAGAAACCACCAATAATTCCAATGGCTCTCAAGGTATTGTCCAGCACAATCCACGAAGTGTGAAAATGGAACTGAAGTCGAACACTCGTGGAACCACCCAATAGACAACCAATGATGAAATTCAACCGTCAGGTGTGCAGAAATTTCCATTGAGGCATGCAAGCTCTAAGGTACCAAAGGGGATCTCTAGGTCAATATCCTGGATAATGAGCTGATGTCGACAGGAGACAACCCGTCGCAGGAGGGCCATAATGTTTCCCCCATCAACAACACGAGATAAGGAACAAGTGGTAGATGGTGAAACAGAGGACCAGAGGAGAAGGCGAGGGTGTAAACTGCACAAGGATTATACACTTGAACATGTCGGCGACACGACTCCGGGGGGTGGCAGCATTCAAGCACCAAGGGATCAGAGGCTCGATGGAAACGGCATGAATCGAATGGAATGAGGCCAGAATGATAACCCAAACCCGTGGAAGGCCAAATGACGATGTATGGATGTCCCAACCCGACAAGAAGCAAAAAGTGTCGATGTTCAAGAGTGACTAGCTGCCATAGACAATCAATTAAAAACCTGTTGTTGAGTCTAACCTAGTAATTAGTTTAATGAGCCCTAGGAAGGAGAAGCTCGAGTCTCGTCATGGTGACGAGTCCAATTTCGTCAGGGTTTAACGAGTCCAACATAGGTAAAACTCGGAGTCGTTTTCATGTATAGGGAGTTTGAAAAAGACACGAAAAAGAAAACTCCAGGGGGTTTTCCTTTTCGTAGAGTTGTCTCTCGAGCCCGAAAAGGTATAAAACGATACTCGAAAGAACTGCCCGACCATTACGATCGAGGAACACTTTTCGTAGGTAGTGACTTTGACCTGAAAAAGTAAAAAAGTGGTCAGAAGCATGTCATTTCGTAACCAATAACGAGCCTGAAACGACAAAACCCGACAATCTTTTTGTGTTTAAACGGTCGGAAAAAGAGCTTAAAGGTGACTGCCTCTTGTTTCTTTTAATGGGCCAAGAGGGAAACTCGGCTATCTTTTCATGTTTCAAGTCGGAAAAGAGCTTAAAGACAACTTTCCGGGATCAAGTGTATATGAAACTGTCGTAATTCCGCTACTTGAAGCTCTACACAAAAACACGTCACACGTAAACCCACTCGAGATAAAATGAACATATACACAAAACATAGTTTAAAAAACATATTTGACCCCTGCATATGGTAAAACTATGAGAAAAACCCACATTTATAAAATGTAACTTTTAAATTTGTGCAAAATCACTATAAAAAGGAATAACCCATTCATTTTTACCATAGCACTAGCAGTTCAATTCACTATGGAGCAACTTGGAGTACTGAAGTTGGCGAGCGAAATTCGGCCTCATCCATGCATCATTCATCCCGAAACTGGTTCCAGGTAGACACACGTTGCCTTGCGCTTCATTTTAATGCTTTTTCCATGCGTTTTGATCATTCCAAGTGTTAGTTAAGGCGGATTTTCAAACCACGTTCCGCCGCTCGGTCATCACGGGTTTACCCTATCGGGTCCGCGATGGCCGATAATTTTTTACACAAGGCACGCCCTGATCATCGCAGAAAAGTGATGTACTTCCGCGATGACCATGGAAACAATGAACTAGACAGCTCGCGTCATCACGCCTGTTTTTAAAACAGACGTGATGACGACGCAAACTCATGTTTTTTTTGCAAATTACGCATTAAAATTTTCAAACGAGGTACTAATTCTATTTTCCTTGGCCTTTAGGGTATAACGGCATTCTTCTGGCAAGAACGCATGCACGATAATAATGACATAGAAGCTTTTGCCGATGCGAGGTGCCGAAACGCATTACGGGCATGCAGATTGCTCAAATTATTCCTAACTCCACTCTTGCGGTCACAACCTGACTTGCTGAAGCTACTAATCATGGCCTGGAATCCCATAGATGGGAAATTTATCATCCAGGGCCAGGATATCGATTTTGACTCTACAGACATATATTTTTTGACCGGGTTGTCCAGTCGAGGTGAGAGGTCCATTCTGGAGGGGCAGCAACCTAGGGGTGATTCCCTAGATATGCTGATGGCTCAAGTGTGCCTAGGGGCACGCAAGACAAGGAGTGGGAAGGTGGCAATCCCAACAGTGGATGACGTAATCCTTCGTGCTATGCTTTTCATGGTGACATGGGTAGCGGGCTCCTTAGCCCAATATGAGGCTTCGAAGACTCAGCTCCAGCTGGCTCTCGAGTGTCTCAATCCCACCATGTTAAACTGGGCAGAGATGGTGACAGCAAACATGAAGAGGCAACTCACCAACTGTCGTCGAGGAGAGGCGAAGCAGTTTGGTTATGGATCTATCTCAGTCTCGCTCATGCTGGATCGGGTGCCGGCACTACAGTTGCAAGACATGGATTTGGACTTACCCAGGCCACGTGAGACGAGGGCCATGCGATGGGCTCACGTCATGCCACGAGGAGGTGGCGGACGACCAGTGGCGTAGGGGAAATTTTTTCGAGAGTGGCTGGAGCGACAGACGATCTTCGTGGAGGATTGGCCATATGCCGGCATGGACTTCCACAGAGATCCTGACATGCAGCTGCCTGCTGGAGAGTAGTGGGATGACGGTGGTAAGACACTTGATCTCATTTTTTTATTTTTATTTTTATGATGTTCTTTTATTTTTTCATGTACATGCTCTAATGACGAATGCTATGGTATGCAAATGTAGGACCAGTGAGACCCCTTGGACTGGCTCCAGAAGCGCGGAGGGACGCGCAAGGCATTGCAGCACTAGCCCTGGCTCCTCCAGAAGACGATACGATGGAGACAGTGATCCAGAACCTTGACGGCCTGCTAGCAGGGATTGCAGATTACATGGGGATCGAGGAGGTCCCCAGAGCATCCCAGATCCACACAGTAGGAGTGGAACCCAGGATGCACCGTCTTTAAGGTGGGTGACACGGCAGCGGTGTAACTATAAGGAGCACAACCCACTGCAGATAGACACCTAGGTTTTTATTTCCTGCTGGTGATTTTTGAGAGACATGTTTCTCAGATGTACGGAGAACACAGACTCTATTTGGACATGTACACTTATTTTTGAGTGCCTCGGTGGTCAATTATTGTGCTTTATATGCTTTCTTGTATGATGTTTTGATTACATGTTACGCAAATGTCTGTCTAATACATGATTAGCCAATGCATCAGTTAACGTGTTTAATCGTCGTTGAATATGCTGATATGTAATGAAATCAAAATTCCTCTCTAACAATTTGACATGTAAATGCAACCTTAACATCCAATGGCCTCTGACAAAAACCAATGTAAGGTGCAACAGGCATCTGTACAAGAAACAAGAGACACAATAAACGGCAATCATGCCTTCACACCAGGCCAAAAACATGAAAACACACCCACACGGAAATTACGAGGTGTAGATGAGGTGTGGGTTCATTTTTACACAAGCTTGAACCATGGAGAACTCTGCTTGGATTCAGTTTCATGTTTTCACAAGCTTGAAACGAAAAACTATGCTTGCTATAAGTTCACATGCCCCCAGCATAACGACACAAATCGAGGTGCATGGCCCCCAAGCTTCATTGCATTCAACGAAGTGGATGGAATGAAGGTTCACTTGCAGGATCTTGGAAAGACTTGACTTGGATTTTACGAGATCTTAAGCAAAGACTCGATTTGGAGAGGGAGATTATTTCACTTTTGAATGAGGTCGGCATAGTAACAGAACCATCGTCATAACCCTTGTTTCATTTTTAAGTGAGCTTGACACAAGATCAGGAACTATGCTCGTAACCCTTGTTTCATTTGTTAACGAGCTTGACACAAGATCAGGAACTATGCTCAGACACCATGTTTCATTTGTTAACGAGCTTGACACAAGATCAAGAACTATGCTCGGACACCTTGTTTCAATGTTTAAACGAGCTTGACACAAGATCAGGAACTATGCTCGTAACCCTTGTTTCATTTTTAAACGAGCTTAACACAAGATCGGGAACTATGCTCAAAACCCATGCTTCATTTTTTAACGAGGTTGACATAAGATCAAGAAACTATCCTCGGGCACCTTGTTGCATTTTTTAACGAGGTTGAGACAGGAACAAACTATCCTCGTAACTCCTGTTCATGGGCCACATGAGAGCATGGCTCCCAAGAGGTCTTCGCGAGATGGAAGAAACGCACTCTGGGAGGAATACATGTCATGATGCACCAATGATAGATCGGGTTCCAATGCCCCCAGCACATCTTGTACTAAACCAGCTGCATGGTCGTCAGCAGAGGTGGAAATGGAACAGGTAGCCACATAATTGACCTGTGGCAGAGAAGGTACTACTTGAGAGCAAGAACCGAGTGAGGATGACTGCTGCGCAGGAGGCACCGGGGGACTAAAGAACATTGATCTATAGTCACTATCCTTCCTTCGTGTGGAAAATAAACCACGCGGAACAGGGAAGAAACGAGGGCCCTCATGGCATAAATATAGTCACGACCAAGGAGGAGACTAAAATTCGCACCTTGGACAACCATGACGTCTATATAGATGGTTTTTCCTCCCAAAGTAACAGGAAACTTTGGGAGGATACCGAGAGGTTGACAGGGTTCTCCATCGAATGACAACAGATTCTGTGTGACCGGCACAAGCTGTGGGGAACCCAAAACTTGCCAAGTAGTGGAAGGCATCAGACTGACAAACGCATCTTCATCCAGGACAATGCCAGGTATGACCTTATCAGGCGTATACTGTAATCTTGAAAGGCACATAGGATGGAAGGCAAAAGGTAGCCAAATGACTCCAGTCGAGGGAGACGGCCAAACTACTTGGTGGGGGAATTGTATGATTGCCCCCCTGCCCCCCAGGAACCGAATAAGGACTCTCGGGATCGGTTGGGATAGGAGAGTCGTTTGCGGATGCTGGAGAATCTGATGAGACGAGCAGAACATGAGCATGACGCTCTTCCGAAACTGAGTGATCAACAGGTGGTAAGCCCAAGTCGACACTCTTTCCAACCAATGGTTGGTCTGGAACAGGCTTAGCACGGCCAGGCTTGGAAGGAGGAGGACAGACAAGAGAAGAATCTACATCAATCTCTTTGTCAATGGAGGGAGGGTCTGGAGAGATCCGCTGATAACCAACAGGGAGTTGGGGTGGAGAAGCTATAAGACTTTCCAAAATGGCCGAAGCTTTATCCATGAGTGGACAAAGGTGAAGGGGATGGATGCCTTCACATAGCCTACAGGGGAATCGAATCTTCCCATCCTTCTTACCGTTAGCAGTTGCTAGAATAGCATCGCCTTGAGCTTCAGAGGGTGATGAGGGACGAACCAGGTTGTGAGACCATACTTCTAGGATCCTTGGAGTTCCAGGACAATCACAAAGAAGATGGTCACCCTTGCATAATTTACAAGGAAACTTAACCTTCCGCAGAGGAGCAGAAGGTGGTTCGTTCTGGGATGTACTCGGAGTGGTAACTTCACAGGTGGCCTTGGATTTATCAGACTTCTTCTTCTTCGTCGTCTTCTTCTTCTTCTTCTTAGGCTCCTGGTTACTTAATGTGAAACTTTCACCAGGTGAAGGACGAGAGGAGGAGGAAGAAACAGGGGAAGGCGTAGGCTCAACCTTGGAATCAACATATCTAGGTTCGGACGAAGGAGACGGTGGAACAGGAGTCATGACACTTGGGACCACCGAAGTTGAAAACAACCATACGGGCAAACCAATGGTTAACCGAGGCAAAGACAATGTTGCCATGTACGGAGCACCGGCATTTCCGAATGAAGGAAACGAACCAGGGTTTCCATCTGGGGGAAAACCTTGGCCGATAGACTCCGGGAACGTTGCCATCGAGAACGAGAAAGAACCCTACTCAAGCTAACGCAAACAAGATCTAATCGGGTAAATGTGAATCGTGGTCGAATAAACTTTAAGACAGAGGAACAAAACTTGGCCTTTTCATTTTTAAAGAGTCGAGAAAAGGGTAGAAGATGACTCTAGTCGCCTTCGAATATTTAATGAGCCTGAAGTGACAAGTGCTCAAATGGACCTTCTTTTAGGGAGTCCAAAAAGGAATGAAAGTGACTACTCTGGAGAACTAGGCAAACAGGTTTACCAAACAAATCCGTAAAACTGCATATACACCTTGGAAATCATATGAAAACCAAGGACTTTCCGTATGGCAGTCAATCTTCCCAAATGCTGTGTTCGGTGCATTACGCCTTGTAAGGTGGTAGACACAGCTTCCTATGGATAAAGGATGATAACCTAATGGGCTCTCCCCATATACTCGACGGTACGTGGGAGCACAATTCCGCACTAGACCACTATTGAGTCACAGAAGGAGGAATCACCCAACCTTGAGTGGAAACAAAAGTGACTCGGTTTAATGACGTCGGATCACGTCTCTAGCCTAGACCTCTAAATGTGTGCATTATGTTCCAATGCGTTGTTAGATTTATTCAGTTCATTTTAAAGTTGATCTTGGATTATGTTTCATTTTTCATGCCTTACCGTATGTATATAACAAAACCTAGGATGCAGCTAGAATGAATGAAATATCCTTTTTCTTCGATGAACACCTACCTATGGGAGGGTAGAGAGATCATTCCCAAACCAAGAAAACCAAGGCAACAAACAGTCACTCAATGCAAGCAGACATCAATTCTTAAAGTGCACGGATACTACTAATGAGAGATCTAATCATTCGCTTTTCAATATGCAACTTGAAATGCAAATTTACTTTCACTTTCGCATGCTAAATGAAATGCAATCTTTTTTATTTTGATGCCTTTAATTTAAAAGAAACCAATAAGAAACAAACAAATGTGGAAAAATGGTTGATCCAAACAATTGTAATCTATGTCCGGGTAGTGAAGAGAAATCGAAACAATGCCAAGATTGGTCCAATAACAATCACTAAACAATCAACCAAAAGTAAGCAAAGGGGAAGGCTCAATTAAACCAACAGCAAGCAGCAAACGAAACCTTGCAACCAAGCAAAACTGATCCAAAGGACTTGAAACAATGAAATTAGGTCACGAAGCAAGAAAAACAAGATTCATTTAACAAAGCTTACAATAGAGTGCCTCAACCTTTAAACAGCGAAAAACAAGTCATCAAAAAAGTGAGAACAGCAAGGGGCTAGCAAGACTAACGGATTCAGGTGGCAGAATTGAAAAAATTCAATTCTACAAGAATCAACGCGGGCAATACACTAGCAAAAAAGCGCTGATAAAGAACAGTACGCAGCAACAAAGCGATGTCAGCGCGGAAGTACACGCATTTTCTGCGATGTTCCGATTTATAGAACATCGTGACCGTTAAGCGTTATCACGCGATGAACAGGACACTACAAAAGGTGACGCGATGACAGCGCGACTGTTAAATTAAAAGCCACGATGATGTTCAAAACAGCAACAGGAAAGCCAAAAACTCCCAAATAAAAAACAATCAATCTTTAATCAAATAAAGACATTCCCCAGATCAGGCCAGGAAACTCAGAAAACAGGTAACCAGTCCCCAAAAACTTCAAAAGAGACCAAACAAAAACTCAAGGCAAGACTAAACAAGAAAAAACAAAGGCCAACTCCCCAGTGGAGTCGCCAATTTGTGATGCAAGAAAGTGTTCCCTCTATGGACAGAGGCAACCCCTCTAGCCCTAGAGTGGGTCTAGTCACAAACAAGGACAAATCAACAGTAGCTTTTCTTAAATAGTTCAAGTTGGAGGCCTACCTCAACCGGTGGTTGATGGAGTTCTGTTGCGCTGCTCCAGCTTCCGCTTCCTTCTCCTGATGAGTAATCAACCTGAAACAAAGCAAAGGAAATACAAAAAAGCACGTAACCGGATACAACAAATGATCTATTTACTCATAAAGTCAAGAAGTCATGAGCTATCTAATACATCACATACAAGACATAGGAAAACATCATTGATTGCATTAATTATGAAATAGAGTAAGCTTACAACCAAAGTCTTGACGTCACAAGCCTTCTCAGGAGGGTCCAGCCAGCAGGTTCCCCAATCATTCACTCTTGAAGATGGATCTCCCAATACAAGTCTCTTTCTCACTCACAAGTTTTACACAAGATCAAAGGCACTTCACAACCTTCCTCAAGCTCTCAAACAATCCCACACTTGTCACACTCACACCAACTATCTAGCAAACTCACAGTACTATTAGCAACACTCCAAAGACTAAGAATTCCAAAACTAGCAGCTCATAGCAATGGTGAGAGCTTAAATAGGAGAAGGAGTCTCCATGAATGGTGGGAGGATGAGCTTATCTCCAAGGAAGGTAGCACAAATGATGGAACAACCATGCCAGAGAAAGGAGGGCGACATAAACTAGGCCAACAACCAGGTCTGGAGTCATCTGGAAGGCCGACTATTGGAATAAACTCACCTAAACTGGATCATCGCGGGCACATAACTGGTCTACCATGCTGACATCGCTATTTCATAACGGATATAGTCAGGTCATCCCGGGAAACTACAAATGACAGTTGCGCTGGCACATAAAATTCGACCATCACGGGAATCACGTGTACTTCTGCACTGGCAGCGCTTCTGGGCTGTTTTGGAGCGCCCTTCAGTGCGTTTATTTGGCCAACAGACTCGATGAGGTAGAAAACTTTGGAATAGTGGGTCATTTGGCAACATCAGAGAGCATGAGCATGAATGATTTTGGACTCATGACACAATAGGAAGACTGGGATGAATACAGTGACAAATTACTGTGTAACACCAAGTGTTCAAAGATTTAATGTACTTACCTCACAGTCCTTTGAGGAAACATCATTCGCCTCACTGTAACTGACTGTCGTGTCTACTGCGAACTCGGTGATAAATCCTCCTATAATTCGATTGAGCCAGTGGTCCACAACGCGTGCGAGCTTCTCTTCTGACGCTTCTAGTTTACCCACCAATTCAAGAGTCCACACAATTGGTTTGTCAAGCCTACCCCTTCCCTAATTGTCTGCTAGCTTCACGATCCACTCATACAACTCAAAGGGAAAGGACGCAAAGAAAATTTCATGAATTTTCATATATAAGTAGCACTCCAACCACTGTTCCTTTGATATTCACGAATTTCTATTTTCCTGCATCGCGAACTTGTGAATCTTCTTGTCCAACTACCCTTCAATTTCTTTCTTTGTTGGATTCCAGTGGCACAACATCAGACATCCCTTATGCAGGTCTCGGTCCCAACAATGGAACTATTTGTTGACTTGTATGGGCTTGAGCCAGGTTCAGAGGTGATTTAGCCAAACAAATCCCAGTACTACAGGCCCTTTCACAGCACTAGTCTGCAGAGCGCAGACTGAGGTCTCACCCGAAGTAGTATGGGAGGGTGCTAGAACCAGATTCCCGCACCTTGGGGATGTTTGATGGTATCCAGTGGTCCACAATTTGACCCTGCATGCACATTGTTATGTGCATCTATTAGTCCTTCGCAACCCATGATGCTACCTTTGCACAGCCCTATTTGGGGCGCGATTCATATTATTACCAAAGTTCCTTACTATTAACCTATTATTAGTTGGTTACTTAGCTTATCTGTGTAATCTAGAGATAATTAATAGTATATCTAGCATTCATATAAGGGTGCACGATAAACAAAACAATATAATTGCACATAACGTATTACAAAAGCAGATACACAGCGATTGGAGTCAACTTCTCTTTATTATTCTTTGATCAAGGTTACAGACCGGACACCGCCCTGGGCACTCAGTTGCAGGGGTCCACGCACTCAGCTGCGGACTCTACTAGGCCTCTGCACACTTAGCTACAGAGCCTCTTCCTACTACTGTAGTTTTAACCCCGTACAGAAATTACCTGCATATGAATTCTAAAAACACAGAAAATAAAACAATAGCGAAGCATAACATAAAAAACACATATACACAGAGATTTTCCCCTGGATCCCAAAACTGAGACTACCAGCTTGATTTTTCATTATATTCCTTTCAATGTTACAATACATATTTATACATGCCTAAGCATCCAATACCATGGACTGAAAACCATCGCGTCCAAAACTATGGACTAAAAAACCATAGGTAGATTTTCCCAACCTAATATAGGGTCCAATAAAAATTCTCCTGGGGCGCTGCCCTGGACCCCATAGAGGGGGGCTACCCGCCCCCCTCAAAACCCCCTGTGACCCCCCCACTACGCAATCGACGCAACAAATGGGGGGCTCTGCCCCCCCTCTAACCCCCCAATTCACTGCATAGGTTAGTCGTGGAAAGAATATAACACAACCCAACAATCTCCCACTTGTTGTTTTCTTTCCACAGGGGGCCACAAGAGAGCTTAGTCATTTTTCCAGCCCTGAAATGCCCATTGTTTCTCTACACCAGGAGAACTTCTCAGAGCTCACAGATTTTGTCAATGCATCTACAATATTCTTCAAAGTGTCCACCTTTACCAGCAACACCTTTTGTCTTCTATCATATCCCTCACAAAGTGATACTGAACATCAATGTGCTTTGTCTTTGAATGATAAGCACGGTTCTTTGCCAAGAAAATTGCACTTTGGTTCTCACAGTCTATCCTTATAGCTCCTTGTACTAACCCCATACTTGAACACAATCTCTGCAACCAAACTGCTTCCTTGCTTGCATGAGTGGCTGCCATGTATTCTGTCTCTGTAGTTGATAGTGCCACTACAGATTGTTTCTTACTCATCCAACTAACTGCACCTCCAAATAGGTTAAACACATACCCACTTGTAGATCTTCTATGATCCAAATCTCCAGCCCAATCTCCATCAACGAAGCCATGGATATCCAAAACTCTGTCCAATCCTGGTCTTCCTTGGTAGCACAAACCACAATCACTAGTGCCATGCAAATACCTGAAAACCCGCTTCACTGCTGTCTAGTGCTCCTTCCCTGGTTTGACATAAACCTGCTCAATACTCCCACTGCATGTGCAATGTCTGGTCTAGTACAGACCATTGCATACATCAGGCTACCGACTGCACTTGCATATGGAACACATGATATGTCCTCTTACTCTTCTTGTGCCTTGGGACACTGTTCAGCAGATAGCTTTACACCTACAGGAATAGGAACCTTCACCAGTTTACTATATTGCATATTAAACCTCTGCAATATTGTCTCGACATACTTCCTCTGGTTTAACCAGAGCTTCCTCTTTGCCTGATCTCTTTTAATTTCCATGCCCAAAATATAGTTTGCAGCACCAAGATCTTTCATGCTGAATTTGGAGGAAAATTGGGTCTTCAAATCCTGGATAACTTCTTTGTCATTTCCAACCAGCAACATATCATCCACAGATAAGACCAGATAAATAACATGGTCACCAATTAATTTAAAATACACACAGTGATCTGCTTTGCTTCTAGTGAAGCCAAGTCCCCGTATAAATATATCAAATTTTTGATACCACATCCTTGGTGACTGTTTTAACCCATACAAAGACTTCTTTAACTTGCATACCAGTTATTTCTTACCCTTCACCGCAAAGCCTTCAAGGTGCTTCATGTAGATCTCCTCTTCCAGATCCCCGTGAAGAAATTTTGTCTTCACATCCATCTGTTCTACCTCAAAATCAAAAGCAGCAGCAATAGATAAAAGTAATCTAATAGAAGCTACCTTGGCAACAGGAGAAAAAATATCACCAAAATCAATTCCCGGCACCTGGGAATAACCTTTTGCTACTAACCGAGCTTTGTATTTCTCCACCTTTCCTTCTACATTTGTTTTCTTCTTGAACACCCATTTGTTGCCAATGGGCTTCCTTCCAGTGGGCAACTCCACCAGATCCCAAGCCTCATTTTTGTGCAAAGATGCCATTTCATCAACCATGGCCTCTTTCCAAAGTTTTCCATCCTCTGAATCCACTGCTTCCTTCACAGTTTTGGGATCCTCATCAGTAATAGATAAGGAAAAATTTGAATAGAAAGCAGATGGACTATACCTTTTTGGCTGC
This sequence comes from Pinus tabuliformis, assembly GCA_031772625.1. Taxonomy (NCBI): domain Eukaryota; kingdom Viridiplantae; phylum Streptophyta; class Pinopsida; order Pinales; family Pinaceae; genus Pinus; species Pinus tabuliformis. Next base: position 1,562,320,580 of record CM062804.1, read on the forward strand.
CTTCTTTCTCAAACTGATCTTCTCACAGCCAGAGTTTGTGGCTCTTCACCTTCTGATTCCTCCTCTGTTGTAGAGTCTGATTCTTCCTCCTTTAGCTCAAACTCTATCTTCTCAGGTTCTTTTGGTTGGACTTCATGTTTAATAACATCTTTCACCTCTCTAAACACCACATCTCGGTTATACACAACCTTCCTTGTTACTGTGTTCCAAAGCTTATAACCCTTTAAACCATCCTTATACCCAATAAAGATGCACTTTTCAGATTTACTATCCAACTTGGTTCGTTTCTCCTTTGGAACATGTACATATGCATCACATCCGAATACCCTTAGATGTGAAAGAGATGTTTTTTTACTAGTCCATACCTCTTATGGAGTCTTATCCTCCAACGCTGATGAAGGTGACCTATTGACCAAGTAACATGCAGTATCCACTGCCTCTACCCAGAATTCCTGTCCTAACCCGGTACTACTGAGCATGCTTCTTGCCCTTTCCATCAACACCTTGTTCATTCTTTCTACAAATCCATTTTGCTGAGGTGTATATGGAGTAGTCTTATGTCGTGCTATACCACACTTCTTGCAGAATTCTTCAAATTCCTTACTGCAAAACTCTCCACCATTATCTGTCCTCAGCACCTTTATCTTCTTCTATGTCTGGTTTTCCACTAGAGCCTTAAATTCTTTAAACCTGTCAAAGACTTCAGATTCCTTCTTAAGGAAATATATCCATGTATTCCTTGAGAAGTCATCTATAAATGATACATAGTACACAGACTTACCCAGTGATGGACCGTCACAGTCCAAACACATCACTGTGCATAAGCTCTAATATATGTTTTCGCCCTCTTACCACCAGAGGGGAACTCACCCGATTCTGCTTCCCGTATAACAATATTTCACAAAAATCAAAAATCCCGAGAGTATTTACTCATACCTTCTACCATACCTTTACCATGAAGTATTCGAAGGTCCTTCTCTCCAATATGTCCAAGCCTCTGATGCCACAGCATGGTTTTTCTCTCCATAGACCATTAGATTTTCTCCTCCACTTTCAGGAACCACAGAACTATTGCACCCATCAACAACCGTGCTACCTTGCAGCTTGTACAGAGTTCCAGTCCGAACTCCCCGCATTAATACCAATGCTCCCTGAACCATCTTACAGGTATCCTTCTCGAGCACTGTTTTTACACCTGCATCATCCAGCTTGCTTACAGAAATCAGATTTCTAGCTAATGCAGGAATATGCAGAACACCCGGAAGTGTTCTAACCCTTCCACCTTGCAACTTCAACTTTACTTTCACGCGACCAATGATTCTAGCCTTCCTGTCATCCCCTAAGAAGACATCACCACCATCGTATTTCTCATACTCGCAGAACCACTCGCTATGGGGAGTGAAGTGAAAGGATGCACCTGAGTCAATCAACCATGCCTCATGATCTACATGTGTACTTGAAGAAGCCAAGTACACATCCCCACCTTCATCTGAAATGGTTTTGGCCTCTACAGAAGGAGCATCATCAGATCCCTTTCCTTTATCAGGAGCTTTAGATTTATAGTCCCTTTTGAAGTGCCCTTCCTTTCCGCATTTCCAGCACACCACCTTTACAGGTTTTCCTGGAGATTTAGATCTCCCTCTAGATTTAGATCTCCCACTTGATGACTTATTTTTGTTTTTGTTTTAGGACCGTCCTTGTACAGACAAGGCATCACCATTCTGGCTCTCCATATTTTTTCATCTCATCTCCTTCGTCAGCAAGGATGAGACTATTTCATCAAAATGCAAGGCAGTTGCATTGCTACCTATTGCAATAACCAAACTATCCCACGAATCTGGTAGAGAACACAACAAACTGATGCACTTATCTTCATCTGAAATTTTAATATCAATAGATGCTAATTGACTTACCACAGTATTAAATGCGTTCAAATATTCTGTCACCGAGTCTCCATCTTTCATCCTCAGGTTATGCAGTTTTTTCCACAGCAACAGTTTATTCACCAAAGACTTAGATTGGTACAAAGTCCCTAACTTGTCCCAAAAAGCCTTCATCGTAGCTTCCCCTGATACATTCAGCAATACTGAATCTGAGACACACAATCGTATTGTGCTCTTTGCCTTCCGATCCAACTTCTTCCATTCTTCATCGGACACTCCCGTTGGTTTAGTACCTGGATCTACCGCAATCCACTGATCTTTATCCACCAACAGATCCTCCATCTTGACTTTTCACAACTCAAAACTTTTACCATTAAATTTCTTGACCTCTATCTTTCCACTACTCACCATCTTCTTCACCACCAGAATCAATCTCACGGATCTCCCACTGAACAAGGTCTACCACAGGCCCAAGCGAAAACACTAAATAACAAAGGCGTCCCCTTGAAGCCAAAACAACTTTAATACCAAATGTAGGTTTTAACCCCGTACAGAAATTACCTGCATACGAATTCTAAAAACACAGAAAATAAAACAATAGCGAGAGCATAACATATAAAACACATATACACAGAGATTTTCCCCTGGATCCCAAAACCAGGACTACCAGCTTGATTTTTCATTATATTCCTTTCAATGTTACAATACATATTTATACATGCCGAAGCATCCAATACCATGGACTGAAAACCATTGCGTCCAAAACCATGGACCGAAAACCATAGGTAGGTTCGCCCAACCTAATATAGGGTCCAAAAAAAAATCTTGGGGCGCTACCCTGGACCCCGTAGAGGGGGGCTACCTGCCCCCCTCAAATCCCCCTGCGACCTCCCCTGATGCGCAATCGGCGCAACAAAGTGTAGAAATTTTGAATAATATGACACTTATTCACAGAGATTATCCCGATTATACACTATGGAGGAATACATGCATAATACATAACCTCCTCTACGTTGATCATCAATTTAGCAGCATCAAAAACAATGAAACATCAATCGCATGCGCACATTAACACAGTACGTAACCCGGGGAAAGCTTATAGCTGAAAACCCCACACTATCTATATATTAATGATTGAGAACATGTAACATTACATAGTACAATACTCCTCACAAGTATCCAACACTATCTCCACCTGTTACACACAATACAACTTAGATCTGATCTCCAAATCTCCTCTGCTGCTTGCCTGCCTCCACTACACAACCCTGCAAGAGAATGAATGAATCCAAACTCGTTCCAAGTTCTATTTACCTTGGAAAATCACTCACATTGGAAATCACGTGAGCACAGGCTATATTACTGGGCATTCTCATGGGCATACTCAATACATTGCTTGTGCAAAGTCTCATGCACAACTATAGTCACAATTGATAGCAATCTCAACCTCTAACACCTGTCTCCACTGAATTGTACATGCACTGAGTTAACTGATTTATTCTTCAATTGCATTATGAGTTAATAATTAGTGAATTAATTAATAACTAATTCACACAACTCATCACTTAGTCTATTGGCCAGTTAGACTAAATACAACTAGTTCAACTAAGTCAAACTGAACACAACTCCATTAACTGCTCATCTAACTCCACAGAACTCAACCACATGAGTTCTAACTGATGTCATGCATGCAAATAGCTCAACTGACTCACAAGAAAACGTATTTCCTTTTGACAGCTGCATGTGCCACATCTGTAGCTCAAACCGAAGTGCTCCAAGAGGATAAGATAAAGTTTATAGTCTAAATATTATTATGAGACAATAATATTTGACTTTTCTATTTTTGACTAGCAGTCTAAAAATAGACTCTGATCACTCCTACTGTGATCCAAAAATAGAAGTCCATCTATTTTTCCCAACATGACCATTCATCCATAACAACATACTGCAGCTCATAGACATGATCCATATGTCTAAAAATAGACATAGTCTAAAAATAGACTTTGCGCCATAATTTGCATGTGGGCCCACTTAGTGAAGGCGACTCCTTTCCACTAAGCTCCATAATCTTGTTGCATTCTCAACAATCATTTCTTGTTGCACACTTTTCAACACTCCCTCTCAACAAGAAAGGCTTCCTCTCAAACCCGATCCTGTAACTCTGGAATGTTCTGCATGCAACACATTTGCCCGGTCCACTTTGCTCCAACAACACTTTGAACAAAAACACTCCCAACTGACCACTCTATTGGGCTAGGAACATACTCTGATGCTGAAGCTCTACCTGCTGCTGACAAGTGCTCCCTCTCTAACATCTGCGCTACTGCAACATCTTCATGCATCTCACACCATTGCACACCTCTCTGTACCACCTAGCACTGTGCAAAACACTTGTGCCTCTCGCATTGCTGCAGCCTGCATGCTATGCGCTGTCCTGGGATTCCCTACACTGTCGATCTCTCTGCCGCTCCATCCGCATCTATCTCTACCAAATCAGTCAGTTCCTACTACTCCACATCGGGGCTCCCGTAGCAAGGTTTCATCCAAGAGGTTGGGTACCTCAAGGATCTTGCCCCTCCTCCTTGGGACGATCAATCCACATCACCCCACCTCCTACCTGGAGGTATGGCTACATACGATCCCTCAGCCCACCTGGCTCGAAGTTTCCCCCTACTGGAGGTCTCTGGATGAGTAGATGTCTCTACTCGATCTCCTCTCAGCTTCCCTTGTTGTGGCTGCTCCACAAACTCCTGAAGCTGCTGCACCAATCGTGGCTCCTCCACAATTGTTTGAGACTTCTTCTGGCTCTGCATGTTGAGAGGTAATATACACTCCCTCTCAACCACCAAGTCTCCATCAGTTGCCTTGCTGCTCAAGGCTTTGCATGCATCTACATGCAACTGATAAAGGTTCCTGACTCGAACCCCTATCTTCCTGGTTTCTCCAGTTGTCTTACTGCGGAGGAAAGCCTTTCCCTCGCTGAAGACAACATCATATCCCTTGTCTTATAACATCACCACAGAGATAATATTCTTCTTCAATATAAAGGGTTTACCAGACTCCCTCTCAACGGAAATGGTACCGATACCGGTTGCCTGTATCTACCATCATCGCTCATCTCGATGTGCACTCCAAGATCTTTCTCCTCCAGATCAGAAAACAAATCTCGATCTCCTGTCATGTGAGAAGATGCACCACTGTCCAAGAACCATACCGATCCCATCACACTTGATACCAAGCATGCGATCAGCAAAAAATCCAGCTCAAACTGCGAGGCTAAGGCCTCTCCCGCTGCAGATCCAACAGCTTACTTATTTTTCTTCTTCTGCGAACAATTTGTGGCATCTCCCTTCCACCAGCTCAAAACTTACCGCTTCTGATCTAAAATTCGTGAGAATAAAGTATTTCTTGTACAGAGATCGATTGTATGGGCATTCACCAGATATCTCACCTTCCAGAAGAAGGATGAATCCAGAAGCTACCTGGCTCGATTACATACTCTGCCTGAAGAAATAAAATGTAAACACTTTCTGAATAATAGATCTGATGATCAATCCCACTTTGATATTCTGTAGAACTTTTTCTACAAATCAACCAGCTCCGATACCATGTAGAAACTTTTTCTACAAATCATCTAGCTCTGATACCATGTAGAAATTTTGAATAATATGACACTTATTCACAGAGATTATCTCGATTATACACTATTGTGGAATACATGCATAATACATAACCTCCTCTACGTTGATCATCAATTTAGCAGCATCAAAAACAATGAAACATCAATTGCATGCGCACATTAACACAGTATGTAACCCGGGGAAAGCTTATAGCTGAAAACCCCACACTATCTGTATATTAATGATTGAGAACATGTAACATTACATAGTACAATACTCCTCACAAGTATTCAGCACTATCTCCACCTGTTACACAGAATACAGCTCAGATATGATCTCCAAATCTCCTTCGTTGCTTGCCTGCCTCCACTGCACAACCCTGCAAGAGAATGAATGAATCCAAACTCGTTCCAAGTTCTATTTACCTTGGAAAATCACTCATATTGGAAATCACGTGAGCATAGACTATATTACTGGGAATTATCATGGGCATACTCAATACATTGCTTGTGCAAAGTCTCATGCACAACTATAGTCACAACTGATAGCAATCTCAACCTCTAACACCTGTCTCCACTGAATTGTACATGCACTGAGTTAAGTGATGTATTCTTCAGTTGCATTATGAGTTAATAATTAGTGAATTAATTAATAATTAATTCACACAACTCATCACTTAGTCTATTGGCCAGTTAGACTAAATACAACTAGTTCAACTAAGTTAAACTGAACACAACTCCATTAACTGCTCATCTAACTCCACTGAACTCAACCACATGAGTTCTAACTGATGTCATGCATGCAAATAGCTCAACTGACTCACAAGAAAACATATTTCCTTCTGACAGCTGCATGTGCCACATCTGTAGCTCAAACTGAAGTGCTCCAAGACGATAAGATAAAGTTTATAGTCTAAATATTATTATGAGACAATAATATTTAACTTTTCTATTTTTGACTAACAGTCTAAAAATAGACTCTGATCACTCCTGCTATGATCCAAAAATAAAGTCCATCTATTTTTCCCAACATGACCATTCATCCATAAACAACATCCTACAACTCATAGACATGATCCATATGTCTAAAAATAGACATAGTCTAAAAATAGACTTGCGCCATAATTTGCCTGCAGGCCCACTTAGTGAAGGCAACTCCTTTCCACTAAGCTCCATCATCTTGTTGCATTCTCAGCAAGCATTTCTTATTGCACACTTTTCAACACAAAGGGGAGCCCCACCGCCCCCCCCCCCCCCCCCTCTAACCCCCCGGTTCACTATGTAGGTTAGTCGTGGAAAGAATATAACACAACCCAACAACTACAACCCAAAGCACTTAGACTCTTACTCTATGCTCGAACCATTCGTACTCATCTATATTTTCTCTTCGCTCTCTTGACAACTTAGAACCTCGCTCTATTTATACAATCCCATGGTCCGCGGACCATGGGTAGGCCGACATGACGTTACATTACATTACAAAACTTAGGGCAGACAGCCCTATGACTCAACCTATACTTCGCGCTCCATGCCTGCAATTCGTGGAGTCTTACAATACATTTGACCCAAAACTTAGGCTTTGAGCCCCAAAACATGATGTGGGGGTATCCAATGCCCAACACTCTCGTGACCCTACAAACCCTAGTAATATCTTTCAAGTGCATGTATTAACAAAATGTTAACTTCCCCTTATATTTGCATGGGGGTCTCTTGCGGGTGGCAAAATTGTTTCGTTAGTTGGGGTGGCGATGATGGCTTTGCCAAGCTATGTGGGTTCTTATATATACCTTTCCTACAGTCCATTTTAGTGAAAATTTTGTTTCCTTATTGTTCTCATCTAGTTCTTATGTTTTATGTCACTGTCGCATTCACTATCTCTTGGGCTTCTTTTTCTTGTTCCAAATATTTTTGGGAGGGTAAATGTGTTTCGTTCTCTTCTTCCATAGTATAGGAACAAGCCATTCTTTGAATTGGTGGCAATTTTTCCAACCTCATCATTTCAAGGCTCAAACCTATAAGGGATATCCTTTAATTGACCAGTCTCGGTGTGTGGGGTATAGTACCTAGGTTCATTTTCTGTTTGGTTTTAATAGGGTGATTTAACCTCCCAATCTAATACACTCAAGTCAATCAGTCTTGCCTTCTGTGTTTTTTTCTCAAGTTCTAGTTGCTTTCTCATAGAGCTTGGGGAGGCGTCGAGTTCTTAGGGTGCTTTCTTGTTTCAACTAGGGTGGACATCTGGGTGGTCAATTTTCCACACACCTCCTTACATATTTTTAGAGGATATCTGGATAATGGAGTTCATTTCATGGCTTATTAATGTCAATCCCTTACCTGGTTCGCATTTGTTGTATCGTCATTTCTCTATGGTGTCTTACTATTGTCTCTCTGCTCTTATGGCTCATCAGAAAAAAAAAAAAAAAAAATGCCAAGTCGCAAAGGATGAATGACAAGTTCCTCTTCCTCATGTCGGTGATTCTTTGGTTTGGAGTTTATGGTGAATTATTTTGACTCCATTCCTCCAAAAGTAAGGAAGGAAATTCTCCTCCTAGAATCGAAAGAATTGGTGAAGGGTCTTATTTTTCACATGCATAGTTTGTTGGAGACCGCCTCAAATGGATCCCAGATCCAGGAGGAAGCACCGACTTCGTTTTCTACATTCCATAACATCACATTAGCAAATGTAGAATCTGCTTCGCATGGTTCTTTGGAACAAACAGGTAGACAACTACAAATTGTTTGCAGGTTAAGAAGATATTAAAAGGATTCTTCATAACATCTAGTTCAACCTTGATGACCTTGGGACCAGATTAGCAAGGGTGGAAAACTTTGTAGTCTGCAATTCGAAGACCGAATCAATAAAGGAGAATGACACCCTTGTTATCATCAATGGCCCACCAATGAATGCTTCACCTCTGGTAGCCATCTCTCCACAAGCGAACTCATCGCCCCACTTTCTAGTTATAGACTAAAGTTTTTAATGGATTCTTCAGTTGTAATTCTAGTATGGACGTTTCGCATGGTGGTATGGTCTTTTTTGTATTACTGTGGTTCTTTCTCTAGACCTTCGTCGGTCTTTCTTTTGTTCCAGCGATCACATCTCCATTTATGTAAGACACATGGTTAAGTCTAGTATCAACTATCATGTTAAGTCTAGTATCTTACTGTCATGTTAAGTATTCTCTCTCGATGGTTAAGTCTAGTATCTTACTATCTAGTTTGAAATTTTAATGGATTTTTTGTATACTTGGTTAAGGCTTTGTATGGTTAAATCTAATATCTTACTGTGTACATTGAAATTTTAATGGTTTTTTGTACACTGGTCTCCTCCGTGAATCTTTTGGTCAAGACAACATCACTATTATCAATGTAATACTCTTATTTATTAATGGAAATCACATGCGGAAGCTTAAAAAAAAGAAATCTAGACAAAATATACATATATAAAAACAAATAAACAAACATACATACATACATTTTACCACTACATAAATGAATTAGTGTAGCCTTTGATTTTGCTAATAAAATAATTTAAGCAATCATCACTACTCAATAAATCACCTTTAGCGAAAGCTAAATGGAAAATTATGTGAATATATAAACCAAAGAACTCTAAACTAGGTATTTCTGTGAATATATAAACCAAAGAACTCTAAACTAGGTATTTGCAGATTAACGCTGGTGTGTGTTTATCTACACTTTAAAATTTCCAATTTTTAAAATTGCACAAGTATGTATTTTAAGTTTTTCCAAAAATAATGTTAACCTACATAGATTAAATATAAGTAGAACTTGCGCATTGGAATCGTTACACAAAACAGAGAATGATAATTATGACTTAAGTTTTTATGATAGACCTACTTTACCTAAGCAATTAACTATGTTATATTATTAAAAAAACAAATTTCGACATCCCATCCTTAAATATAAGGCAACAATAATCGACCACAAAAATAATATCTCTTTATAAGGCAACAATAATCAGCAACCAAAACTTATATATGACAACCACATTAACTAGTTAATTATTACACTATTTATCCTGTACCTTCTCTAAATGGTACTAGAAGAATAGTTGTTGCAATTTAGAATGAAAATTCGTTGTCATGAGTATGTAGACTAGTAGTTAATTCCTGTAGCCCGTGAGTGGTAGTTAGCTGCTGTAGTAGCTGATGGGCAATGATAAAGAGGAGTCGCTTGTGTAGTGTGTAACCATATGTTGAAGCGTTACACGCTGTCATCACCTTCTTCTGTTGTTCTGCTAATTGTTCTCATAAAATGGCTGCATCCTAATCCCACCTCAAGAGTGACGATGGACAGATGTCGCAGGAGACGCAATCGATGGAATCACGTAAGAGGAAAGAACCGCAAGGAGAGTGTAGCGTTACACTTGAAGAGAATCCCGTCCGAGTTGTATCCATATATAGAGTTCCCGACATCCTCATGTCGGACAGGGCAAAAATGGAAGCATATGTTCCCACAAGAGTGTCGTTGGGTCCATATCATCACTAAACTGAAAAGCTTCGTTCAATGCACAGTCACAAAGAAAGAGCCCTGAAAAGGATGACTATCAGGTTCAATGATATTAAGCACCTTCGCAATGATCCAAATAATATGGGTTTCTTCTCTCGTGCAGCAACAGAGGAGATCATGAATGTGCAGAAAAAAATCAGGGACAACTATGAAGAAAAAATCAATTGGAATGAAAAAGACCTGGTTGACATGCTAACTTTGGATGGTTGTTTTATTCTAGAAATATTGAGTACTCTGAGTGACAACAAATTACCAGAAGATGGTAACTGCTATGAACCTCTTTTTGAGAAAAAGAAGATTCTTTATACTGGAAGGGATATACTGAACGACATGTTGAAGCTCGAGAATCAAATCCCGTTCATCGTTCTCCTAAAGCTACTAAAATTGCAGTGCAGCTCCACGGATAGTGATGCAGAGAACAAGCTTTTCGAAATGATGCGTGAATCGTTCTTGCCCCTGTTCTACCCTTTCGAAAGTAAACTGCCAAAAGAGCGCCGATGGTCCTGGCCTCAACCACATCATCATCTTCTTGATTGGTTGCGCATATGCATTCTTTCCCTACCTTCCGATAATGGCGATGATATGCTCCATGTGTTGAAATCGTAATTTCAACGCAGACGCCAGAAACCGTCGTGCAAACCCGCCGGAGAGTTCTCGGGCCAGTTTCCGGCGAAGGGAATCTCCGTACTCTTCAACCCGAGAAAATTTGGAGCCGCCACGTGTTTCTGACCTGACGTAACGCAACGTCACGTTCTCGGGAGGTAAACCTCAGCAGTTGTATGGCTTCCGATATTCACCTCCGCCGTCCGATCTGGTTGCGTGTTGTCAGCCGTCGATCCTTGAAGGTGCACGGGCCTACGTCAATTCAATGCGTCGCGTGGAGTGTTTGACTTTTCCGCTGACCGCCGAAGATGGAAGCGTTAATGCTCTTAATGATGTTCGTAGTTTTTTGGTGGAGGGCTTTAACTTTGGTTATGGGCCTATGTCCCATATGGTATACGTTTCATGTTTTTTACGGCACGTAAAGTTTTTTTTATGTGTATTAGTTGTATGTTTTTAATGGGCATGTTTTGTATTAAAAGTTTTATATGTATATGAGCCACGGGAAATGTGCTCCAAGTTTTTTTAAGTGTTGACTTTTATTATTATGTATTGCACACGGGAGAAAAAGAGTGTGGGTGTTCGCAGCAGCGAAATAGAACAAGAGTTGTATGCACAGCAGTGCGAAAAAATCACAAGGAATAGATTGTAATGCTTTTGTGAGATATTGTAAAACAGAGTGGTTTTACAGCAGCGTAAAAAGAATGATGGCGCAGTAAAAGAAAAACAGTGTGTAAAATGAGAAGAACCAGGTGATGTAATTTCTGGAATAGCAAAAACCATGTGTGGTTTTGCACAAGCAATGCATAAAGAAAATGGTGGAGCGTTTTTTTTAAGTCTGTGTAAATTTTGTTTTACAGCAGCCTGTAAAAGGAGTTTTACATCAGTAAATGTAAATGGGGTTTTACAGCAGTAAACCCAGCATAGTGAAATCTCAGGTGGAGAGAAAAGACAGAGTTTTTATTTTTGATGGGTGAAAGTAATTTTGGTAAATCCCTCTGAGTGAAAGAGGATGAATGTGTATCAGTGTTTTTTGTTTTAATGAATTGAAATAATTTTATGGCTGTGTAATACTCTGTTCTGAGTTATTTTTTTAAAAGAGGTTCTGTGCAAAAGATCCTGGAACAGTGGAAACAGAGCATTGGCTCTGTGGTGTTAGAATGTCTGGTTTTGGTATTTTCCCCATTGAAAAATACCCAACAGTGGTATCAGAGCTAGTCCAGGCTCTTTGATGGTGACAGAGCAGGTTCATGCTCTTTGAAGACTCAAAGAAGCTGAAGGAAGGTGTTGTTGCAGCAGTCAAACCTCTCCAGCAGTGTGAAGCCACAGCCAAAAGGATTCAGGTATTTCTCAAGTTTTTGTGTTACTGTTAAAGGAACAGTCAGTGATTTAAAGAAAACACAGTCAAGCATTTAAAGCCTAGATAAGAATGGCAAGGTCAAAGAAGAAAGCCTCCAAGCCTGCTAAAAATGTGTCTCCCTCCTCTACTAAACTAGAAGGCAATCCATTAGAATACATTCTATTTGAAACCCCAAAGTTTGATGGAAACTTTGATGTATGGGAAATAATGATGAGGGCTTTCCTAATGTCTGAGGGGATTGAAGTCTGGGAGTCAGTGATTGATGACAGCAAGATGGATAAAGAATCCATGGAGTATGATGCACAAGCAGCGAAACTAATCTTGGATGGACTGCCTGATTCTGTGAAGAAGAATCTTGGAAAATATACATCAGCAAAGGATATATGGGACAGACTGCATGACCTTCATGCAAAGGGAGCACTGACCATGACAATGAGTCAAGAAGAAACTTATGAACCCATCATAGAAGCTGAGAATGAAAAGCTTGATCTCATCAAGCTTCAAGTAAAAGAAAGGGATGAAGAGCTTACCAAGCTTAAGAAGGAGCTTGATCAATGCAAGAGGAAACATCATGAAGAAGTCATATCCATGACAAATCAGCTGAATGAAGCAAAGAAGCAGGCAGATGCCTTGACAAGTCAACTTGAACAAAGACACAAGAAAGTGAATAAGCTTGTAGAAGAGATTGGACAGTACAAGGTAGAGGTCTCCTCCCTTAAGTCCGAACTACAAGAAGCTAGGAAGCAAGCACAAGAAGCTGAGAAGAAAATGGAGAGCAGTCAAACAAAAATCTCCAAAATGAAGTCTGATATTATCTCCCTCAAAATAGTAGCAGCTGAAGCTACTCGTAGCAAGGAAGAAACTGAGGGACAACTAGCAAAGAAAAATAATGAATGTGAAAAGTTGGAAGAAGAGATTGTCCTCCTCAGGAAGAAGGTTGAAGGGATGAACAAGATCATGAAGAGCTCTCAAGCATTGGATGACATGCTTAGCTATCACAGATCCCCATTTTGATAAATCAGGACTTGGGTATGTAGGTGAACCCTCAAACAAGGATGAGGATGCTTTAAGCAAAGGAGATGTGAAGAAGCCAGAAGAGATGGTGATGCTCCTATTTCCAGCAAAGGCAAGGAGAAAAATGAAGGCTGCAATAGAAGAGATCCTGCTCCAAGTAGAAAATCAGCTCCAAGAAGAAATGTAGCTGATGGCAAAGAGGCAAGAGGCAATGATGATCGTCAAAGGATCTCAAGGCTGCAAGGATTCAGAAGTACATCAAGAAAACCTCCATCTCCCAGGTACCAAAGTTCATTTATGGTTATTGTTGTGCTTGCTCAAACTTTTGGTCATATGGCAAAAGACTGTAGAGCATTTCATGGAGATAAATGTTGTGGTCATCGACATCCTCCAAGAAACAATTTTTAGAAGAAATCATGAAATGTCATTCATGAAAAATGTTGAATGTTTCAAGTGTCATAACATTGGGCATATGGCACGTGACTGTAACTTGACATGGGCTCTCACACAAGCTAGACCCATGCAAAAGAAGAAAGTTACACAAGTGTGGAGAAGGAAGGAAAGGCAATCTGAAAACCCCTTGAATTCCCCAGCTGATCTAAATTTGTTTTGAGAAGAGTCTGCCAAAAGAGGACAAGCACACATTAAAGGGGAGCTTGTAATTTTTGTTTGCTGAACTGTATTAACAGTCATTTGTTGATGAAGGGTGTATTGCAGCACAGCAGTTGCAAATGAAATCTTTGTTAATCCCTCTAAAAGGTAATATGCAGCAGTGATGAAATCAGCAATGTTTTTTTTGTTTTGTTTTTATGCAATATGCACAGAAATGCATAAAGAAGAAAAGATGGTAGCGCTGAAATGTAAAGAGCAGCAGCAAGATAAGAGAAAAATGCAAAGTATGGAGACCCTCACAGCAGTGGGAAAATAGAGCATAAGACAGCAGTTTGGAAATTTTTTTTGGCACATGGATTAGAATGAACAGCAGTTTAATTTTTTTTTATGCAATGCAGCATGCAAAGAAATGCATAAAGAAAAACAGGGACAGCAGATTGTTAATGCACATGGGTGAATGAGAATGTATGTGGCAGCAGAAAGCCAAAGAATTTCACACTAGTGCATTGTGAATAAAAAATGAAGATGAAGATTGTGTGAAGCAAGGGTGTAAAAAGAAAAGGCAGCAGCCTGGTGTTATTTTTTTTTGTGGAGAATGAAGTGCCAAGTGTATGTGCACACAACAGCGCAAATTGCAGCAGCAACACAACAACAAGTGTATGGACAGCAGCAGTTTGAAGAAAAGTTTTCCCATCGTGAAGAAGGAGAAGCACACAGCAATGCAAATAAAAAAAAAACAGCAGCAAGAAGTTTTGAACAGCAGCACATGCAAAAGAAATTTTCCTTACAACAGTAAAGGTAAATGTAATAAATTTGTTGTTCATTGAATTGAAATGCAATATATGCAACAGTAGTGAGTGTAAGAAATATTTACACACAGCAGTGTAAATTTGTAAGATGGGACAGAGTAATTGTTCCAGAAAAGACAGAGTATTTTGTCTTTGAAAAGTGCACAAGCAGTGCAAGTGTAGACACAGTAGTGTGGGATAGACACAGCAAAGAAGATGGCACAACAGTGCAGAAGAGAATATGCAGCAGCATAAAAGAACAATGTAATGAGTTTGCACACACAGCAGTGCAATGATTGTTTTTTTTGAAACTGCATGTAAAGCAGTGTCTGTTTGTAATCCCTCTGTCAAGAGGAAGGTGTTTTTCAGCACAGTGACATGGTAAATCCCTCTATCAAGAGGATGATGCTTTTCAGCATAGTCACAGGTGAATCCCTCTGTCAAGAGGGAAGGTGCTCTTCAGCACATTGTTATGGTGAATCCCTCTGTCATGAGGAAGGTGCTCTTAAGCACAGTTTCAGGTTAATCCCTCTATTAAGAGAAGACAACTTTGTGTGTGTGTGGAACTCATCATCAAAGCAGTTGGTGAATCCCTCCATGTGAGGAAGTGTTTGGGTAAGATTGAATGCCCAGCTGTTGAAATTAAAGGGGAGTGTTGAAATCGTAATTTCAACGCAGACGCCAGAAACCGTCGTGCAAACCCGCCGAGAGATCTCGGGCCAGTTTCCGGCGAAGGGAATCTCCGTACTCTTCAACCCGAGAAAATTTGGAGCCGCACGTGTTTCTGACCTGACATAACGCAACGTCACGTTCTCGGGAGGTAAACCTCAGCAGTTGTATGGCTTCCGATATTCACCTCCGCCGTCCGTTCTGGTTGCGTGTTGTCAGCCGTCGATCCTTGAAGGTGCACGGGCCTACGTCAATTCAATGCGTCGCGTGGAGTGTTTGACTTTCCGCTGACCGCCGAAGATGGAAGCGTTAATGCTCTTAATGATGTTCGTAGTTTTTTGGTGGAGGCTTTAACTTTGGTTAGGGCCTATGTCCCATATGGTATACGTTTCATGTTTTTTACGGCACGTAAAGTTTTTTTTATGTGTATTAGTTGTATGTTTTTAATGGGCATGTTTTGTATTAAAAGTTTTATATGTAATGAGCCACGGGAATGTGCTCCAAGTTTTTTTTTAAGTGTTGACTTTTATTATTATGTATTGCACACGGAGTAAAAAGAGTGTGGGTGTTCGCAGCAGCGAAATAGAACAAGAGTTGTATGCACAGCAGTGCGAAAAAATCACAAGGAATAGATTGTAATGCTTTTGTGAGATATTGTAAAACAGAGTGGTTTTACAGCAGCGTAAAAAGAATGATGGCGCAGTAAAAGAAAAACAGTGTGTAAAAATGAGAAGAACCAGGTGATGTAATTTCTGGAATAGCAAAAACCATGTGTGGTTTTGCACAAGCAATGCATAAAGAAATGGTGGAGCGTTTTTTTTAAGTCTGTGTAAATTTTGTTTTACAGCAGCCTGTAAAAGGAGTTTTACATCAGTAAATGTAAATGGGTTTTACAGCAGTAAACCCAGCATAGTGAAATCTCAGGTGGAGAGAAAAGACAGAGTTTTTATTTTTGATGGGTGAAAGTAATTTTGGTAAATCCCTCTGAGTGAAAGAGGATGAATGTGTATCAGTGTTTTTTGTTTTAATGAATTGAAATGATTTTATGGCTGTGTAATACTCTGTTCTGAGTTATTTTTTTTAAAAGAGGTTCTGTGCAAAAGATCCTGGAACAGTGGAAACAGAGCATTGGCTCTGTGGTGTTAGAATGTCTGGTTTTGGTATTTTCCCCATTGTAAAAATACCCAACACCATGGTCACATCGCACATTCGCATAATGGAGAGCATGCCTTGCGCATGTTCATTATTTCTCCACATTCCGATAATGGCGATGATATGCTCCATGGTGACATCGCACATTCCCATAATGGAGAGCATGACCAGAACGACTATATGAAGATCCCCGGCCAAGACGAAGAGAGCGCAAAAGACAATGCAAAGGAAGACAGCAAGGGTAGAATCTGCAATCGGGATAAAGATTCCGGCCCATATGATCATATCCATCCCGCAATAGAATTAGAAAACGCTGGTATCAAATTAAAGCGATGGGAGGAAGGCAATATCGCAAATATTAAATTTGACGAGTCAAGTAACACAATTTACCTTCCTCGCATCACTGTCGATGACTCCACAGAGATCCTATTCCGTAACCTAATTGCTTTTGAGATGTGCAAACCATCTGAATTCAATTATGTTGCGTCTTACGTGGGTTTAATGGACCAGTTAATCGACTCCGAAGAAGACGTGGCTTTGCTCAGAAAAAGGAAAATCATTACAAACCACCTCGGGAGCGATGCAGAAGTTGCCAAGCTCTTCAACGGTCTATGCAAGGGAGTCACTGTCAATCTCGAAGGTGCCTTCCATGGACTGACAGAAAAAGTTCATAACAATTACAACAATAAATTAAGAGTCCAATTGGCTGAGCTTGTGAGGGAGTATTTCTCTTCTCCGTGGAAAACTCTAGGTCTGTTGGGAGGAATTGCTCTACTGTTGCTCTCCATTGTGCAGACCATCGTCGCCATACTGGCATTATATAAGTAGCCTCCCCTTTTTCCTTTTCCCTAAATGATTTCTTTCAATAGTGTGACTCGTCTCTGAGCCCGAGGTTTATAGTTATTTTTAGTGATTTGTATGCTGTTGGCTATAGCAACGGCTGAAGTGTGTGGAAAAGCTGAGTTCTGTATAACAAGCTTTTCAATGTTTTTCACGTTATTTTACTACCTATGTTTGGTTTGGAAATTATGGATTCTGGTGATGTTGATGTTGGAGATAATGCTCACAGTGTGCTGAGTTTAGGTTTCTCAAAATCCATAGTAATGTCTCCATCATAAAAATAAAAATAAAATTTCTATTTGGTATTACAAATGTATGAATGTTTTTCCATGTCAACGTAACTTGTGATTTATCTCAGTATTTACTGCTCCGGCCATTTGTAACGTTTTCTGGGCAACCAACTTGTTGTTTTTCCCGGTGATATTATTGGCTCGGTCCTGTCTACTCCGGGTTCATTAACCTACTATTACCTTCGAAAAACTCCCAACTACCCGCGATCTGCAAGTGGGTGATCTGGATTGACATTTGGCGTTTTTATTATTTATACGTTGATTATCTGTACGCTTGGTGTATTCTTATTGCTCTGCCCTGTGCGTGGCACGACCCAGAATGGGTCTGCTCAACTTGGTGAGGCCCGGGTGAGTATTCTGGTTTTAATTATTGGAATTTTCTGCCGTTGAAACTTCTCCTTGACAGGCATCTTCCTTAACTTTGTTTAACTAATGGTTTGCTATGATTCTTCTGATTGTAGGACCCTTCTCTAGGACTCCTGAGCTATTCGCGACTGTTGCGTGGTAAGCATTTACCAGACTCGTTGCCGAAATCCCGGGTAAGGGGTTATCTCCAGACTGAGGGTTTTTCAGCTGAGTTTAACTCCCCTGCATAACTGGACAGGGTTTCTTTGATTTCCACTGAATTTCTAAGTTTGTCTCCCGGATAGCGCGCAGTCTATTGGGTTTAGGAGCTTATGTAATTTAACAGCTGTGTGCCATAGAAGTTTGAAACCCTTGTGCGGCATTCGCGTGGAGGGTTTGCTTCCAGTATGAGGCTCGGACAGTAACTATCCTAATATACTTTATGCTTTAAACTTGACAGGGTTTTGACCCCGTGGCGTCCCTGGTTGTTTTATGTACTTCGATGTATATTGGAATTATTCCTCCAGGTTTAACCCGATAAATACCAGTCATATTCACCAGTGAATTTATTGTTTTTCTTTATGTATCCATTTTACATGTCTATATATGCATATGATTCAAGGGTTTTGAAACTGGTTGGCTATCGTCCAAGCTACGGCTGTTATAGATATTTTTCATGTGTATTTCCTTAAATCTTAGTTTCTTGTTCGAAATATAAGAGAACACGGCTATAACAGCCTCTGTCAAGATTCTCCGTTCGTTCTTTTTATGAGTTGTCAAGAGTTTCAGGGAACCCACCCTGTCCGACAATTATTTCCCACTTAACCTTACTGTTATCAGAGAATTTTCAAAGGTTGATGTCTTTATCTATCTATGTTTCCTTGTTTCCTCATTTTAACAGTTAACAAAGATTAGACATAGCATAGTACTGCGTATGAGTTGTTGCTTTTGCAGATAGCAGATTTTGTTAAGAGAGTGTCAACACTGTTTTGATGGTTTCTACTGTTATTATTATGAGAATATTCAACTATATCACCAACTAAATTCATTTAAAGTCGTGAATATCTAATTGTTCGTTGATCTTAGAAGAGATGTCTTATTTAAATCGGCATTGCAAACTTTGTTCTTTTCTTTTCTTTAGAAAATCGCACTACAGTAGTTTCCTACCATGCTCATTTACCTGACTCGGTTGTTGCCAATTTGGCACGCCAGGCCCCTCCACTGCCTGTGCCTCCATGATGAAATGTCCTAGGGTTTTGTTCTCCAATACCGCCTGTATAAATATAACAAATGTATGTAGGTCTTGATACATTTCCTGTATAAATCTAACAAATGTATGTAGGTCTTGATACATTTTTTTTTTTGTTTTTTCTTGGCGTCAAACCCTACAGTTCAGCTTCAGTCTTTACACACCAGAGTTCCTCAACGGAGGAAAACGTTTCTGCCAAGCCATTAACTTACCGCACCCTCAAGGATTTCTCTGACGAACAGGGACTTCGCGTGGCTCAATTGTTTTATGACCCTACGGGTTGTTCTACAGTGACACTGTTACGAACAGTTTCTCCAGAACCTACGAGGGTTCTAACTGTACATCCCTCTCCCGTTTTCCTTTTTAATGCAGATAACAATTAATCACTCTATTACCATTATTATTAAGTTTTTTTTTGTGAGAGTTATAGCTGCACAAAAGTTTGCTGTTACAAATCTCAAGTTTATAAATGGCACAGACTTAATTAGGCACGTCAGTGGTAATTTCCGTACCTGTCTGTTCGACGTTCTAGTCTGACTGCAACCGAGTTGCTCACCTCTGCTCACTGTACTGTTGTGCTCTGCGTAGTCTTACAGAAGCGAAAACTTTATCTTGTTTTCTGCTTCCAATCTGCCACTCAACTTCGATATTTGTCTTTGGGACCACCTCTCCCCGTCTTTTTTTTGCAACCCCGTCCTTTATTGCAAGACCGCGGTCCTTGGCAAGATATCTGTACCTAGTACCTGGATATCTGGTGCTCACCAGACTTATCCATTTATTTATTTTTTTCTTTCCTCTGCCCCTCACCATACTTTCCCATTTCCCATTTATTTTCTTTTTTTTCTTTTTCCTCTGCCCCCCTCCTCTGAGGCAGACTAACCTTTTTCCTCCCCTTTTCCCCAACTTCCCGACTAACCTTTTTCCTCCCCTTTTCCCCAACTTCCTGGGAAGTTGCCAGCTTTTTTTCAAAGATAACATTTCTTATTTATTAAATAAATAATAAAAATATTATTAAATCCAAAACAATTAATAATTTCATATTCAATTTTTAACCACAGTAAAATATTTACATTTTCCTGGGCATTACATCGCTCGCAATATAGATGCTTTGCTTTGGAATTTCAAGTTCACGTGGTTTGTGTGCAGTAAACATTATTCCAGTGTCCGGTTTTTTACTTTCTTTCACGTGCATCACTAAAGTGTAGTGAAATCAGTCTCTTTCAAATTATTTATTCACTCTACTACTACGCTCATCTTCCGAATAGGTGCCGCGTTCATCAGTTTTACTTACAGAAGGCAATCAGACGGAATCTCGCGAGTGCGCTGTGCCTTCCATCATTTTATCATGCTCCTTCCAAAATAATAATAAATAAATAATTGGCTGGAATGATCCATCGTTCCCTTCCATGAAGCAGTGATGGCCAAGAAAATAGTTTACACAAGGACAGTGCCCAACTCACGCTCAGGTCGGCAGCGGGTAAATACAACGTAACAGCCAGCTGTTAAGAACTTGTGCAGTGAATTTGTCCATGAAAATGGCAGTAAAATAGCTGGCAACAGCACGGCCATACCTCCTCACTTTTATATAGCCGTTAAAGAAAGAGATTCCCTAGTACCATCAAACTAGGGCGCCACCAATATGTATCCCAAAACAGTTTAATTGTGAGTGCTGCAGGGATCTGATATATATGATGTTGACTGTTTAATGTCATCTCCACGGCAATGAACATAGGAGGAAAAGCTGGTTGTACCTTTAAAGCGAGATGCCTGCAGGGTGCAACAGGCGAAGTGAATTGGGCTTATCATACTGGCCTCCTCTCGTAACAAGCCACCCTGGTGGTGTAGGCAGCGGCCGGCCCTCATGAGTGTACACGTGAACGTCTATCCGCCGAATGCGTGCCCATCTGGATTGAGTGATTGGACTTGACACATTTATTCCTTTGTCTCATCTATATTTTATATTAATTCCTTTGTCTCATCTATGTCTTATCCTCCTGCAAAGTGGTCAAAATGCGGCAGCAGGGCTGTCATGCCTGACCCACGATACCAGTGGTTAAATTCGATGGGTAACTCCCTTTTTACCTGTTATATTTTGATTTTTTTGGTTTTCTCATCTATGTCTTATCCCCCTGCAAAGTGGTCAAAATGCGGCAGCAGGGGCTGTGATGCCTGACACACGACACCAGTGGTTAAATTCGATGGGTAACTCCCTTTTTACCTGTTATATTTTGATTTTTTTGGTTTTTTGGTTTTTTGTTTTGGCGGGATTATTTATATTTAATAATAAAATTCGAAGTAATTATAACAAAATTTGTTGGGTTATTTTTTTTCAATAATCATTTTTCTTAATCACTTTAAATAAATTCAGTTAAAAATAGTATTTTATTAACCTTTATTTAATTTTAACAATTAAATTGAAAATTTACTAATTCTTTTTACTTGAATAATAGTTTGTTTTCAAGGATTATTCAAAATAAACAATTAAAATTGGAATTTTACTAATTCTTTTTGTTTGATTAATAATTTGTTTTCAAGTATTATTCAAAATAAACAATTAAATTGAAAATTTACTATTTTTTTTTGTTTGATTAATAGTTTGGAAAAATTAAATTAAAAATTTACTATTTTTTTCTGTTTGATTAATAGTTTGTTTTCCAGGATTATTCAAATTTAATAAATTTAATAATGAAATTTAAAGTCATTATAACAAAAATTTTATATTATTATTTTAGTAAAGAAAAAATAATTATTTTTCTCCATCACTTTAAATAAATTTAATTAAAATAATATATTATTGATATCCATTTAATTTTTATAATAATCCAATTAAAGTCCATAGTTACCATTCAATAGCGCTCCCGCCGAGCAACTCTCTTGTGATAGCGCGACCTAGATCGATTCATACTGCGCACCTCTGCGCTCTGAGGCTTGGCTCCTGCCATGGCCCCCCCGGACCAGCCCCCGGAGGACTCCGATTCTCAAAGAATTTTTTCGGAAATGATCAAATATCTCCCTCAACAGAAACCCAAGCCAGCAACTTCGAAATTCGTTAAAAAGCTTGACATCCTCCAGGAAGTGATGCTGCCTCCAACCATCCCTCACATGGCAGCGATCTCACTTGCAGAAAAAGGTCTTATAGGTCAGTTCACAGGCCTCTGGCCTTCGCCAAGAACAGTTCAGAAATGGGTCGAACGAAATTGGTCGGACAAGATCTCAGGGAAGAATCAATCAGATTTTGCAGAAGAGGGTATTACACATTCCACTTCGAAACCAAAGCAGACAAGGACCTGAGCTTCAGAAACGGACCATACTTCATAGATTCCAGGGGTCTCTACCTCAACAAATGGACCCCCGGACTTTGATCCGGAAATGGATATCCCCAATGTTGTGCCAGTCTGGGTCCTCTCCCTCATCTCTCTCTCCATCTGCCTCTCCACTGCTGGGAAATGAGTCGGTGCGAGCAATAGGGAACGATGTTGGCAAATACATCGATCGTAGCGAGCCCAAGGACAACATGCAAGCCTGTGCCAGGATTTGTGTTGAGGGTGGATCTCGGACGAGGATTGTCGGAAGCAATAAAGTTAAAAGTGGATGACTGGAGTCATATACAGCAGCTGGACTACGAGCAGATTCCGTTCAAATGCAAGGTATGTCACGAATATGGGCATTTCGCTAACAGATGTACTAAAATTGTAAATGCAGAAACTGAAGAACAAGAAGGGCACTGGGAACCTGTAAAAAAAAAGAAACCAGCCCCCCCCCCATTAAACCATCCATGGGTTCTAGCAATCCTGGGCCTTCTGATCATCAACCCCTCTCCCCGCCCTCCAATCCATCTAAACCGCTCCCTCCTGATCCTCCCCATCCCTCCTCTTCCAACCCTTTTTTAATCCTTTCCATAGACTCTGGCCCTGATATTCCTTCTTCTGAACCACCCCCTTCTTTCCAACTTCAGACCACCTCTTCTCAGTCTCCCTTAGAGCCCCTGTCCTCAAGGATCACCAGAAGTTCTTCTAAAGAACATGGGGTTCCCAATGATTCGCTCAAAAAAACAGGACCTGGCAG
The DNA here is from genome assembly GCA_031772625.1 of Pinus tabuliformis. Taxonomy (NCBI): domain Eukaryota; kingdom Viridiplantae; phylum Streptophyta; class Pinopsida; order Pinales; family Pinaceae; genus Pinus; species Pinus tabuliformis. The sequence continues at coordinate 1,562,343,599 of CM062804.1, forward strand.
GAAATCTGCTAAACAACATAGGGACGAGAATGCACAAGAGGACATAGCATTGGGAACGCAAACTCCAATAAAATCCTTTATCCATGGACTTCAAGTGAAAGAGACAAGTGGTAAAGATCAAGAGAGGCGGGCACCTCTCCGCACGCCCAATGCACCATGTTGAAAATCCTTTCATGGAACAGCAGGGGCTTAGGGCACCCCTCTAAAACTGCTGCCCTCAGAGACCTGATCTACATTGAGAAACCTGATATAATGCTGATACAGGAAACAAAACAAAATCAGCATGAAATGCAAAAAATTATAGACCAGCAGAAGAGATTCTCGGGAAGCATTAGTGAATCTAGAGGAGCCTCAGGAGGCATCGTTACCATTTGGGACAACAGCAAATGGACTTGTACTGCAGCAAATTCTCAGCAGAACTGGATAAGAACTACTCTCGACAACAATACAGGCAGCCAAACATTGATTCTTTACAATGTTTACATCCCAAATCACTACAAAGATAAAGAAACTTGCTGGGAAGACTTGAAAAACAACATTGATGGGGAAAGCAGCTCAAATATCATAATTGTAGGCGACCTCAACTTAATACTGCATGCAAATGAAAAAAGGGGAGGCACCTTTACTGCAGATCCATTTAGAGAGCGCCTGGAGGCCATAATCCAGGACAATGATTTAGTGGATATCATTCCCAAAAACCGGAGGTACACATGGAGCAATCGCAGAATCGGCAGTGGCAACATAATGGAAAGGTTAGACAGATTTTTAATCAATATATCACTTCTCTCAAATTTCTTTGTAGGATATTCCACTATTCTCAGCACATATGCATCTGATCATTACCCAATCACTTTAACTTTGGAAAACCATTGCCCCCTTGGACCCATTCCATTCAAATTCAACCCACTTTGGAATCAGATACCTGAGGCCAGAGAAATTGTACAGGAAACGTGGACCCAGCATGTGGAAGGATCGCCAAATTTCATTTGGGAAACGAAATTAAAAAGAACCAAGAAAGCTTTAAAAGACTGGGCCAAAGAGAGGTACCGAGAACCAGAGGAAAGCAAAAAGAGAGTTAAAAATAAACTAGAAGAAGTGCAGGGAAGAAATGAAGAGCATGGGTTATCACATCAAAGCAAAGAGCAAGAAAATGAACTATACGAGTAGCTGAGCAGAATAAATAGGGAAGAAGAAACCAAATGGCGCATAAAATCCAGACATTTATGGCTACAGGAGGGAGATAAAAACACTGCTTATTTTCACAAACAGGCCACAGCTCGTAAGATCAGAAATAATGTAAATACAATCCTGGACAGTGAAGGAAATCGACACAGTACCCAAGAGGCTATAAAGAAGGTAGCTACTAGACCTTATAAGGATCTGCTAACTGAGGATAAAGGAATAGAAGATTACTCTGACTTGCTACAGTATATTGCCCAAAGGAGTCACAAAGGAAATGAACGATAGCATCAGCAAAGAAATTGAAGAAGAAGAAATCAAAAGAGAAATTTGGTCTCTACATGCAGATAAAGCCCCAGGACCCGATGGTTTCCCCATTTGTTTCTACAGGGAATACTGGAATGTGCTCAAAAAAGACCTATCTAAGATGATTCGATGGACTCAAAGAAAAAGGAAGATTGGAGGATTCACCAATTCTACATTCTTAGCCCTCATTCCCAAAGAAAATCGACCCTCTTCGTTCTCCATATTCAGACCCATATCCCTCTGCAACTCTTCATACAAAATGCTCACCAAAATTCTAGCCACTAGACTAAAATCCCTTCTCCCCACCTTGATATCTGAAAATCAAGGAGGCTTCCTGCCAAACAGGCATATTATTGACTCTATCCTTCTTGTACAAGAAGCCATTCACTCAAGTCTATCCAGAAAAGAAAAAGGATTTGTCTTAAAACTTGATTTAGCGAATGCCTTCGATAGAGTAAGGCACTCCTTATTTGTTGTCCTTTCAAAGATGGGCTTCGACTCTTCCTTCATTAATCTCATTGCAGCCTGCATATCCGGGCCCTGGATATCCCCCTTGATCAATGGCAGATCAAGTGAAGCTTTCCAATCCTCCCGGGGTTTAAAACAAGGATGTCCCCTTTCCCCCTATCTTTTCATTCTTATGGTAGAATCTTTCAGTCAAGCACTGGACCACAACAGGAGAGTTGGACTCATAACTGGCATCAATTATGGGAATGGAGCTAAAAATATTAACCACTCTCAGTTCGCTGATGATACTCTGTTAATAGGAGGTGCCTCCACCACAATTGCAAAAAGGTTCAAGAAAATTCTTGATTAGTTTATGGACTATTCGGGAGGGCTGGTAAATCAGCTTAAAAGCTGTATCTATGGATGGAATACGAAAAACCAAACTATGCACAACATTGCTAACATATTCGAAGTTCCCTGCAAATTGGATTGGACTCATTTTTCATACTTGGGCATGCTAGTTAGCCTGGGGCCTTTGAAAACTGATACATGGAATGGGATCATAGACAAAGTAAAGAGGAAAGTGCAGCAATGGGGAACAATATGGCTCAATCCTGCGGGCAGACTCATCCTTCTTAAGTCAGGTATCACCTCCTTACCTCTCTATCGCTTCTCCTTATATCAAGCACCTGCCATCTTTCATCATAAATTGGAAGTTGCCCTTCTCCAATTCCTATGGAAAGGGGGGAAGAACGATAAAAGCAAGTTCAGTCTAGTCAATTGGAAGCAAGTTATACAAACCCAAGAAAGAGGAGGCCTTGGCATAAGAGCACCTAAGGTCTTGAATTTGGCCTTTGGTGCGAAAATTATTTGGAGGCTAATAACAGGGACCTCAGCGTGGTGGAAAAAAGTATTGGAGGTTAAATACTTAAGCTATCCCAGGCAGCAGCTCCTCGAATCCAATATCCCCAATAGAGATTCTAAAAAAATCTGGAAGTTATGTAAGCAGTCTCTTCCTATGATGATCCAGAATATATCAAAAGTCCCAGGAGGAGGAGATAGCATCAACTTTGGGGTTGACAAAATATTGGGATGCCAGCCGCTAAATACTCACAACGAAGCCAAGCCAGTCATCAAGTTTCTCAATGAGAAAGGCATTTACAAACTAGCCCAAATCTCCAGCTGGGATCCTCACTCCCATGCCTGGATAGGATGGACTTTCCCTGAAATTCCAAATGTATTAGAGCCCAGCTTCCGCTGCCTAAAGGCCCTCCTCCACAACAAAGCCCCTGTTAAAGAAAACGAAGCAGACGGATTTCGATGAGACTTTTCTGGTACCGAATACACAATCAAAGCAGGCTACCAACAAATTTGCAGCAACATCTTCCAATTTAATATATGGCCACATTGGAAACTAGCTTGGAGAGCAGAAGCTCTTCCAAAAATAAAATTCTTCATATGGCTCCTGCTGCGAGGAAAAATTTTAACAACTGAAAACCTAAAAAGAAGGGGTATCAATGGACCCTCCAGATGCCCCAACTGTTGCCAAGCTGAAGAGAAGATGTATCATTTATTCATAGAATGTCCATATGCTGCCAATTGCTGGAGACAGATGTCCTTCATTGGAGCCATCGCTTGGGAACCTCAGAATACCATAGCAGAGACAATACACAAGTGGAAGAAAAGTTGTCCCTGGAAAGAAAAAAGAAGTCACTTGGTGAAAAGAGTATGGAATGCTCTTCCTTTCACCCTGTTGTGGCGAATTTGGCTCGCCAGGAACAAAAAAAAATTCCAAGACAAGAGTACAAATGTTCGAACTACATTCAGCAAAGCCAAAACTCTAGCTTTGGAAACTATCTCCATCAACACCAAAAGCAAAATAGATGTTACTCAGTACAGTGTTGAGGAACGAGATATAATTAGTTACATCTTGAACAGACAGTGCAAAGTATCAGAAGACAATAGGAAATAAGTTCATCATAAAGAAGAAATAAGGTCTTGGAAACTCAGGCTAAAAGAACAGGACTTTGCTGAATGGATCCAAAAGAGCAACAGCTACTCCCTGTTTTTTGATGGGGCTTCCAAATCGAATCTTGGGACAGCTGGAGCAGGGGGACTGATCACAAATCCCAAAGGGGAGTGCATCCTTTATTATGAGTGGAGTCTTGGGGAGATCTCGAACAAAAGAGCCGAAGCTCTGGCTCTGTTCCAAGGTCTAACCCAGTTAGGCAAAATGGGAATAAAAAAAGCTCAGGTATTCGGAGACTCCTCCATCGTAATCCGACTAATGGTGCAGCAGCAAAATTCCCCCAACACTGTGCTCCAACAGATTAATAAACGAAATCATATCCTGCACCATATGATGGAAGACATCAAATATTTCCAAATCCTCATAAATCTCAATAAAAAGGCGGATGCGCACGCCAACAATGCATGTGGAAGACCCGTCGGCACCCTCAGATGCAACCACAGGGATTCGATGCAATACCTGCCATGATCTCAATGGAAATCCCCGCCTAAAGGATAAATTTGGTGTCAGAACTAATCCTTATTATTGGGCTGGCAACCAGACTGCCATCAACATAAGGATATCTCATGGATACGTAGACTGCAAAAGAGACAGCAATCAAGGTAATCTATCCATTCCCGCCGGCACATCTCTCATCAGATTTGTATCTTTGAGAATCTTGGATTTCTACCAGATTTGCCAGCAGGCACTCCACCAGTTACCTGTGACTAGCCATCCCCTTATCGCTCCCCTGATCTCTGGCATTATCCTTTTTTGTTCCGCGATTCCTCCTCCCTTTCGCTGTAAGTTTCTCTTAACCCCTGGATCTCTCATCAAGATTTACCTCCCCTGTCTTAACCACTGTATATGCCCGGATTTGGATCACTGGGGTGCAGAGATCTCAGTTGCGCCCCCATTCCCAAGCTCCCGAATTTCTACTTCGCTGCACCTCTCCTTTGGTATTCGTATCATCAGGTATCTCTCTCCTTTAATACCTGCTATCTTCTCTATCCCATCTGCCAGGTTAAATTTCTGTGTTTACAATTCTCCTCTCCTCATTTCCTGCTCTGCTACATCCTTAGCAATCTCAATGGACCGATGTGAAGACTGTTTGCATTGCTCTGACTTGCAAGCTGAAGTCCGAGCCCAGCAGTGCATCCTGAAGACAAATAAGCCACATCAAAATCGACTAAAATGGTTTTTAAATGTAAATTTTGGTTATTTCAATTTGTAAGAATCTACAGCAGCTTAGGCAATTTTAGAATCAGAGCAAGTACGAAAAGGGCAATAGAGAGAGTTCCATTTTGTAACTCTATTGACCCAGGACACCTTCAGCATTTACTGTATCTATGGAGACCTGACTCCTCCTTTTTATTTTAGGCCTTAATATAGCAACCGATTCTGTAAAAAAAAAAAAAATCCAATTAATAAATAAATTAAAAATTTACAAAGTTTTTAAAAAACATTTATATAAAATTAATTTCCCTATAATAATTAGATTGATAAATAACTTAAAAAGTTACAAATACTTTGAAAATTTTATTCCTATAAACTTTATAATAATTAAATTGATAAATAACTTAAAAAGTTACAAATACCTGAAAATTTTATTCCTATAAACTTTAATGTAAAATATTTACATTTGAATGAAAATTTATTCATGAATTTTAATTATATATTTAAATTAATTATTTTATTTGATAAAAACCATTTAAAAAAATAAAAATTAAAAAACAATTCATTTGTTTCAAAAGGCCATGACTTCATTGAATCGAAAGCCTATGTCGCATTATGGCAGTGAGGCTTCATCCTATCAACCATTCATTTGTTTTCACTAGGCATGACTTCACATATTCATTTGTTTTCATTGGCATGACTTTACATAATTTTTTTTTTAGGATTTTTTTTTATATATTTGATAGTTTTTAAAATATAAATATAGGAAAGGTTTAAATGGTTTAGATGATTTATGTGAATCAAAATATTGATTATGATATTTAAGAGTGATAGGTACATTTTTATGAAAAGTTAAATATATTTAAATTATATAATATTTTTTTAAAATTTAAATAAATTTTATTAGATATTATTTTTTGAGATTTAACAAAGTCATTCATATATGACGATATTCATGAAAAGTAGTTGTAACTAACTAATTTTTCATAATTTTTAAATAATCCACTTAACACTCGTTACATAAATAAATTTTATGTTATCTATAAATTATCTTTATATTTAAAAAAAATAAAAAAAATAATATTTAATATATATAAATTTCATTATTTATATAATAATATTAATATATATAAGACATCGGTGTAACCATCCAATTTATACACCAAAACACTAAACACAAATTGGCGAGCGCTATTTCCACCTCTATAGCTCCATTAATACACCCCCTACGGACCACAGGGCACGGACACTTTGACATTTATTCAATTTTAATGGTTTTTTGTAAACTGGTCTCCTCCGTGAATCTTTTGGTCAAGACAACATAACTGTTATCAATGTAATACTCTTTTTTATTAATAGAAATCACATGCGGAAGCTTAAAAAAAAAGAAATTTAGACAAAATATACATGTATAAAAGAAAATAAACAAACATACATACATACATTTTACCACTACATAAATGAATTAGTGTAGCCTTTGATTTTGCCACTAAAATAATTTAAGCAATCATCACTATTCAATAAATCACCTTTAGCGAAAGCCAAATGGAAAATTATGTGAATATATAAACCAAAGAACTCAACACTAGGTATTTGCAAATTAATCACTACAACAAAACCAGCAATTTACGCCAGATTTAGCGCCAGATTTTAGTGCATTTTTTTGTAATTGTGATGAGCAACCTGGCGCTAAATCTGGCTCTATTGTACAATTTTTAAAGTGTCCTTTTTTGCACCTGATTTTGCATCATTTTTCACGTTAGATTTTGCATCATTTTTTACACCAAACTATGCATCATTTTTTGCGTCAAATTTTGAACCAAGATTTGCATTTTATTTTATGACAGGTTTTGCTTCTAGTTTTGTGTCATTTTTTGCATCTATTTTTCATTCTCTTTTGCTTCATATTTTGTGTCATTCTTTGCTTCCATTTTTGCACCATCATTTGCATCAAGTTTACACTGTATTTTGAATCCAATTTAACGTCTTTTTATGCATCCATTTTGTGTCAGTTTTTGCATCTAGTCTTACGCCAGGTTTTGTATCTAGTCTTACACTAGTTTTTGCTTCTATTTTTGCACCAGCTTTGGTGCCTATCTTTTCACCATGTGTTGAATTTGATTTAGCACCAAATTTTGCATCCATTTTTGTGCCCATTTTTGCATCTTTTTTTGGGCCATTTTTTACATCCACATTTACGTTTGATTTGTCTTCATTTTTCCCATCTCATTTTGCACCATATTTTGTGTCATTTGTTTCATCCAATTTTGCAACATTTTTAACACCATCTCTTGCATCTAATGTTACATCATTTTGAGCATCCAAATTTGCATTTATATTTGCATCTTATGTTGAGTCATGTGTTGTGTCCACCTTTGCATCTTATTTTGTGTCTAATGGTACATTCAATGTAGAGCCATTTTTTACGTCTAATTTTGTATTTGTTTTTGCACCAAGTTTTGCATCCAATTTTAAGCTATTTTATGCCCCTTTTTGCACCATTTTTTTGTGTCTACTTGTGTCCAATGTTGCACCATTATTTACACTGACTTTTTCATCCAATTTTGCATCTTTTTGGTGTCTAGTTTTACATCGTTTTCACCATCCAAATTTGCATCTTTTTTTGCCTCATTTTGTGTCCACATTTGCATATAATTTTGTGTCTGAGTTCGAGCCTAAATTTGCATAGCCTAAATTTGCATGTGATTAGGAATCATTTTTTACATCCAATATGGCATCCTTGGTTTCACCTTTTTTCAGCCCCATTTTGCATCTTGTTTTATGTCTTTTCTTACATCTTTTTTTTTTTTTCCTTTTTTGCACCCAAGTTTGCATCCCAAATTTACACCATTATTTGCATCATCATTTGGCATATTAATTTGTAACGTTTTTTGCTTCTTTTTAATGCTCAACTTTGCATCTTATTTTACATCTAGTTGTTGTCTTTTTTTGCATCTAATTTGGTGCCCATTTATGTGTCCTTGTTTTTGCCCAATTTGATATCCTTTTGTATGCCATGTTTTGTTCCCTTCTTTGTGTCAACTATTGCACAATTTTTCACTTCTAATTTAAAACACTTTGTATGTCAATTGTTTGCATTTTGTATTAATTCCTAGTTTAACATCCAATTTTACTTTCAATTTTGCATCCATGGTTACATCCGCATTTGACTTCTTATATAGAGTATATTTTTCTTTACATATATGACCCCCTTTATAGATTCATAGTGAAATATATGATAGTTTCTAAATATCATTAAAGCAGATATCACAATTCAAAATCATTTGTAAAGAAATTTAAGAGAAATTGACAACATCCATCCAAAAAAATAACAATGTGTCATTAACAATTTTCAAAACATGTATAAAATAGCAACATAATACTAATAAAATCAGTATTATTTTTAATCAAAACAACTAAAATTCAAATATGATTAACAAATCAAAATATTTCATGAATGTCGTTATTCTACGATAAATTAACAACATACATAAATCAAACTCAAACTCATCGTATGATTACAAAATCAAAATGTCTCATTGATATAGGGTAAATTCACAACACCCATCTAAACATAACAATGTCATTCTACACAATAATTTCTTCATAAAAAACAATGCATGTGCATGCCTAGCTACCACCACCAAGATCATCCTCATGATCATCTGACCATCCTCATTACTCTGATCCACATCATCACCAACACCGCAACTATCATCATCATCTCCTCCTTCACCACCATCATCCTCATCCTCATCCTCATCATCTCCTGATATATGTTGAACATAATTTGGATCATCGTCTTGGCAATCATTACCTATAGCATTCTGACAAAAAAAATCAATATTACATGTTAGTATTAATTACATAACACAACGCATGTTTTTGTTATACAATGTTAACCATAAAATGAGGTAAGATATAATATCTAATAGTACTAAAAAATAAAATGAAAATATGGTTTAAAAGTATATTGGAAATCCAACTAAGATTACATACCATAGAGTCCATCCAAACAACAAATTCAACCCATCTCTTTTGCTGCAGCACCTCCTTTTCCAAATGATTTGGAGGTCTTCCATATTTTAGTTCCTATCAATCAGTAAATAGGGAGAAATTAGATAACAATGACTTTCTTCTAGTACAAAATTTATTAAAAAATATCACATGTTTAATATACTTACAAAGGTTGTTATCAGTGCTTTTAAACCTTTCTGACCACTACGATGAGTGACTTTTGTCTTGGTTAACCTCGCCTTGGATGCCTTGTCCTTAAACATAAACCAATTCAATTTATTTTCACACAAATACATGTCTAAGATACTTATAAGTATTAATACATTCTAAATAATGTTAAATGAAAAATTCAATACCTGAATGCTCTCATTGTCGGCTTTTCTTTGTGCATCCAACTTCTCATATGATTTTACAAGTTCTTTCCATACTTTAAAAGGTACGTCAATAGGTCTTTGTTTCAGTCTTTGATCTTGAGGCATTTTTTAAATTTTTCTTGTTTGGTTGCAACGAAACCTCTTACAATTGAGCGACATTTGCAATTTTATCTTCTTAACCGACCAACCGGTACCAAATTCATTCTCTATGTCTTGTACCACCATCTTTTTTAGGTGAAGTGGAATCTTGGAGAATGTGAGGTGAAGATGATCTCTAAATCGTTGAAGGCAGGAGTCCTTTAGCCTATTTAAGAATTGTTTTCCTGCTTCTGTCCTTCTTATCTCCCCTGAGACAGGGTCATACTCTATCTTGGTACCTAAACTACCAATAGATGATGCATAAGATGAGGATGAACAAGAATTTGCAGTCCCAGGAGTTGCCACCACAGAAGATGTTTCAACACAATGTTCTTCATTATTGGTGTTTGATGTCAATAACACGTTTTTCGATTTTTTTCTTGATCCAAGAGAGGATGGGGAACTAATGGATTCTCCTAAAGCTTGTTGATTACCTGGACCTAGTTGATTAGCTTCAGGGGATTTTGTCTTAAGAAAATGCATTAGGGATTCAGCATCCAAAGATTGAAGTTTTTTGAGTCCTTCTATCCCAAAAACATCTTCAAGCAAGGACTCCGTTATCGGATTCTTTCCCTGTCCAAATTTCAATGATTTGCCACAAAGTATAATTATAAAATTATAATTCTAACTTCAAACCTTAAACAAAAAATAAAACATATTATATTATGCAATTATTCTATAAAAACAAAGTAAGCTTACCTTTTCCGATCCACTTGCACCTCCTTCTCCACTTGCCATATCCTCAAAGTAGAAGAGATCGATAGAAAAGGATGTTCTCCCTTAAAAAACAAAGGATTGAAGGTGAATAATCTCAAAATGGCTCTCTAGGGCGGAATTTGCAAACAACTTAGTTAAAAACCAAGTGACAATTTCTATTTTGACAATTTCTTCCTTTCTTGGAATCATATTCTCCAGTGCTAAATGATAAAATGGTTCAGCTCTTATGCTGTCATGTATATAAAAGACCTCATGCCATTGTTCCCCCCTTCATGTTTTTTCCTAAATAAACATTACCCTTTTTACATAATTACAAAATGTAAAAAGCAGCGGATTTTTACATACTTACATAATACAAATAGCAGATTTTTAGCAATTAGAAATTAGATTTACCAAATTTCCAAATGTTTTTTATCTAATTACAGAACATAAACAACAGCAGATTTTTACATAATTACATAATAAAAACAGCAGCAGATTTTTACCAATTAGAAATTTCTAATTGGTAAAAATCTGCTGCTGTTTGTATTATGTAATTATGTAAAAATTTGTTGTTGTTTATGTTCTGTAATTAGATAAAAAAACATTTCAAAATTTGGTAAATCTAATTTCTAATTGCTAAAAATCTGCTGTTTTTATTACATAATACCAACAACAACAATTTTTATTTGCTAAAAATTTGGAAGATGAAGATCTTATTCAATTTCTGTATTTAGTTTCATGTGGTAAGAACAAGATTCTTCTAAAGGAACCTAGCACTGCAACAATATCTACAAGTGATAATTTTGAATTCAATCCTCCCTTTTCGCACAAGTTGAAAAATATTAAGATTCCACTTACAGATATGAATGCAAATGAGAGGAACAGAGTGATCGAAAATGTAAAAGAAGATAGACATTTCTAAAAAGATTCAAGAATAGTTCTCATCATGAAGGCTAGAAAAATCTTACCTCAGCAACAACTATTGAGCGAGTGTGTTGAACAGCTCCAAAGCACATTCAAGCCCGAACTTAAAGCAATAAAATCCAAAATTTAGGACTTGATCTCAAAGGAGTACCTGGAACGTGACAATGAAAACAGTAATTTATTGAGATATATAGCCTAATATTGCTGATTGAGATGCAAGTTGAAAACAAATCTGTAATGCAACTTATGGTTAATTTTGTTTTATTTTAGAGAAATAAAACATATCACAGATTGGATTTTCCATGTGAGTTCGATTGACTAACATAGAAATACTCTGTTTTGCGATAGAGGATAGAAATACATAAACTAACCGTGGCAATTCATTGCCAAAATTGTCAACTCCCCCTTATTCAGTCACTAATGGAGACTGCAGATCATTTTCAAATGGTGTGCCAGTAACAACCTTATCATTATCTTATGTAATCTCATGATTTGTCAATGGCGTACTACATTTTGGTCCAAATAATGTGTACAAGCAAGGAGATATATCATGGCCCTCAGTATGTCCAAGAGTCTTCAGTGGTGTGTCGAAGGATTCCATCCTTTGTTCCAGTGTAGGTGATGACATATTCTGTGAAACAAATTGTTTACTTATCTCTTGAAAGGAAAAAATGAAAAAATGTCACACATACAGTGCACCAACTGTGTACTATGTTCCTTAAGATGAATCTGATAAAGAAGATGGAAAAATATGAAGTTCATACATAATTTAGCTTACCTTTCCAGAATCCATCGCTGTTGTTTCATTTTCTTTCTGTAGATTCTATAACTTCCATAAACTAAGTTGTCCCACCAACCCAGCACAACTCTCCTTTAATGAGCTGTGCATAGCCTCATCACTTCCTATGGATTGCCTTGGCCTGTAAACAGAAATGGTATCTATGGTTTTCTTTGTGCTTCCATTAAGTTTTCAATTCATCGGCCTTCTGGAAGGTGTAGCATAGAATGACTCTGGAAGTTGTCCTTGTAAGTCCAATTGCAAAGTTTGCAATCTATTGCTCAAAGTCGGTATTCTGTCTACAATGAAAGCCATAATGAAATTTCCATATGTGATCTGTATGTTTCTACACTCAACATCTGCATTGCACTCCTTATAAACCATCTCCTAAAACCACTGTATCAATGCATACTAAGCTCACCAGAAATCTTTCTAATAATGACCATAGCTCCTGTAGGGATGGTATCGCCATAATGCATGCCATAGCAGTAACACACTAAAGCCTACTGAAAGAGAAAGCTTGGATTGTGGTGTGACTCCCTAGCATATGTGATAACTGTACCAACTGTACATTTCCCATTTCTCATTGGGTGACTCAATTGTATTTCCAATCAGTATATTTTTGGATATTTTTATTGGTAGCTTTTTGGGATGTTATAAAGACGAGCGAGGCCAAACAATTAATTTAATTGTTATCATTCCAATTAAAATATCATCTAAATTTACAATTGAATTAGATTATGCTACCATCATTAAAACAAAAATATTACTTAAATCTACAATTGAATTAACCTCAGCAATAAATTTACAGGACACAAACGGGCCCTCTTCACGTGCAATCCACAGTTTTCAATCAATCGTTGATGCACTAGTCAACAGTGCAAATCTAGAGCAGGCTGTAATCGTGATATTGCCAAAATCATACATAATTCATTCTGGCATCTGGCCAGTGTGCAAGACACTGCACCATCCAATGAAACCACTGGTGTACAGTACAGTGACCGAGCGGCTGTGGACAAATATTTCAATGTGACCACAGACATGGTAAAAACTAATCCAAGCTTTTCAAAGGTGTGTTTCTTTGACAATTAGAGGTAATAATCTTCTATGCGGTTCAATGGCTAAGACCTAACCAAGTTTCCTACTAACGAAATGCCATTCTGCCCTGAAAATGTCACTAGGTACTTCACCAAGCTAACACCATGGATAACTAAATACATATTAATATTAATAGGTTTAATATAATGTAATACACCATTATTATATACAACATAAGTCAACTAACTTCGAGATGTTCTTAAAAATATATAAAATCATAATTTATAATAATTAAATAAATATAAGGTTGGTGTTAAAAGTGTTTATATTATTTTTTGTTTGTTAGTTTTAGTAGCTTTGATAAATGTACAATTCTAACCAGTGTTTTTCAGACTGGTTATGATTTGAAACCCTGCTTCGTCTGAAACCCCAAGTGTAGAAGATAGTTTTGGTTTTGAAATGCTAATAGTATAGACAGTGGATGTCAACAATATCACTGACTGCCAGAACAATCTGCCCATGCATATGCTCTTCCTTGATTATGATATTGAAGATAGGCAAAGGAAATTATACCAATGAGATAGATCTATGCTTTAGAGAATGAAGATCAATGGATACTCCTGGACTTATTATGGAGACTGAAGACACAGCAAAAGTATGACATTCCTTAGAAGTGAAGTCAGATGATCTTTGGTATCATAGAGATTTGTTCCTTTCACTTCCTCATAGGCACCTTACTAGCTAGTGCCAGTGAGAAGTATCAGTGAGTTCTGAGGGAGCAACATATCTTTTCTTACTATGCCAACTATATGCCCTAGACTTGAATCTAAACAGCGAATTGTCAACAATGGTGTCTTGTCACTTAGTTTTGATTTTCAAATGCTAATAGTATAGACAGTGGATGTCAACAATATCACTGACTCCCAGAACAATCTGCCCATGCATATGCTCTTCCTTGATTATGATAATTAAGATAGGCAAAGGAAATTATACCAATGAGATAGAACTATGCTTCAGAGAATGAAGATCAGTGGATACTCCTGGACTTATTATGGAGATTGAAGACACAACAAAAGTATGACATTCCTTAGAAGTGAAGTCAGATGATCTTTGGTATCATAGAGATTTGTTCCTTTCACTTCTTCATAGGCACCTTACTAGCTAGTGCCAGTGAGAAGTATCAGTGAGTTCTGAGGGAGCAACATGTCTTTTCTTACTATGCCAACTATATGCCCTAGACTTGAATCTAAACGGCGAATTGTCAACAATGGTGTCTTGTCACTTAAAAAAAAACTCAACAGTGCCTTGTGGATCTTAAATTCAATGAGTTTATTTATGCTGGTCTCTGTAAGATTACAGTCTTCATTAGGAGTTCTTTCCATGGTCATATAAGATGATTCCATTTGATGCTATTGGTTAAATTACATATAAACATCGAATTCTCAACAATGGTGTCTTGTCACTTAAAAAATACTCAACGGTGCCTTATGGATCTTAAACTCAACATGTTTATTTATGCTGGTCTCTGTAAGATTACAGTCTTCATTAGGAGTTATTTCCATGGTCATATAAGATGATGCCATTTTAACGCTATTGGTTAGATTACATATATATGGAGTATCGATTACATATTAACTATGCATCAATGCCAAAATATGTCGCAGAGAAGCAATGCAGATTGATGCCATTCAGTCAAACTGACTTTGTTGTAGAGGAATGTGTCAGTCGACCTGTGTGTTAATGTTATACATAATGCAGAGGAACAAAGTCTTATACATCGTGAGCCATATGAACTGTGTAGAGCCAAGAGCCATCAGTAATAGATTTGGCAGTAACAACATACCAAGCAGCTCTGCTATTGCTGTTCAATGAAGCTACGAAGCTGAGCTGTGTAGAAATTAAATCTCAACTAAATTTGGAAGATGAAGATCTTATTTGACTTCTGTATTTAGTTTCATGTGGCAAGAACAAGATTCTTATAAAGGAACCTAGCACTACAACAATATCTACAAGTGATAATTTTGAACTCAATCCTCCATTTTCGAACAAGTTGAAAAAAAATTAAGATTCCACTTACAGATATGAATGCAAATGAGATGAATAGAGTGATTGAAAATTTAAAAGAAGACAGACATTTCATGAAGTTCTGGTCTCCAACAAGCTAATCACTCCCACTAGAAAGCTATAATGAAATTTCCATATGTGATCTGTATGTTTCTACACTCAACATCTGCATTGCACTCCTTATAAACCATCTCCTAAAACCACGGTATCAATGCATACTAAGCTCACCAGAAATCTTTCTAATAATGACCATAGCTCCTGTAGGGATGGTATCGCCATAATGCATGAAACAGCAGTAACACACTAAAGCCTACTAAAAGAGAAAGCTTGGATTGTGGTGTGACTCCCTAGCATATGTGATAAATGTACCAACTGTACATTTCCCATTTCTCATTGGGTGACTCAATTGTATTTCCAATCAGTATATTTTTGGATATTTTTATTGGTAGCTTTTTGGGATGTTATAAAGACGAGCGAGGCCAAACAATTAATTTAACTGTTATCATTCCAATTAAAATATCATCTAAATTTACAATTGAATTAGATTCTGCTACCATCATTAAAACTAAAATATTACCTAAATCTACAATTGAATTAACCTCAGCAATAAATTTACAGGACACAAACGGGCCCTCTTCACGTGCAATCCACAATTTTCAATCAATCGTTGATGCACTAGTCAACAGTGCAAATCTAGAGTAGGTTGTAATCGTGATATTGCCAAAATCATACATAATTCATTCTGGCATCTGGCCAGTGTGCAAGACACTGCACCATCCAATGAAACCACTGGTGTATAGTACAGTGACCGAGCGGCTGTGGACAAACATTTCAATGTGACCACAGACATGGTCAAAACTAATCCAAGCTTTTCAAAGGTGTGTTGCTTTGACAATTAGAGGTAATAATCTTCTATGTGTTCAATGGCTAAGACCTAACCAAGTTTCCTACTAACGAAATGCCATTCTGCCCTGAAAATGTCACTGGGTACTTCACCAAGCTCAGACCATGGATAACTAAATACATATTAATATTAATAGGTTTAATATAATGTAATACACCATTATTATATACAACATAAGTCAACTAACTTCGAGATGTTCTTAAAAATATATAAAATCATAATTTATAATAATTAAATAAATATAAGGTTGGTGTCAAAAGTGTTTATATTATTTTTTGTTTGTTAGTTTTAGTAGCTTTGATAACTGTACAATTCTAACCAGTGTTTTTCAGACTAAAGCTTAGTTAACTGTACAATTCTAACCAGTGTTTTTCAGACTGGTTATGATTTGAAACCCTGCTTCGTCTGAAACCCCAAGTGTAGAAGATAGTTTTGGTTTTGAAATGCTAATAGTATTGACAGTGGATGTCAACAATATCACTGACTGCCAGAACAATCTGCCCATGCATATGCTCTTCCTTGATTATGATATTGAAGATAGGTTAAGGAAATTATACCAATGAGATAGATCTATGCTTCAGAGAATGAAGATCAATGGATACTCCTGGACTTATTATGGAGACTAAAGACACAGCAAAAGTATGACATTCCTTAGAAGTGAAGTCAGATGATCTTTGGTATCATAGAGATTTGTTCCTTTCACTTCTTCATAGGCACCTTACTAGCTAGTGCCAGTGAGAAGTATCAGTGAGTTCTGAGGGAGCAACATATCTTTTCTTACTATGCCAACTATATGACCTAGACTTGAATCTAAACGGCGAATTGTCAACAATGGTGTCTTGTCACTTAGTTTTGATTTTCAAATGCTAATAGTATAGACAGTGGATGTCAATAATATCACTGACTGCCAGAACAATCTGCCCATGCATATGCTCTTCCTTGATTATGATATTGAAGATAGGCAAAGGAAATTATACCAATGAGATAGATCTATGCTTCATAGAATGAAGATCAGTGGATACTCCTGGACTTATTATGGAGATTGAAGACACAGCAAAAGTATGACATTCCTTAGAAGTTAAGTCAGATGATCTTTGCTATCATAGAGATTTGTTCCTTTCACTTCTTCATAGGAACCTTACTAGCTAGTGCCAGTGAGAAGTATCAGTGAGTTCTGAGGGAGCAACATATATTTTCTTACTATGCCAACTATATGCCCTAGACTAACGTAGAGGAACGTGTCAGTCGACCTGTGTGTTAATGTTATACATAATGCAGAGGAACAAAGTCTTATACATCATGAGCCATATGAACTGTGTAGAGCCAAGAGCCATCGGTAATAGATTTGGCAGTAACAACATACCAAGCAGCTCTGCTATTGCTGTTCAATGAAGCTACGAAGCTGAGCTGTGTAGAAATTAAATCTCAACTAAATTTGGAAGATGAAGATCTTATTTGACTTCTGTATTTAGTTTCATGTGGCAAGAACAAGATTCTTCTAAAGGAACCTAGCACTACAACAATATCTACAAGTGATAATTTTGAATTCAATCCTCCCTTTTCGAACAAGTTGAAAAAAAATTAAGATTCCACTTACAGATATGAATGCAAATGAGATGAATAGAGTGATTGAAAATGTAAAAGAAGACAGACATTTCTAAATAGATTCAACAATAGTTCTCATCATGAAGGCTAGAAAAATCTTACCTCAGCAACAACTACTGAGTGAGTGTGTTGAACAGCTCCAAAGCACATTCAAGCCCGAACTTAAAGCAATAAAATCCAGAATTCAGGACTTGACCTCAAAGGAGTACCTGGAACGTGACAATGAAAACAGTAATTTATTGAGATATATAGCCTAATATCGCTGATTGAGATGCAAGTCAAAAACAAATCTGAAATGCAACTTATGATTAATTTTGTTTTATTTTAGAGAAATAAAACATATCACAGATTGGATTTTCCATGTGAGTTCGACTGACTAACATAGAAATACTCTGTTTTGTGATAGAGGATGAAGAAGATTTCCAGGTCACTTGCAAATCACTCACCCAGTTCTACCTTCAAGAGGAGGGACTTGTAAAATCTGCTGCTGTTTATGTTCTGTAATTAGATAAAGAAACATTTCAAAATTTGGTAAATCTAATTTCTAATTGCTAAAAATATGTTGTTTTTATTACATAATACAAACAGCAGCAGTTTTTACCAATTAGAAATTTCTAATTGGTAAAAATCTGTTGTTGTTTGTATTATGTAATTATGTAAAAATCTGTTGTTGTTTATGTTCTGTAATTAGATTAAAAAACATTTGGAAATTTGTTAAAAATCCAATTTCTAATTGGTAAAAATCTGTTGTTGTTTATAAAAGACCTCACTCAAAAACAGTAATAAAAGACTTCATGCCATTGTTTTTCCCACTTCATGCTTTTTTCTAAAAAAAAAACATTTCTCTTTTTAACATCAGCATATTTTTATATAATTACATACAAACAGCAACAGACTTTTACCAATTAAAAATTAGAAAAAAATTAATTTTTAATTAGAAATTTGAGACAAATCTAATTTTTATTTAGAAATTTTATAAAAAAACTAATTTCTAATTTGATAACAATCTAATTATAAATTAGATAAAGATGATGTCCTGGCATCACCCATCCTAGTTAAAAGAAAAGCAATAGATCTTTACCAATTAGAAATTAGAAAGAAATCTAATCTATAATTTGATAAAAATATCATTTCTAATTTAATAAAAATCTAATTTCTAATAATGCCCTAGCATCACCCATCCTAGTAAAAGAAAAAGCCTGGTAAAAGGCAAACCCTAAAAACAACTGCTAAGAAAAATCTACTAGTAAAAATTTATAAAATATTACTAAGGGACTAAGAAGGTGTTGTTCCTAGAAGGAAGAAGTCTATGCTCGAGAGTTGGTGATGCCTGCATGTTGGTTGGGAGGAACAAGCACTCTCCAATAGATTTCCCAAAGGAATTTGTAAGTTTTTATTTGTGCTTAATAACAGACTTAAGATTATTTTGAAGTGGTATATTGGTTTGTTTTGACAGCAAGGTTATTTTGGTCAAATCATTGTTGCGGTATTTAAAATTACATGAAACTTATATGAGTTTATTATCTGCATTAGGATTCCTTGGAAATCTACCCATGTGAAAACCTTAATGTTGTAATATCTTCCCATTGTGACTTGAATTAATGTTTGGATCTTGATGCTGAAATGACACAGTTGTGTCTTTGCCTAAGGTGACTAAGGTGACTAAGGTTGCTGTAAGCACTGATGTGGGGTCCCATAACCACCTCATGGATGGAGACTGGAATAAATAGTCCTTGTTTATTACTAAGATTGATAGAGTATATCTGCAATTGTAAATTAAAATACTGGATAATGATTGATTGATATGAATTTATTAAGAATGATATCGACATTGGGCCTCTTGACTGTGTATAGATATACAGTGATTGGTCACGAGGTGTGTGGCCTTTGACCTTTCATTGGCATAATTAGTATTGTTCCTACTACATTGCCACCCTCTTAAGAATGTTTTGTCCTCAAAGCATAATAAATGAGATTTTCTCTTGCTGAGCATGCTTTCTTGGTAGCATCATCTTTATTTAGTTGTGGGAGTTTGACTCAGTTCTTGATTTGAGTGATGGTGAGGTTCCTTTGCAGTGTGCACATCATATTCTAAAGTCTTTTGGCCTAGTTATTCAATGTGAAACCTTGATAATCCATGGTAACATACTTTCTTTGCGGTTATATGTTTGTTTGTGTTTCTTGCCCCTTTCTATTAGTTGTAGATCATTTGTGATGGGAACTTTCAACCCATATAGTTCATAATTTTGTCTTTTCTAGTTAAATTACTTGAACTATTCTTCAAGTTTAATGTTATAAGCACCCCACTGCATCAACTATTCAACACCTAGTACCCTACCCATCTCATTGAGCTGAATAGCATAGAGTTGTGTTAAATGTTCCAATTCTTGTATTTGAACCATGACTTTATGGAATCTTTTTACTATCTTGACCTTTTATCGATCAATGATTTTAACTATGGAGTGGGGTACACAATTAGGTTTAGTTTCTTAGCTTATTTGATGTCTATACAGTTATGGGTACTGTTGGAATCTACAAGTATTCTTTTGCTGCTCTTCTAAGGTGCACCATATCTTTCTTTCTGTTTAAGCCAACAGTCACAGCTAAAATTTCTTCTTTAGAGCCACTAGGTGGGTCCACCTCTGATATTTGAACTGATGGATTGTTTGGCAGCATAATTTTTTGTGTTATACAATTGACCCAAGACACTATTGACTAATGGCATTTTCCCTAATGGTTGTGCAACTAGGCTTTCTAGATTGTCTTTATTGTAGGGTTTCAAACCCTCTTTCTAGCCCTTTTACCAGGCTCTCTTGAAGTCTTCACAAAGACTGACCTTTTGTTGAAATGGATCCACCTCTGATATTTCATCTGATGGATTGTTTGGCAGCATAAATTATTGTGTTATACAAGTGACTCAAGAGACTATTGACTAGTGGCATTTTCCCTAATGTTTGTGCAACTAGGTTTTCTAGATTGTATTTATTGTAGGGTTTCAAACCCTCCTTCTGGCCACATTTTAGCAGGCTGTCTTGAAGTCTTCGAAGAGACTGACCTCTTGTTGGATTGGATGGACTATTTCTATGACAGTTAATTTTCAGATTGGGTTGTAACAACTTTAGAAGATGATATTCCTGGTACAGACTCCACCTCTCTCACACGTATGGCTGGTTGTTTGAAAAGGGGGACTCCTCTTAATGCTTTTGCTGAAGTTTCTAGTAAGCTTTGTAGGACTTATCATCTTCTGAGATTTTTAAAAATGGATTAGCTTTTTGTGTGGATCGTTCTCTTCCACACTGATGTTTTTCCTTCTTGGACATACTATTTACAAGATCATTCTCTTGGTTTCTCTTGGATGTACTTTCAGTGGCAGTGTTATTCTCATCAATAGATCTTGCTGCTTGGTGCTCCTATAGTTGACCATACTAATTCAACGGTCTCTCTTTTAGATTTCCTCAAGAAGCCCCCCTTTCTTTGTTGTGTAATTGTGTTGGTATTGGTTCTATGGTGTTTTGGGCTGGTTCTATTTTCAGACAGCCTACATTCATTTATATACCCTTACATTCATTTATATAGCCTTTTGGAGGGAAAACACCTTTACTTCCCCCCCAAAACCCCTAAACCACAGTCAAAATCCACCTTTTTTACATGTTTTGCTGGGCGTGCCTAAAACCGGTCGGTTCCGTCCTAAACCGGTCGGTTTTCACCGGTTAGGGCTAAAAAATGGCGAAATGCCCTATCAAACCAGGTTTTTTGGCCAGTTCAGATCGGCAGCCTTGCTAACCGGCCGGTTTGACCGGTAACCGGTTTTTAAAAACGGTTTTAAAAACACTGGTTACAGGTGGTCCAGGTTCAGGAGTAGTAGCACCAGTAGCAGCATCATAGGGAGTCTCTTAGCTAAGTTGTTGATAGAGTAGATCTAGATCCAGTGGTTCATGAAGCTGTTGATTACCATCATCATGTTGAGCTTGATGACCTATAAGCAGTTTCTATTTTAGTTCCATTACCCGGAGCATACCTGAAAGTTAGGGAGCCAAAGCATCCATCTACTGACATTTGGGTCAATAACTGGGATAGCCAAAACCTGCTGAGTTCTTATTTGCTGGGAAGGGATTGAAGCTAGCTTTTGGGTGAGAATACGAAGCCTATGGTGGGCACTGCTCTGCTGCTCCCTCTGGTTCATCTACATGACATGCTGGTTACTGTATCGATCAGAGAGAAAAATGTGTCTCATTCTAATAGAGAAATAGGTTGATCGTGAAGATCAAAATAGAAGTTTCGGGTGAGGTATAAGTGGAGAGGATCCTTGATGTGTTCTTTTAGGAGCTCGAGTAATAGGTTATGAGAAACTTGGTCGAAACAGCTAGAATATCTGCATGCACTAATTGCTGAACCCCGCTCCATCGTTGAACGTCTAACGTCTAATAAGAAAGAAAGAGTGATTGATATTGACGACCATTGATATTGACAAAAGATAGGAAGGTTTAGTTGTCAGGATAGAGAATCTCAAAAGGTGGTAAACCCTACTACTAATAGCAGTATGAGTAATTATAGCAGTTTCCTGTATGCACTCACTAAAAAGAAATAATTCTTTGCTTGCTCAATCGACTAGTAATAATCCACATCTTACACTTTTGAAAGCTTTCATGTAGTCAAACACACATCCATTGACCACCAACCGTCGAAACATGTATCGTATTATGAACGAATTACTAGATCCCCTCCATAAGTCATATGCAATTATGTTATAACCAACCTAATGAATGCAGAAACGATACAGAATGCTGTGAAATGCGTCTCACTCTTGCTTAGACCCGCGGGTCACGAAGAAAGAATTATAGATCTTATTCACAGCAAGTAGGTGTATACTATGCATCCATGGATGGAAAGACAAATTGCACCGGTGAGACCAGGTGATGCCTTAGAAATTTTTGCATACCTCCCACCCAATCCAATTTGTTCAATTTCTCGTCGAAAGTAGCATAGATCACAAGAAAATGTCGGTCACTGAGAACATCAAAATGACTATTGACCCACCCACCCCAATCCCCGAACGAAGTCGCTTGTCCGCATCTTGAAAGGATATCTGGCTGTCAAAATGGATGTACTAGGACCCTGACAATTTTGTGTCCACCAGAAACCTATCAATTACTTTGGCTATACCCTCTTTACCCTTCCTTTCATTACACCAATCTTACAAATAGCATGCACTTTCAGAACCTAGTCAAAGAGCCCCCAACTCCAATGGTTTTTCAGACTGGTTATGATTTGAAACCCTGCTTCGTGAATCGAAAGGAGCTAAGGAACCAGTCACTAAGATGGGTGGGGTTCATGAAAGCAGTAAAAGGAGCTAAAGAGGGATCTCCTAGTGTCCAAACAGGACTAACTGCTTAAAGACTGGGATCTGCTAATGACAGATTGCTCACCCGAGGTCTCAGGATCAGCATGAAAATATTGAAACCATATTCCACAGAAGTGAGATCTTGAAACCATCCAGCATTCTCTCCCAAGTTCCCAGCATCTGGGAGATGAAGGTTGGTATTTCAAGTCCTTCACTTTCATACCTCTGATGAGTGGATTATCCAGAACGAGGTTTCGAGAAAGGCAGGCAAAAAAGAAAATGAGAGTGTTTTCTGTATTCGGTAGCATCTGAAGTTCTGGTCTCCAACAAGCTAATCACTCCCACTAGAAAGCCATAATAAAATTTCCATATGTGATTTGTATGTTTCTACACTCAACATCTGCATTGCACTCCTTATAAACCATCTCCTAAAACCACTGTATCAATGCATACTAAGCTCACCAGAAATCTTTCTAATAATGACCATAGCTCCTGTAGGGATGGTATCGCCATAATGCATGCCAGAACAGTAACACACTAAAGCCTACTAAAAGAGAAAGCTTGGATTGTGGTGTGACTCCCTAGCATATGTGATAAATGTACCAACTGTACATTTCCCATTTCTCATTGGGTGACTCAATTGTATTTCCAATCAGTATATTTTTGGATATTTTTATTGGTAGCTTTTTGGGATGTTATAAAGACGAGCGAGGCCAAACAATTAATTTAACTGTTATCATTCCAATTAAAATATCATCTAAATTTACAATTGAATTAGATTCTGCTACCATCATTAAAACTAAAATATTACCTAAATCTACAATTGAATTAACCTCAGCAATAAATTTACAGGACACAAACGGGCCCTCTTCACGTGCAATCCACAGTTTTCAATCAATCGTTGATGCACTAGTCAACAGTGCAAATCTAGAGCAGGCTGTAATCGTGATATTGCCAAAATCATACATAATTCATTCTAGCATCTGGCCAGTGTGCAAGACACTGCACCATCCAATGAAACCACTGGTGTACAGTACAGTGACCGAGCGGCTGTGGACAAACATTTCAATGTGACCACAGACATGGTAAAAACTAATCCAAGCTTTTCAAAGGTGTGTTGCTTTGACAATTAGAGGTAATAATCTTCTATGCGGTTCAATGGCTAAGACCTAACCAAGTTTCCTACTAACGAAATGCCATTCTGCCCTGAAAATGTCACTGGGTACTTCACCAAGCTCAGACCATGGATAACTAAATACATATTAATATTAATAGGTTTAATATAATGTAATACACCATTATTATATACAACATAAGTCAACTAACTTCGAGATGTTCTTAAAAATATATAAAATCATAATTTATAATAATTAAATAAATATAAGGTTGGTGTTAAAAGTGTTTATATTATTTTTTGTTTGTTAGTTTTAGTAGCTTTGATAACTGTACAATTCTAACCAGTGTTTTTCAGACTAAAGCTTAGTTAATCGTACAATTCTAGCCAGTGTTTTTCAGACTGGTTATGATTTGAAACCCTGCTTCCACTGAAACCCCAATTGTAGAAGATAGTTTTGATTTTGAAATTCTAATAGTATAGACAGTGGATGTCAACAATATCACTGACTGCCAGAACAATCTGCCCATGCATATGCTCTTCCTTGATTATGATATTGAAGATAGGCAAAGGAAATTATACCAATGAGATAGATCTATGCTTCAGAGAATGAAGATCAATGGATACTCCTGGACTTATTATGGAGACTGAAGACACAGCAAAAGTATGACATTCCTTAGAAGTGAAGTCAGATGATCTTTGGTATCATAGAGATTTGTTCCTTTCACTTCTTCATAGGCACCTTACTAGCTAGTGCCAGTGAGAAGTATCAGTGAGTTCTGAGGGAGCAACATATCTTTTCTTACTATGCCAACTATATGCCCTAGAATTGAATCTAAACGACGAATTGTCAACAACGGTGTCTTGTCACTTAGTTTTGATTTTCAAATGCTAATAGTATAGACAGTGGATGTCAACAATATCACTGACTGCCAGAACAATCTGCCCATGCATATGCTCTTCCTTGATTATGATATTGAAGATAGGCAAAGGAAATTATACCAATGAGATAGATCAATGCTTCAGAGAATGAAGATCGGTGGATACTCCTGGACTTATTATGGAGATTGAAGACACAGCAAAAGTATGACATTCCTTAGAAGTGAATTCAGATGATCTTTGGTATCATAGAGATTTGTTCCTTTCACTTCTTCATAGGCACCTTACTAGCTAGTGCCAGTGAGAAGTATCAGTGAGTTCTGAGGGAGCAACATATCTTTTCTTACTATGCCAACTATATGCCCTAGACTTGAATCTAAACAGCGAATTGTCAACAATGGTGTCTTGTCACTTAAAAAAAACTCAACAGTGCCTTGTGGATCTTAAATTCAACGAGTTTATTTATGCTGGTCTCTGTAAGATTACAGTCTTCATTAGGAGTTCTTTCCATGGTCATATAAGATGATGCCATTTGATGCTGTTGGTTAGATTACATACAAACATCGAATTCTCAACAATGGTGTCTTGTCACTTAAAAAATATTGAACAGTGCCTTATGGATCTTAAATTCAACATGTTTATTTATGCTGGTCTCTGTAAGATTACAGTCTTCATTAGGAGTTATTTCCATGGTCATATAAGATGATACCATTTGATGCTATTGGTTAGATTACATATATTTTGAGTATCGATTCCATATTAACTATGCATCAGTGCCAACATATGTCGCAGAGAAGCAATGTAGATTCATTCAAACTGACTTTGTTATAGAGGAACGTGTTAGTCAACCTGTGTGTTAATTTTATACATAATGCAGAGGAACAAAGTCTTATACATCGTGAGCCATATGAACTATGTAGAGCCAAAGACACATCTATATATATATACAGAGGATAGTGAGACACATATGTGGAGTGAAGCCTACTATGTTGCAAAGGAACAATGTCTCTATGTCAATGTGATCATTGATGAATGGATGAACAGTGTACAATGTAGTATACAAGAGATGGGAGACTGTAACTGAGAGCAATAACAAGGTCCCTTAAGAACAATAAAGATTTAGAGCGAGAGACTTCCTGTGGCAAGAGTCATGTAAAAAAACCTACAAACTTTGTAACCAGTCATTACATCAGAGGGAACAACACATCAATACTATCATTACTGAGACAATCCATCTTTTATCTGGAACAAAATCATACATATCTTGATGAGAGAACACATTCTTGTAGTCTACAAAATCGATTGAAATGTCTGCTTCTGTTTCAAGAATAGAATCAATTATACCTGAACAAGGGAACATATCCCACTGCCTCCCTGACCCGTGCACTTTCCTTCTCTCTTGCCACCAATAGCTTCAACAACTTCAATCTAACGATGATCTGTATTGCTGGCCCTTTTTCGTTCCATCGCGTCCTTTTTGTTTTTGGTAATCCTCCCAAGTCCCTCCTTCCACCTTTTTTCCTATTCCAAATCAGGGTTTTCCCAGAGCGAATGTTCTATGGTCAGCATACTGAAGATGGAGGAGATCCATAGTTTCCAGTACTGGCCCTTTTTCGTTCCCACCGCATTTTTTCTGGTTATCCTCCCAATTCCCCCTCCTTCGCCTTTTTTCCTGTTCGAAATCGAGGTTTTCTGGAGCGAATCGGAGTTTCCTGCCGCGAATGATCTACGAATTTTCTGGAGCGAATCGGGGTTTTCGTGTGCGAATGATCTATGATCAGCACATCAAACATGGGAGTGAGATCCATAGGTTCCAGCACTGGCTTTTTTTCATTCCCGCAGCCTCTTTTTCGGGTTATCCTCCCAATTCCCCTCCTTCCGCTTTCTATCCTATTCGAAATCGGGTGGGTTTCTGGAGCAGATCAGGGTTTTCTAAAGTGAACGGTCTGGTCAGCCCATTGAACATGGAAATGAGGGGCGGATCGGGGTTTTCTGGAGTGAACGCTCTGGTCAGGCCATTGAACATGGAAATGAGGGGCGGATCGGGGTTTTCTGGAGCACGATTACCAGCTAATGAAGAAGCAGTTGAGGCTAGTGAAACTACACCATCCAACCCCTATCTTGTTGCAGTTGAGAAACCAAATGATCCGCCCACTAATTAAGAAGCAGGATATTTCACACACGCATAAAGATATGGTATCGATGCACTACTACTGGCATCCGAGCATCCAGGTAAGAGTGGTTAACCCTCTCACGCATCCAAGCCTCCTGCTATAGCCGCCTCAGAAAGAACTCTTTCTAAAGTTCATTTGTTAATAATACGTATAAACAATATATATATATATATATATATATATATATATATATGTTTTTGTCTATTCTTTTCTTTCTTATTTTCATCCTCCCAATTCCGATTCAGTTGTTAATACGTATATAAGACATCCTATTGTGTCTATTCTTTTTGGCTCTATTGGCAAGGTCAATGCCTTCAATAGAGAAACCCACAAACCCCGGGAACCAGTACTTTCATCTGGGAAGCCTATATCTTAGGAGAACAGAAACAATCTTGAGTCAGCCCATTGAACATGGAAATGAGGGCCATAGGTTCCATAGGGCAAGCCAAAAAACAAAAGTCATTGTTATTGCCATGTATTGAAATTACAATATATGTGATAAATAATAAATAAATTTATATATATATATATATATATATATATATAATATATATATTATATTATATTATCTCCAAATAACAATTACACATGAAATAAATAAATCAAATAATTAAATAAATAAATATATATTTATATATATATATATATTCATCATCTCTAATTTTTTTTAAAGAAGTATTAACTTAACAACTAATTTAAAATTCTTTTATATTTATTTTTTAAAGAACTATTAACTTAACAACTAATTTTATAATTCTTTTTATATTTATATATATACATATAATATTTTATATATATATATATATTTATATATATATATATATATATATATATATATATATAATTAGTTAGTTATACTTCTATAACTAGTTAATTATACGTTTTTTCTAATATTTATATTTTCTATGTATTTATTAAATAGTTAATACTTTTAGCTATCTATTAACTCAACAACCAATTAAATTAAAATTACTTTATACATATAATTTATATATTTATTTAAAGGTAAGGTCCCTTATTAAAACTAACTTCCATTTAATTTATTAAATAATTATTTTTTATTTTATTTTTTATTTTTTATTTTTTATCTTGGTCCCAAGTCAAATTTAACTGTTGATCTAGTTAGCTGTTGGAGGCTCTGCTCAAACTATTTAACATGCAAAGTTGGATCTGATTCTTCAACTTGTCCTGACGATGAACCACACTGGTTGGTTCGAAACGCCTAAACAAATGATATATCTTGTGATTTACGCTGGAAAAATTTCTCGTAAACTACACATTAAGAAAGTTTGTGCACTCCTATATGGATAAACATGCTTATTATCTTTCATGAGTTTCATCAAATATTTAACATATTATTCATCAACTTTATTTAGATATTCATCATCTCCAATTAACAAATATACATTAAGCAAGTTCATGCACTCTTATATCGATAACATGCTTATTATTTTTCATGAGTTTCATTAAAGATTTAACATATTATTCATCAACTTTGGATTTGGCGAGGATGAATTCTAGTATATTACCAAGTGTGTTTTTTTCAATTGTAGTTCTTACTTTCATGATTAATTTGGTTGTAATTTTTACTTCCACGATTAATTTAGTCTAAGTTCTCTAGGTAGTCATTAATGATCTATTCAGTGCTATGTGGGGGTTTTACTTTTCAACAAATATGAAGTATCTATGTTACATTGGGACCTAGTGACCTTGTTGAAAAACCCTAGCAAACATCTTTGAAACCATTTACTAGCACTAGTTGAACTTGAGATTTCTCAAAAACTAAAAGGAACTAATAAGGGTTGCTTTGCCAATCCACTCATAACCTAATCCACTTTGGTGATGAAGGGAAACCAACTATAAGATATCAAACACCTTCCCTCATGCACAGTGCATAGAGGCTCTACCCCTGTAAAGGTTTGAACATGCGTTGTTTACATTGTAGTGCCCATAGTTGTACCATTTATACTTTACTCCTGTCTCTTTGGGAGGAATAGATCACTTAGGCATAATTTTAGGATTTATTTATTTATGCAATAATTCTTTTAGTCATTATTGACTTAGGTTGGAAATGCCATAGTGTTTTTTTTCCAATAAGAAAAAAATATTATTTGTGTATTAATATTAATGCAAAGGTGTAATTTGGATCATCTAACATATATTAAATATGCTTCACATGTATGACATGGTAGTATAATATGTTCAACATCTAATGTTCGCTAAATATTGAAATCTCCATAGGATTCAAACAATGCTATGTTCCTAATGTACATTCAAACTAGATAGGCAACTTGATATCCATGTTAAAAACTAGTATATATCCAAAATTCAATAGATATGACCCTAATAATCAGAAGTGTAGATCTGCATGAAAAGTTAAGACTTCAACTCGGGTTCAATCATTATCATAAGAGTGTCACAACAATGGTGGAGAATTTCATAATTGAAAATGCAAATAGCTAACATGAAAAATAGAATGGTTGAAACAATGGAATAAGAAATAAGACTATAACAATTCCATAGATGACTTTAATAAAAATTGTTATCATTGTTGTGTATTGCAGGTGCTAGGAGAGGCCATGGAAACAAATGAATTTATTTCCAATGAAGACACACAAACATGATTTAGGGCATCAGGTACTTGAATATTACATTAATTTATGAAATATAATAAAATGAAATTTAGTTCCTGATCCTTGTTTTCCTAAACCTAGTAATTTATATAGTTTATTATTCAAACTTGAAAAAAAAATAATGCATGTCGTTGATTCTTTTAGGTGGAAAATGTGTTTTCAACAAATACAAAGTTGAACCCTTTTACTGTAAAACAACCAAAATATGTACACAGTGGACACCATAATGTTAAAGCACATCGCATGAGAAAGTGGGTGGAAGAAGATATGACAATTGACTCTACAAATACAATAGAAATTGGTGGCAATGAACAAGAGGTTAGTCATGATGATAATACATGGAATGAATACTTTGATACAATTGTTATACTTTGTGGGTGTTATAAATAAGTTCAGTTATAAATTAATGGACGATATAAGTACATCATATAGTCTAATCTCTAACCTTGGAAAAAATAATGCATGTATCAATTATTTTAGGTTGGCAATGGAATCAGAACAAATGAGGAGTTTAATCATTTTGATAGACCAATACAAATACCTGCATATGGACGTGGCCTACGCCGTACAATTAAATCACGCAAAAAGAAATGGGTGGAAGAGGATATGACAATGGAGTTTGTAAATGAAATAGAAAATCAACACAATGAACAAGAGGTTGGTCATGATGATACTACATGCATAGATGAATAATTTGAGACAATTGTTGTTTTTGGATGTTCCTAAGGTAGAAAATCTAAGAATATGAAATTAATGTGGCTTGTTTTTAAAATAATGTGTTCAAAAATAATATTTTTAATTTATTGTATACATGTATAATGTTGTTTTGTTGAGTAATTTATTGCGTATATCTTTGAAATGGATCCATGTTCTATACAGTAATTGCTATCTAACATTAAATAATGGTTGCATTTAATTATAGGTAAACGATGTTGATGATACACCTATTAATGATAAAGATCCAACTAGACCATTAAGAATTCAACAAGATGATCCAATTCATCCTTTAAACCATACTAGGAGAAGAAGAGAAGCATTGAAGAGAGCACTACCACGTGAAAAATTTGAGGAATTGATGAAATTAGCATACATTGATGACATGCCATCCACTACTCATAGTAGAGATGTCGATGGAAATGTAATGCATGAAGAAGGATTGAACGAAATGCTCACAAGTTTCTTTGGGGATGGAAACAATGATGAGGGTGATGATCCTATGCATAATAATGATGATGCTAATATAGAGGGAAACTACCGCCAACATAATTATGATGATATCAACATCAATGCATCAATTAAGCAAGCAGCAAAGACAGTGGTGTTCAAATCGGGTGCAAGTAGAACATCCAAGCTTTCATGCACATTAATATTACTGGAAATCAAGTCATTATTTGGTTGGTCAGACAAGAGCTTCACTACCTTACTAAAGTAATTATTTGAATTATTTTTCTAGTTTTGCACTGTCAATTTGTGTCCTCAATTAGAATATAAGTACTGACTTCATTTAATTTAATTTGAGGTGGATTTTACATTATGGTATATAAACAACGTTATAAATGACATTTTTAACGTGTAGGTTTGAAAAAAAAACTTGCAGGGCTCTAAAGGATAAAATATTCCCTGAAGATAATGTGTTGCCATCAACTTGTAGAGAAGCGCGTCAATTGTTAGTCAAGTCGGGGATTGAATATAAGCAAATTCATGCATGTAAAAATGATTACATCTTATATAGAGATGAATATAAAGACAATGAAGAATGCCCTATTTGCAAAGAGAAAAGATATCGTATGGATGTACAAGGTTCTACAGTTCCAAATAAGGTTTTACGACACATGCCAATTATTCCTAGACTACAACGGATGTTTCGTTGTAAATCTCTTGCACAATTGATGGATTGGCATGCAAAGAATAGGAGTAAATATGGATTCATGCGAATTCCTATGGACTCCAAAGCAATGAAACATATAGAGGAAAAATGGCCAAGAAAATTCAAGGATGAACCTCGTAGTATTAGGTTAGGACTTGCAATGGATGGAGTGTGCCCTTTCTCTTTCCTAAGCTCAAATTATAGTGTTTGGCCAGTTGGACAGATAGTATACAATATTCCCCCATGGATGAGTGTTAGAAAGGAACACCTTATGCTAACTCTCATCATTCCAGGAAAACATCAAGTGAAAAAAATGGATGTTTACATTGCACCTTTTATTGATGAGATGCAATTGTTATGGAAAGGAATAAGAATGTATGACATATCACGTCCTCCATCAAATAGGTCCTTCATGTTTTATGGCATACTATGTTGGACAATTCATGATTTCCCAGGACTTGGTGTTTGTTCTGGTAAGAGATCAAATAATTTGCATATTTGTAGTACATCATAATTTATTTTCAATTCAAGTTGTATATAAGTATTACATTATTATTGTTTTCTTATGTAAGCTAGTTATTGATTATAGGGCTACAAACAAAAGGGATTTTTGCATGTCCAAGATGTGCAGAACAATTTGAGGGGCGATATTCTAAAGATCTACACAAAGTTATATATGCAAACAACAGGGTTTTTCTACCACCTGACCATAAGTTCAGAAGCCGCCTAAAGAATCAATTTGATGGAAAAAATGAAAATAAACCTCCTCCCAAGGTTATGGGTCCAGCTGATTGGCTTAAAATGTATGGAGATGCTGAATCAAAAGCTTGGAACCATTTTTTTCGTCATGATCATTCAATTGAAGAACTAGAACAAGTTATGGTTGAAATGCCAAAAGGAATGAAAAGGAAATCCATATTTTATGATCCCCCTTACTGGAAGGATCTATTAATATCTCATTTAATAGATCCTATGCATGTTTTCAAAAATGTCCCTGATTCTATTTTTTGACATATATCTAGCAAAGATAAAGACACTTTGTCATCAAGGAGGGATATTGCTCTTTCACGTACCAAATTTGATAGAAGACATTTGTGGCCAAGTAAGGAAAATGAATCATATGCAGAAGCTCCATGGATACTAAAAAGGAAAGAGTTAGATCAACTAAAAAATGTGATTTGTTCAATAAGAACACCACTGGATATGGGATCATCATTGAATAAAGCTTTTTAGTAGAGGGACATATCACAGGATTCAAAACATATGATTATCACAATTTTATGAAGGTATTAACATCAATTAATTGTTATTCTTATCATTTACTTACTAAAACTTATTTTGATATATTATGATAAATCAATACTAATGAACTATAATAATTTGGTTTGATAGCATATCATGCCACTAGCAATAAGAGGGGATTCATGCCTTACAACTGACTTAAGGAATGCCATATGTCGATTGTCAGCCTTTACGAGGTATGTGGTCGCTTGATATTTACAAGGTTTTACATGGTATGAAATGTTCCTCTATATGATACAATGATATATTATATCTCATTCTAAATGTCACTAAAAATTCATACTAACTTAATGACAATATCTAATAGGTGGGTGACCTCTAAAGAGATCCATGAGTCTGAAGTGCCAAGATGGAAGAAAGAAATCACAGAAATTGTATGTGTATTTGAAAAGGAGCTCCCTACAAGTTTCATGGACCTACAGGTCCATTTACTTATACATCTAGTTGATAACATTGAAATGGCAAGTATCATTTCAACAAGATGGATGTTTTTCTTTGAGAGATACATGAAAACCCTAAAAAGATATGTCCGACAGAAGGCACATCCAGAGGGTTGCATGGCTAAAGGGTATGTACTAAATGAAGCATTTTTCTTCCTATGTGAATTCCTTGGTAAAGATTTTGAAGATGGTGCACAATTTTGGGATCAAGAACATGCATCTGATATTATAGATGGAGAAAAGCCTCAAACTAATGGTGTTCAAGAAGTAATTGGTATGTAAAATATTCATTATTATAGTTATTTTAGAATCATTTACTATATCATTTTGGGCTTCCCGAATTGAAAGAATAATATTTTAAGTTTGAATTATACATGTTGATTTTTAATAGGTGTTGATGAAAGTGTTGTGGTCAACAAATTTGTCCTCTACCAAATGGAATTCATGAATAAATGGATTGATATGTATGATATAAAAAGGAAAGAAGTGTTAGAAGCAAGGAAACAATTTAAGATATCAAACCCAAGGAATACCCCACTTCCCACTAATATTCCGGTCAATGGGGAAAAGAATGCACAATAGAATGGGTTTCTAAACAAATTCAAAACCAAATAGATGAGGAAGGAATAGATGCAAACATAATAGAAGATGAGATCAACATGTGCAGAGGATGTGAAAAAAAGGTAAATTTTGAATTATTACAAAATATTGCTTGAATACATTAATCACATTGTTAACTATTTAACTATGCACAATCATATTTAATTTCACTCAAGTAAATGGCTTGTCACAGGTGAGGAAGTATCTTGCAATGTGGGCATACGGTCATCATTATCGTGTAGAAAGAGTAGATGCAAAAAGACGATCCTTCGATTGTGGGGTCATGGTTGATTTCAAGCAATCAAGTCGAGCAAGTTCAAAAGATAAAAATGTTATTGAAGGGAATCTTCAATACGTTGGAAAAATACAAGAAATTATTGAGTTAGATTACCGCTCTTTCAAATGTAGTATTTTTAAATGTAAATGGTATGAAGCATTTGACAGGACACGGAGACATGATATCCATAGTGGATTGTTTTCTATAGATTCATAAAAATACCTACCACTGGATAAGGAGCCCTATGTTCTACCAATTCATTGTGAGCAGGTATTTTTTCACTAAAACAATATAAAAATATAAGAAATAACGGTTGTATGTAATTTTGTAATTCATTTTTTATTGTGGATATATACATTCTCATTGATAATAAAATTTGATATCACTGGAGATCTAATATATTTATCTTCTTCACATGCAGGTTTTTTTCTATGAAGATATTTTGGATCCAAAATGGATATTTGTCATTCATTATGATCCAAAATTAAGGCATATATTCGAAGGTGCCTCAATCAATACAAAGAAAAGTAATGATGACCAACCAAATATAGTTCAAGAATCGGGGAACATAGAACAAATTGGCATCAATGATGATGTTCAAGATGATGATGTTCACCCAGAGGACTGTGAACTAGATGATGGTGACAACATTCCTTTAGCAGTATGGACAAGCAGGGCTAGAGGTGTATTTTCACAAAATGATAAATTAGATGAGGCAATTCACCATGACAACCAACAATTTCCAAAGGCAAATGATCTTATAGAAGAAGGCAATATTGATGATATACAATATGAAGATCAAATTAATAGATCTGGTAACACTGATATTTTTGATGACGAAACAACTTTTATTGATACAGAATATGACGAAGGTGAAGATGAGGATGATCACAATATGACTTTAGCAGAATGGTTTAGGAAGAGTAATATTAATTTCTTGCAAGAACATATGAACATTGACAAGGAAGCATTGGAAGACATAGATGCAGATGATAACATAAATGAAGACTTCTAGATAATTTACAGGGTATGTCATTCATGTTTAAATAAGGACAATTATTATGTCCCATTTTGAAATGATTCATTGTTATTTGGTTGTAATAGTCATTTAATTACCATGTTTAGAACTCATAATCTAAATTGGTGTTTTGAATATTCTTATAGGTATACTCATTACTTGATGCAATTAATGTCATTAAAATGTATGTTAGTTAATATGGTTTGTTGGTTGGAAATAACAAGCTCAGTTAGTTAGATAAGAGTTACTATGGTTAGTTTCATCTATTAGTTGAAAATGGTTAGAAATAATATGAAGTTATGACTGAGACAAAATGAAAATAATTTATGTGTGTATAAATTGTCACATATTGTGAATATAGACAAATATAGCTTAACACACAAATATAACTTGTTAAGTTGAATTTATGGAATTAATTAACACAAATATATTAAACTACACTACAATAAAAATTCGAATTATTAAGGATATTTGGATGGGTAATGAAGGTGATTCAAATTTTCTACTGAGTTTATTCATTTTTGTGATCAATAATAACTTTCCCACACGCAGGTAATATTTTCCCCATATAGGGAATCCCTAATGGCATAGGGTCCCTATCATTGTATTGTTGTCATCGTTATCATCATTTAATCATCATCCTCATTGCCATTGTCATCGTCATCATATTCACCATCGCCACCACTATCATAGGTCATTTTTGATGACGATTATCATCATATCTTCCTTGGTTTCTAATATATATATGTATATGATGATGATGAGAAAAAAAAAATCATTGGTCATAAAAGGTTACCATACTAGACTATCTTTAAAGGTAGATCAAATTATTTTTTTGCACACTTCCAAAACATATGGTTTCTATTCCAAGGTAGATCTTGAACACATTGATGAATGCAACTTTGTCTTGGATGTATCATCCAAGCATTTTGTATATTTACAAGTTCACTTGTCATTTTCATTGTTTTTTAAAATGTTAAATATTTTCACACATGATATACTGAATAGTTAATGGACACTACAAATAGTTTCCAGTACGGTTGATATTATTCTACTTATATGCTCTTTGTAACTGAACAAAATTATTGATTTTGTCTTGAAAATTAGACTTGTAGCACAAAGAAAATGGTTGGGAATTATTTAATGACTATATCAATTCACAACTACTAACAATTGTTTTTGCTTTCTCCTTAAGTTTTGCAACCCAATTTGACTTAAATTTGCTTAACAGTGAAAAACCATTTGTCAATACTTCAGGTTTTACAAAATTCCTATAAACAACTATATCTACTTGGTAATCTAAAAAATATCAACAAATTCACAATCTCATATATTAGTCAGAAGAGGCCATCATCAAAGTGAATCAAATACCAAGAATGATCTATGTCTGCTAAAACCTATAATCACATTGTTTCCTTAATAGCAACTAAAAACTTCTATACCCAGTTGTTGAACTTTTGCAACCAATTATAAACCTTCAACAAGAAGTAGTTTTCTAACGAGAATTATTGCCATATCTTCCTTGGTTTTACGAGGAAAAAGAAATAAAATTTCATTTGTTATCAAAGGTAAACCAAATTCATTATTTGCATACTTCCAAACCTAGGGTTTCGTATCCAAAGTAGATCCTAACCACACCAATGAAACAAACTTTGTTTTTATGTATCATCCAAACATTATGTACAATTATAGACTCACCTCTAATCCATTGTTTATAAAAATGTTGAATATTTTCATACATGATATACTGAACAGTTGGACAATGAAAATAGTTGTCATCGCTATTCTTCCATTTATATGCTTTTTGCAACTTATTTGAAAGAGCAATTTTGTCCCAACAATTATACTTGTAGCATAAAGAACATGGTTAATACATATGATTAGACCAAAAACTAGTTACTACCAAAATTCAACCAAAAAAAATTCTACTTCATAAAAATAGAATTAAAAACAAAAAATATAAAAACAAAAATTTCCCAAATTAAAAATAAATAAATGATAAAGTTTTTTTACCAAAATTTAGTGATTTTTTTAGTGCTAATGCTAACATCATCATTACAACAAGATATTTTTCTAGTGCTAATATTGCCATTACCACAAGATATAAGAGGGATATAATGCAAAAAGTTTAA
This sequence comes from Pinus tabuliformis, assembly GCA_031772625.1. Classification (NCBI taxonomy): domain Eukaryota; kingdom Viridiplantae; phylum Streptophyta; class Pinopsida; order Pinales; family Pinaceae; genus Pinus; species Pinus tabuliformis. Next base: position 1,562,381,033 of record CM062804.1, read on the forward strand.
TAATAATATGTATGTAGAAGATGGTCTTCAGACTGGTGAATTCATGATAATCAATGGGACTACAGTCAAAATAATTGGATGTTATTTACTTTTTTACATAAATTGTCAAAATAATTGCATAAATCGGTTTTTTTTAACCAAAATTTAACAAAAACTTTGCTAGTGCTAACATTAGAACCACCATTACAACAAGATATCTTTCTAGTGTTGACAACACCATTATAGTAAGATACCTCAAGAGAGACAGAAAATTTTAAAAGTATGATAGCAATACGTATCCAGAAGATGGTATTGAAACTAGTAATTGTTCACGAATCCATAAGATTGTAAGGTCATTCTCATTATCATAATCATGGTCATCATCATCACCATCATCCTTGTCATTGTTATAGCCATCATTACATTATCATCATAATCACCATTCATGCCATCATCATCATCATTATGGACATTGTTTGCAATTGTTCATAATTGTAGATGTTGTAAGAAATATCATCAACCCAAAAAATGTGATCAGTGCTAGAAAAGGGTTGTTTAGGACACATTGATATACGTAAGAGAAATAACAACTCTATTTTTGACAGATGATCGATGATGATCATCATCGCCACCATTATCATCGTCATTGTCATTTTTATCATCCCCATCATCATCATTAATGTAATTTCTATCGACATTGTTGTAATCATGCATCATCATCATTCATGCCATTATTGTTTTTGATGATGACCTAGATGAAAATGATGATCATGACACCAAAGATAATGCTTATGATTATGACAATGACAACATCTAAAATTGGGAAGATTCGCCAACGTCATTAGCATCGTCATCATCATAATCATTGCCATCATCATCATTGTCATTGTAACCACTATCGTCTTTATCATCATAATCACAATTCATGTCATCGCCATCATCTTCATTTTCATCATTGTCAATATTATTGACATTGTCATCAATTGTTCATAATTGTCAATGCCATAAGGAATATCATCAATGCAGAAAATATGATGAGTGTTGGAAAAGGGATGCAAAAGCGAACATAGAAATGGGGGCAACAATAGAAGTAAAATTGGATGAAAAGTGGATACAACATAAGTAGATGCACAACAACATGAAAAACCTGACACAAAAGTGGATGCAAAAGTAGATGCAGTTGTCAATGCAAACTTGGATGCAAACATGAAGGCAAAAGTGGAAGCAAACATGGGTCCAATGGTATGTGTAAAACTTGGCACAAATTGTGGTGAAACAAATGCGGATGCAACAACGGAAACAAAAGTATATGCAAAAATGGATGAAACAAAAGTGGATGCAATAGGGGATGCAAACGTGGAAGCAAATGTGGTTGCAATGGTAGGCGCAAGATATGGTGCAACAAAAGTGGATGTAACAATAGACAAAAAATATGCAAAATAAGATGCAAAAATGGATATAAAAGTGGAAGCAAACATTGATGCAACAGGCAAAACAAAATTGGATGCAAAAAATGGATATAATGTAAGTATATGCAAAAGTAGATACAAAACGAGATGCAAAACCCAATGCATAAACCTGACATAAAATTGGATGCAAAAATAGATGCAATATTTGATGCAAAAGAGGATGTGAACATGGTTGCAAAATTGGAAGCAAACGTGGATACAACAGTGAGTGCAAAACATGGTGCAAATTGTGGCATAACAAAAGTGGATGTAATGATAGATGCAAAAAGAGAATCAAAGTATGATGCAAATGAAGATGTAAAAAGGGATGCAAAAAGTGAAATTTAAAATGGGTGCAACAGTGGATGCAAAATTGTGTGCAAAAGTGGATGCAATAGAAGTCGATGCAAAAGTAGATGCAAAACGAGACACAAAACCCGATGCAAATCCCGGTCCAAAATTGGATACAAAAAGGGATGCAAAAATAGATGTAGTAGTTGATGAAAACCTAGACGCAAATGAGGATGCAAACGTGGATGCAAAATTATAATCAAAAGTGGGTGCAAAAGGAGGTGCCAAACTAGGCGCTAATTGTGGCACAAAAAATATTAGATGCAATAGTGGGTACAATAATAGATGCAAAAGAGGATGTAAATATGGATGCCAAACAAGAGGGAAAAGTGGATGCAACAAAAGTAGATGCAAAATTTTATGCAAAACTAGACACAAAACTCGATGTAAAACTTGGCGCAAAAGGGATGCACAAATGGATGAAAAAATGGATGCAAAAAATGATTTAAAAAAGTTAGCAAAAGTCGATGCAAAAGTTGATGCAAGTGTAGGTGCAAAAAGTGGATGCAAATGAGGATGCAAAAGTATGTCAAACAAAATTAGGTGCCAAACTTGATGCAAAACCTGGAACAAAACCTGGTGTAAAGGATGACACAAAACTTGGCATAAAATTTGGTGCAAAACCTATTGCAATACCTGGTGCTAAACTTGGTGTAAGATTTGGTGCAAAACTTGATGCAAATTTTGTGTCAAGTTTTGCACCATATTTGTTAAATGGATGCAAATAGCACCAAAAATGGGCTCTAGATGTAAAAAAAGAAGTAAAAAGGGACGCTAATCGCTGGTTTTGTTGTAGTGAATGCTTGTGTGGGTTTAGTCTACACTTCAAATTTTCCAACTTTTTAAAATTGCACAAGTATGTATTTTTAGTTTTTCCAAAAATAATATTAACCTAGTTATTTCCTTATTGTTCTCATCTGATTCTTATGTTTTATGTCACTGTCACATTCACTATCTCTTGGCTTCTTTTTCTTGTTCCAAATATTTTTGGGAGGGTAAATGTATTTCGTTCTCTTCTTCCATAGTATAGGAACAAGCCATCCTTTGAATTGGTGGCAATTTTTCCAACCTCATCATTTCAAGGCTCAAACCTATCAGGGATATCCTTTAATTGACCAGTCTCGATGTGTTGGGTAAAGTACCGAGGTTCATTTTCTGTTTGGTTTTAATAGGGTGATTTAACCTCCCAATCTAATACGCTCAAGTCAATTAGTCTTGCCTTCTGTGTGTTTTTCTCAAGTTCTAGTGGATTTTCTCATAGAGCTTGGGGAGGTGTCGAGTTCTTAGGGTGATTTCTTGTTTCAACTAGGGTGGACATCTGGGTGGTCAATTTTCCACACACCTCCTTACATATTTTTAGATGATATATGGATAGTGGGGTTCATTTCATGGCTTATTAATGTCAATCCGTTCCCTGGTTTGCATTTGTTGTATCGTCATTTCTCTACGGTGTCTTACTATTGTCTCTCTCCTCTTATGGCTCCTTAGAAAAAAAATGCCAAGTCGCAGAGGATGAATGAAAAGTTCCTCTTCCTCATGTCGGCAATTCTTTGGTTTGGAGTTTGTGGTGAATTATTTTGACTCCATTCCTCCAGAAGGAAGGAATTTCTCCTCCTAGAATCGAAAGAATTTGGTGAAGGGTCTTATTTTTCACATTCATAGGTTGTTGGAGACCGCCTCAAATGGATCCCGGATCCAGGAGGAAGCGCCGACTTCGTTTTCTACATTCCATAACATCACATTAGCAAATGTAGAATCTGCTTCGCATGGTTCTTCGGAACAAACAGGTAGACAACTAAAAATTGTTTGCAGGATAGGAAGATATTAAAAGGATTCTTCATAACATCTGATTCAACCTTGATGACCTTGGGACCAAATTAGCAAGGGTGGAAAACTTTGTAGTCTCCAATTCGAAGACCAAATCAATAAAAGAGAATGACACCCCTGTTATCATCAATGGCCCACCAATGAATGCTTCACCTCTAGTAGCCATCTCTCCACAAGCGAACTCATCGCCCCACTTTCTAGTTATAGACTAAAGTTTTTAATGGATTCTTCAATTATAATTCTAGTATGGATGTTTCGCATGGTGGTATGGTTTTTTGTATTACTGTGGTTCTTTCTCTAGACCTTCTACGGTCTTTCTTTTGTTCCAGCGATCACATCTCCTTTTATGTAAGACACATGGTTAAGTCTAGTATCTTACTATCATGTTAAGTCTAGTATCTTACTGTCATGTTAAGTATTCTCTCTCGATGGTTAAGTCTAATATCTTACTATCTAGTTTGAAATTTTAATGGCTTTTTTGTATACCCGGTTAAGGCTTTGCATAGTTAAATCTAATATCTTACTGTGTACATTGAAATTTTAATGGTTTTTTGTACACTGGTCTCCTCGTGTGAATCTTTTGGTCAAGACAACGTAACTGTTATCAATGTAATAATCTTTTTTATTAATGAAAATCACATGCGGAAGCTTAAAAAAAGAAATTTAAACAAAAAATACATATATAAAAACAAATAAACAAACATACATACATACATTTTACCACTACATAAATGAATTAGTGTAGCTTTTGATTTTGCTGATAAAATAATTTAAGCAATCATCACTATTCAACAAATCACCTTTAGCGAAAGTCAAATAGAAAATTATGTGAATATATAAACCAAAGAACTCTAAACTATGGTATTATTCACATAAACCAAAGAACTCTAAACTAGGTATTTGTTGATTAATGCTTGTGTGGGTTTAGTCTACACTTCAAAAATTCCAATTTTAAAATTGCACAAATATGTATTTTTAGTTTTTCCAAAAGTAATATTAACCTACATAAATTAAATATAAGTAGAACTTGGGCATTGGAATCGTTATACAAAAGAGTGATAACTGTGACTTAAGTTTTTATGATAGACATACTTTACCTAAGCAATTAACTATGTTATATTATTAAAAAAACAAATTTCGACATCCCATCTTTAGATATAACGGGACAATAATCGACCACAAAAATAATATCTCTTTATAAGGCAACACTAATCAGCAACCAAAACTTATATATGACAACCACATTAACCAGTTAATTATTACACTATTTATCCTGTACCTTCTCTAAATGGTACGAGAAGAATAGTTGTTGCAATTTAGAATGAAAATTAGTTGTCATGAATATGTAGACTAGTGTTAATTCCTGTAGCCCGTGAGTTGTACTTAGCTGCTGTAGTAGCTGATTGGCAATGATAAAGAGGAGTCGCTTGTGTAGTGTGTAACCATGTGTAGTGTGTAACCATATGTTGAAGCGTTACACGCTGTCATCTTCTTCTGTTGTTCTGCTAATTGTTTTTATAAAAGGAAAGAGATAACCAGTTATATATTGGGTATTTAATGCTTTCAGAGCAGCACTCAACTTAACGATAACATGGGAGCGGGCAAATTCGGCATTAAATAATATTTGCCCTCTCCCGTGTTATCAAGCTAAGTTGAGTGCTGCTCTGAAGGCATTAAATACCCAATATATGACTGGTTAACTCCAGCCCTCATAAAATAGCTGCATCCTACTCCCACCTCAAGAGTGACGATGGACAGATGTCGCAACAGACGCAACCGATGGAATCACGTAAGGTGAAAGAACCGCAAGGAGAGTGTAGCGTTACAGTTGAAGAGAATCACTTCCGAGTTGTATCCATATATAGAGTTCCTGACATCCTCATGTCGGACAGGGCAAAAAGGGAAGCATATGTTCCCACAAGAGTGTCGTTGGGTCCACATCGTCGAGAAACTAAAAAGATTCGTTCAATGCAGAGTCACAAAGAAAGAGCCCTGAAAAGGATGACGATCAGGTTCAATGATATTATGCACCTTGGCAATGATCCAAATAATATGGGTTTCTTCTCTCGTGCAGCAACAGAGAAGATCATGAATGTGCAGAAAAAAATCAGGGACAACTATGAAGAAAAAATCAATTGGAATGAAAAGGACCTGGTTGACATGCTAACTTTGGATGGTTGTTTTATTCTAGAAATATTGAGTACTCTGAGTGACAACACATTACCAGAAGATGGTAACTGCTATGAACCTCTTTTTGAGAAAAAGAAGATTCTTTATACTGGAAGGGATATACTGAACGACATGTTGAAGCTCGAGAATCAAATCCCGATCATCGTTCTCCTAAAGCTACTAAAATTGCAGTGCAGCTCCACGGATAGTGATGCAGAGAACAAGCTTTTCGATATGATGCATGAATCGTTCTTGCGCGTGTTCTACCCTTTCGAAAGTAAACTGCCAGCAAAGAAGCGATGGTCCTGGCCTCAACCACAACCACATCATCATCTTCTTGGTTGGTTGCGCATATTCATTATTTCTCCCCATTTCGTTAATGGCGATGATATGCTCCATGGTGACATCGCACATTCCCATAATGGAGAGCATGCCTTGCGCATGTTCATTATTTCTCCACATTCCGATAATGGCGATGATATGCTCCATGGTGACATCGCACATTCCCATAATGGAGAGCATGCCCAGAACGACTATATGAAGATCCCGGCCAAGACGAAGAGAGCGCAAAAGACAATGCAAAGGAAGACAGCAAGGGTAGAATCTGCAACCGGGATAAAGATTCCGGCCCATATGATCATATCCATCCCGCAATAGAATTAGAAAATGCTGGTATCAAATTAGAGCAATGCGAGGGAGGCATCGCAAATATTAAATTTGACGGGTCGAGGAACACAATTTACCTTCCTCGCATCACTGTCGATGACTCCACGGAGATCCTATTCCGTAACCTAATTGCTTTTGAGATGTGCAAACCATCTGAAATCAATTATGTTGCGTGTTACGTGGGTTTAATGGACCAGTTAATCGACTCCGAAGAAGACGTGGCTTTGCTCAGAAAAAGGAAAATCATTACAAACCACCTCGGGAGCGACGCAGAAGTTGCCAAGCTCTTCAACGGTCTATGCAAGGGAGTCACTATCAATCTCGAAGGTGCCTTCGATCAACTGACCAAAAAAGTTCATGACCACTACTAAGGGTCCAAGTGGCTGACCTTGTGAGGGAGTATTTCTCTTCTCCGTGGAAAACTCTAGGTCTGTTGGGAGGAATTGCTCTACTGTTGCTCTCCATTGTGCAGACCATCGTCGGCATACTGGCATTATATAAGTAGCCTCTCCTTTTTCCTTTTCCCTAAATGATTTCTTTCAATAATATGACTCGTGTCTGAGCCCGAGGTTTATAGTTATTTTTAGTGATTTGTATGCTGTTGGCTATAGCAACGGCTGAAGTGTGTGGAATAGCTGAGTTCTGTATAACAAGCTTTTCAATGTTTTTCACGTTATTTTACTACCTATGTTTGGTTTGGAAATTATGGATTCTGTGATATTGGAGATAATGCTCACAGTGGGCTGAGTTTAGGTTTCTCAAAATCCATATCCAAGTTATCCAAGTTTAGAATAAGTTGGATCTGACAACACTATTGAATCTCAATGTAATTTTGAAGTAATAATATCATCTGTGTGATTATTTGTGTACTATGTTCAATTTCGTTTTTCTTTATCACTGTAATGTCTGCCGCTCTTGTTGCAACGTCATGTTTCTTTTTGGTAATAATGCATGGTTTGCATCAAGTATCTGGTAGTGAGAAAATGAAGATCTTCTATGACTGATGATGATTACTAAGGAAATGTTGTAATTTGAATCGATCAGTTTTACATTTCATTTTATTAAGTCGTGAATAGTTATTGAATCATAATGGATGTCAATGTTTGAAAGCAATTTTTTTTTGGGGAGAGAGCTTTCTTTGTCGCTGCAGCGTAGATTAATTAGTTTAAGTAATTGATTTGCAACGAGGTGAGTGGACAATCATTTCAACATCCTCTTCAAATACGGTGAGTGGAATCATTTCAAATATTCTTTTAAAATATAATGAGAAGAATCTAATATGAGTCAATGCTATGGTACTATCATATTAAAGCTTTTAGTTACACTAAAATTTTTGCTTAAGTAAATTTCCAAACTCTTGAAGAGTGTATTGATTTCCAATAAGCTAAATATACAAGTCTTTCTCAACTAAAACTATTTTTAATTAAAATTTGATAAATTTTCTTCTTGATAAATTTTTGTATGCCTGGAGATTCGGTTGTAGGAGTCGAACGAGGAGAGGAAAGTATAGAGCGTATTAAACACGTTTCGAGCCATATAAATCACATGTTCCATTGGCACTATTTGAGTCGTTACTTGTTCTTGTATATACGTCCTGAATTAATGTCGGAACAAGAGGAGGCCAAAGCCAAAGGTGTAGACTTGGCTAGAATAGTGAAGTGGATGATGATAATAATAACGAGACCTTATTATATTCATAAGGTCGATCATATGGACGACAAATATATTCTTGTTACAGCAAGGAGAGGCCAAGCTACACACAACCATAGTTTCACGGAGAGCATAAGCTCAAAACTCCGTTTTCATTATGTTGGGAGTTATAGGATATGAAATGTTTTTTTGTGAGCCAACTCATAAACCAAGATAATTATGAAAAAAATTATGTAAAAAAAATAATAAATTAGAATATGAAATGTCTTTTTTGAGCTTGCTTATAAACTAGGATAATTATGAACAAATATATATATATATATATATATATATATATATTATATATAAAATGAACAAATAAAATTCAAACCTCCTAAATCACATATTAAATGAAACCATCAACTACATTCTTATATAATAAACTTATTACTAATATGATTATCAATCTGAAACAAATATACTATCTACTCACACTACCAATCTTTTGAGCACTTACCACCCTAATAATTTTTTGTCCTAATTTTGCACAGAGAATGACTTATTTGTCACGGATTACATGGCATGATTAAGCATTATCCCCAACACTCCCCATTAATGGTTAAAGAGGGTTTACTATCTTATGTCGTAGTGCCAAAAGTGAGTTTTTGCCACTACTTTGGTGAAGATATCTGCTACCTCATCCTGAGTATTTATATGCTTCAATTCAATATCCTTCTTCTGCACCAAATCCAGAATGAAGTGATATTTCATGTCAAAATTCTTTGTCCTGTTGTTATGAACATGATTCTTTGCTAACTTGATGGCACTTACATTATCACAATAAATCATTGTAGGTTGAATTTGCTTTTCTCCAATTTCTTCCAAAAAAATTCTGAGCCAAAGAGCTTGTGTACCTGTTGAGGTAATTGCAACATACTTTGCTTCTGTGGATGAGAGGGCAACAATGCTTTGCTTTTTTGAGCTCCATGTAATCAAACCAGAACCAAAAGAGAAACAATTTCTAGATGTGGACTTACAGTCATCAATACCACATCCCCAATCTGAATCACTAAATCCAACAAGATTGAACTTTTCATAAGAGTAGTAATGAATACCAAAATTTAGAGTGCCTTTCACATACCTTGAAATCCTCTTGGCTGCCTTCATATGTATTTTATATGGATTTGTCATATACATTGAAACAAGTGAAACTGAATATGTAATATCAGTTCTTGTGTGGGTTAGAAATATCAAGCTCCCCACAACACTTATGTAAGTTGTTTCATCAACTAAATCAACACCATCATCTCTACATAACACAACTCCATGAGCACTTGGAGTAGGAGATGGATTACAATCAAGCATATCAAATTTATTTAGCATATCATGTGCATACTTTGTCTCACAAATGAAAATCTCATCCTTACTTTGATTAACCTCCATTCCTAGAAAATATTTCATGATGCCTAGGTCTTTCATCTCAAATTCATTCATCATAGAAACTTTGAATTTATCATTCATCTTAGAACTACTGCCCATATACAATAAATCATCAACATACAAACTTATGATTAGAATATCAATACCTTCTTATTTGTAGTAGAGGGTGGGATCACTCTTACTTCTCTGGAAGCCATTTTCCTGAAAGTATCTATCAATCCTAGCATACCACGCTCTTGTTCCTTGTTTGAGACCATGCAAAGCCTTCTTCAACTTGTAGACATTATTCTCCTTTCATTCCAGTTCAAAACCTTGTGGCTGCTCCACATATACTTCCTCTTCTAAGTACCCATTCAAGAAGGCATTTTTCACGTCCATATGATGTATGTCCACTTTTTCTGAGTTGCTAAAATTAGGAGATTTTTGACGTCTAAAATGGGCCTCCTAAGGAAATTATAAAATAATAGTGGAAAAAATAAAATAAGATTAGATGACATCATCAAATTTTAGTGAGAAAAAAATTAAAAATTATTTTTCAACTCGTATTTTCAACTTATCTCCCTATGGGTTTACTCAATTTTTGAGCGGAAACACTCGTTGGATGCATAATTTGATTCCTCATCAAAGGAGTACCCATGTTGCATACTTTCGATGGACCTTGCTACAAAAAAATGAAAAATACATGAAAAATGTGATTGCAATCACATTTTTTCATGTATTTCTCATTTTTTGTGTAGCAGGGTCCATCGAAAGTATGCAACATGGGTACTCTTTGGATGATGAATTAAATTTTGCATCCAATGAGTACTCCCACTCAAAATTTGAGTAAAACCTTATGGAGATAAGTTGAAAATACGAGTTGAAAAAGTAGTTTTATTATTTTTTAATCTTTTTACTTTTTTACTCCAAAAATGGTGAATCATCCCCCATGGTTGACATCATCATCTTGAATCATATTGGTTCTTATAAAGTTTATTTTGGTTGTACATTTTTCTTAGGAGGCCCATTTTAGACCTCAAAAGTCCCTAATGCGAAATCAACATTCTAATGGTCTCGTGTCTTGCTACTGGTGCAATTGTCTCTCCATGATAAAGTCCATACTTTTGTATGAATCCTTTAGCAACTAATCTTGCTTTGTGTCTTTCAACACTCCCATCACTATTAAATTTAGTCTTGTAGACCCAATTGGTGCCAATATTTTTCTTGTCATGTGGAAGCTCTGTCAACTCCCAAGTGTCATTCCTTTGAATAGAATCCATCTCTTCTTGAATGGCTTGCATCCAAACCTCATTAGTGCATGCATTTTCAAAACATGATGGTTCAAAATCAACCTTGGTTAATAAAGCGAAATTGGCTATCTCACCTATTGGGCTTTCTTCATGTGCTTGATTTGCACTCCTTTGATAAATATCACTCAATCTTCTTACCTTCCTTGTATAACTTGGAGAAGAAGTTGGGCTTGAACTTGATATTGAATAATTTGATGAAGGGTTTCTTGGCGGAGTTAACCCACTAGTTACAGAAACATTAGTTGGTTGCTTATGATCAATATCGACAATTATATCATCATTCAAAATAAATTTTGTCTTCTCAACATGGCCTTTTTGATGACCATAAACTCCCCTTCATCAAAAATTACATCTCTTGAGACAATGAGCTTGTTAGTGAGAGGATTATACAATTTATAAGCCTTTCTTGTCTCACTATAACCAATAAAAATACATAACTCACTCTTTTCATCTAACTTTTTTCTATTCTGATCAAGTACGTGCACATAAGTCAAACAACCAAAAACTTTGAAATTATTAACATTAGGCCTTTTTTCATACCAAGCTTCATAAGGAGTCGTCTTTTCGAGTGCAGTGGTGGGGCTACGGTTGAGGATGCACATTATTGTAGCAACTGCATCTACCCAATAAGAATTGTTCAATCCCTTAGTTTGTAACATGCACCTTGCCATTTCAACCACAGTACCATTCTTCCTTTTAGATATGCCACTTTGTTGGGATGTGTATGCCGTAGTATGTTGCCTCCTTATGCCATTCATATCACAATAAAACTGGAAAGATTTTGAAAAAAAAATCCTCCACTCTCAATCCGCAAACATTGGATCTTGCACCCTTTCTCATTTTCTACGAGGGCTTTGAACTTCTTGAATGCATCTAGGGCTTCACTTTGGCCTTAAAAAAATATACCCAACAATTTCGTGACTAATCATCAATAAAAGTGATGAAATATGATGACTTACCCAAACTCTTAGTCTACATAGGACCACATATGTCTGAATGAACAAGCTGAAGTGGGTGATGATCCCTCCATGCAGCACCCTTTGGAAACTTTTGCCTTGCATGCTTACCTTTAGCACATCCTTCAAAAACCTTCTTATGCTCCTCTACCTTGGGCAAACCAGAAACTAATGCATGTGAGGTTAGAAACTTCAAATTGTGAAAATTTAAATGCCCATACCTGAGATGCCATAACCAACTTGAATCCTCATAAGCCATATTTGCAAGGTTGTTATTTTCATCAAACCTCAAGGGAAACATCTTATTTCTTGTCATAGGCACAACAATGATCGCCCTATTTCCCGTATTCTTATCATAGATAGTACATGTCTTATTTTTTAAAACTACTTTATAATTTTTCTCACACAGCTGCCCAATGCTCAATAAATTATGATTCAATTGTGAAGTATAATAAATGTCATGAATACTCTTTATACCTTCTTTTGTTTGGACCTCCATAGCTCCTTTGGCAGCAACCTCCAATGGATTATCATCACCAGGCTAGATCTTGGATTTGAAATTTCCATCCTTTATTGAAAACAACTTTTAATTCCCTGTCATATGGTTAGAGCATCTAGAATCTAGGTACCAAACATATTTACTAGTATTTTCACCTTTGGCATAAGATAAAAATAAGTGATCTGGAGGATACTCACTACTTTCTTGAGCATAGTTAGCATTTTTACCTTCTTTCAATCTGCATTCTCTTTCAAAGTGGTCATACAGGTTACAATAGTAACATTGAACATTTCTCTTATCAAATATACCTCTACTTCTTCCTCTGAAACTAACTCTTCCTCTTGAGCCACTTCTTCCTCTACCTCTTAAAGAATTTTGGCTTTTCCATTTACCTTGACCTTGATTGCTTTTGGCACTACTGCTGCTTGCATCTTCATTATTTGTAATTTGTAATTTAGAGGAAAAGGCTTTATCTACACCTTCAAAAGTGTCCTTCAATCTTTCTTCATGAGACATCAAGGATCCAACCAATTGATCAAACTGTAGTTTTGTCAAATCCATGCTTTCTTCTATGATTATGGCAACATGATTCCATCTAGGTGTTAAAGATCTCAATACCTTTTTAATTGAAACTTCATTACTTACAGTTTCTCCAAGTGTAGCCATTTTATTGACCACATCTTTCTCACACAATAGTCACTAATACTTTCATCTTATCACATCTTTAAATTATTTAACTCTCGCTTCAATGTCTGAATCTTGACCACCTTAACTTGATCGCTACCTTGGTGAGCTTCTTGTAGAGTCTACCATGCATCTTTGGCAGTTTTTTCTCCTTATATTCTTGGAAATAAGCTCTTATCAAGAGTTATCTCAACGTGAAACAAAGCTTGAGCATTATTCTTCCTTTCTTCCTTTTTGGTTGTTCTTTCATTAGCTATAAGGGCATTCTAATCAGTTGGATCCTCATAACCTAATTCAACAATCTCCCACAAATATTTTCCAATAAAAAAGGTGAAGATCTTAATGCACCAATAATCATAATCATTCCCATCAAATTCTAGAACAGGCATCTGGTTAGAATTCGACATGATTAACTTTGGTGAAATTCCAACAATAAAACTTTAACCCAAAACAATTTTACCTGCTCTGATACCACTTGTAGAATATGAAATGACTTCTTTGAGCCAGTTGATAAACCAAGATAATTATGAAGAAAAAACATATAAAAAATGAACAAATAAAACACACTCACTGCCTTAGCTCAAACCTCCTGTAAATCTCATATTAAATCAAACCATTAACTACATTCTTATATAATAAAATTATTACTAATATGATTATCAATCAACTCTCTAATCTGAAACAAATCTACTGACACTACCAATCTTTTGAGCACTGACCACCCTAATAATTTGTTGCCCTAATTTTGCACAGAGAACACAAAATCTACTGACTTATTTGTCAGCAATTACATGACATGATTAAGCATTATCCTTAACCTGAGCCATTTAATGTGAAGATTGCTAAGGTACTTATGATGTTAGAATAATGTAGAAATGGAAGAGTCTGGTAATGTGATAGGTTTGTTGAGTTTCTCTATGAGCTCGTGCCCGATTGAGATCACCAAACAACAAAATATAATGGCTAATACAATCTAATAACAATCCCCAATCTAGATGGCCATGCATGCAGTTTTGATGCAATTTATGATGCTATAAAGTATGAGAAAGTACCTTGCCTCCTTGCAGGTTGGTGAAGGGTTTTGGGCCTGATGCAGAATCCTTGCGCTCCAATCAAGTGATCTCTTTCATCCACTCTCAATCTAAAGCCTACACACAAACACAACCAAACAAAGACGATAAGTGATCTTCTGCAGAAGATCGTCAACTCAAAACATCTAGAAATCACACATACCAATTAGAACAAAAAATATAAGGTTTTATGTTTTCTATTTTTCTATTTAAAAAGGAGTTTTTGTGAGAGATAAAGAGTTTTTTTAAAATATTTGGCTTTCAATAGCTTTTAAAGATTGAATATATTTTTCTGGAAAAATGTCAAAATTTTTCGCTGAAATTTATTCGGATGAATCCATAATAATTTATTTGTGAGTTTCCCATGAATTGGTACCTGATTGTGGGTAAGGAAATTATAAAAAAAAAACAAAAGGAGCATGCATATCAGCCATGGGTCGACAAAGGAGAAATAAGCACTTCTGGAGAGAACTAAAACAACTAAGGCGAAAGAATCAAAGGGTAGAATCTGCACAAAAGTATGGAATGTTTCTAGTAGAGAACCCATACATGAGGATCAGATTGAAAAACTGTACGAGATGAATGAAGAATTGGAAGAAACTGGTGCAATATTGAAACGATTAATGCATGTTTTGCCATCTTTCTCTAGTAAAAAGTTTTAGCTATGGGAAATTAAAATTGAGGAATTGCTTGGTTCAATAAATTTATGGGAATTTGTTCAAGAAACTTCTATAAATTTTGATGATAAGAGTAGAAGTGCAAAAGCATTATTTCTTATTATATCAACACTCGATGAAAATATCTTGTCTACTATTTTGCATGAATATGGTGAAGTAAACAATGTAAAAATATTTTGGGGCATTCTTGAAACAAAGTACATTGAGCAAAATGATGAAGATGAAGGTGAACATTTAGTAGCAAATCTACAACTAGGTGCAGAGATTGCAAAGAAAAACGTTTTGGATGACTCAACAACAACTGATGAATTGAAGAAAGAATGTGTAACTAAATTTGATAATGAATATTTGTTTTATGAAAATGACTTGCATTTTATATTTGAAAATAAGTTGATTGATAAACCGTTGTTTTCTTTAGATGACCAAGAGGTTAATACTCTACCAACCATGGTAGAATCAACAAAAAAACATAATGATAATCTTATCACAATAGTAGAGACAGAAGCACATGAAGACAAATCCATAGCAACAATTAAGGGAACAAGCAAATTTGAAGATGTTGAAACTAATTATGATGCCTAGATAAAGCTTATTGAAGAATGGCTTCAAAATTACTTTGAACAGATTGACGAAGGTCTAAAAGATGCAGCTGGAGTTACATGCTTAATGGTGAAGGCTCTTGAAAATGAGCAAAATGGTGAATCAATAAATAATTTAGATGACATAGAAATGGAAATAGTGGTGGATACATTTGAAGAAGTTCATGGTATTTTGATGCATTGGAGCCTAGAGGAAATAAAATATTATTATGAACTGATGAGGCAAAACGCAAATGAACAAGAAACTATTGATGATGAAAATGTACTGGCTGAAAAATGAGTTGAAATGTAGTGGCATCATCCTAGTTGCAATAAGAAGCAATATATAGAGTTCATGATATGGGTAGGAAGAAGACTAAACAGGTTGAAAGCATTAGAGTTTGGAGAATCAAGTCCAAGTAGAAATTTCATCAATTTGTTGATGCAAAGAAAGTTAAAATTAAATGTTTGAGTCACATTTGTAAGCCTAGTTGAGACTTAGACAAGCAGACATTGTTATTTATGTTATAGAAAATCCATTTTTCCATTAAGGGGGGATGTTATAATAATGTAGAAATGGAAGAGTATGGAAATGTGATAGGTTTGTTGAGTTGTCTTCTTACATTTATGTGAGTTACGAGGTCTTGTTCTAGAAGTAACAGTTTTCTAATGTAACTGCCTTTTAGCTGAGTCATAGTATGTATCTTCCATGTTGTTATTCCTATCGAGTCTAGTGATCCCATAGTTATATAATGGGACACATTGTGATGTATTTGGAAGAAGTAAGTGTGCATGCTTAGGCCTAAATTAATAAAGTATTCCACTTTGTTAAACTTTATGATTTCTATTTTATGATAACTCTTATTCTTCTTGCAGATGAAAAGAGAGGCAATCGATTAAAGACTTAATGTTTGCATGACCTAGTACTACCTTCCACAAGGTTACTAACTTTCATGAGACTCTCTCAATTGTTTGATGTCTTGGTCTGTTTGATAGGGTCCTCTGATAGAAAACATAGAGTTTAACACAACGGAGTATTTTATGAATTCAAGTCTTAGCCTGCACACTTGCTTAATGCAAATACACTACAATATGTCCCATTATATAACTATGGGATCACTAGACTTGATGGACATAACAATTTAGAAGATAGAGACTCTGACTCAACTACAACTCACTTACATTGGAAAACGATTGCTTCTAGAACAACATGTTGTAACTCACATAGATCTAGAACATTTCCTGACAACTATGAAGACAACTCAACAAACCTATCATATTTCCAGACTCTTCAATTTCTACATTATTCGAACATCCCTCCTTAATGGAGAAATGGATTTGCTATAACATAACAATGCCTATTGGTCTAACTCTTAGCTAGGCTTACAAATATGACTCAAATATTTCATCTTGACTTTCTTTGATTCAACATATTGGTGAAATTTCTTCTTGGACTTGCTGCTCCAAGCTTTGACGCTTTCAACCTATTTAGTCTTCTTCCTACTCCAAATCATGAAGTTTGGATGTTTCTTCTTATTGCAACTAGAATGGTGCCACTCGATTTCAACTATTTTTTGAACAAGTACATTTTCATCATCAATCATTTCCTATTTAATTTATTTTTACCTCATCGGTTCATAACAATATTTGATTACATGTAGGCTCCAATGCATCAAAATACCATGAAAAACTCAAATTTATCCACCATTGTTTCCATTTCTATGTCATCGAAATTATTTATCTATTCATCATTTTGCTCATTTTCAAGAGCCTTCACCATTAAGAATGTAACGCCAGCTACATATTTTATAACAATGTAAACTTTGAAACGGGAACTATAAACTCAAAACGGGAACTCTGGCCAAAAAACCCCGAAAAAACATCAAAAACAGTGCTAAAAACGAAAAGTGTGTATACTGGAACGATGGTTTTTTTTTTTAGGGTCAATTTTGAACATGTTTTAAAAATGGCAGTGAAAACAAAATTTTTGTGCAAAAAACACCTTGAAAACGAAAAAGTGATGATATTGGAACGATGATTTTTTTTAGGGTCAATTTTCAACATTTTAAAAAAATTCTAGTAAAACCGAATTTTTATGTGCCAAACAAAGTTGTTTATGAGGAAAAAAAACACACTAATGTTTTTGGTAGAATAACATTTTTCTTTCCTAAGTATAAATTCAACATGTTCTCAACCATAACATGCTAGATACAAAAGAAATTGAAATTTTTTCAACCATAAAATTAAAAAACCATGACATTATGAACAAATTACATGACTAAATGAATTCAAAAGTCATTATTTGTATATTGAATGAAACATACATTATATCTCTAATTTAATGTTGCATTGTAGATATTCTAAACAATAAAAATGATCATAATTAAGACATATAATCCAACAACATAAAAATGACTCATAACTTCTCATTTAACACCATATGGAAATCAAAAATTTTATTTCAAGATACGATGCAAACATCATTATATAAACTGTCTTAAACAATTATTCAAAATCACTCATATTTTCTTGCACACCATCAGAATTCACATCTTTAGATGAGTGACTGGATGCTAACGAAGATGTTCCATATTCTTCTCTTTCATCAACTAGTGCCCCATCTGAGTCCACATGCATGACCACCATTTCAGGTTTGAAAATTCTTCTAGATCTACAACTGGTTTCAGTAGATTCCCATCTCAACACTGTTCCTTCTAATAATAACCTTTTAAGAATCTCTATTGTCTTGAAGCGAAGAGTTCCTCTCTTTGCTAAATTGAATTCATAAACAAGTATGTCAACATCCTCCAATTTTAATATGTTTGTGCGGCGACGATTTATATTTGTAACCTTTCTTTTTCTCTCTCCGCCATTTTTTTTGTCAACTACCCTCTCTGGCTTATACAAACCATTGAATGGGTGTGTATTTGTGGCATACCAATGTACTTCAACACCTGTAACATCCTCATTTCTGTAAAGACCTTTATAAATTTAGCAACCTAGAATGGATAGCCATTGGGATCTCCATCTGCTAGCACTGCGATCATGCAACCCTCCTTAATATCTTGTACTGAACCCCTGTAAAGGTCTTCCATGGCTTCATGTTGTGCACGAGATCTTTTGGAACCAATATACATCTCTCTTTCCTCTGCCTATGAAGAATTAATAATACCTTGAGATTATTGTTGTTCAACAATGTTTATTTCCTCATGTTCATTCGACACATTTTGTGGCCAAATAAATGTATTTTTCAAAGGTATATCTTCATTGGTTGTTGTTGAAATGATATCACTTTGATTATTGAAAAATGACTCCCACCAAACTGAATCAGCAATGTCAAAGTACTCATATGTATATCTAATACATTTTTTAATTTCTTCTAGGCAATCAGAATAATTTATATCTCTATTTTGTCTATGTGCATTATGAACTTCACCAACTAATTGTAATAAAAATATTTTTGATGCAACTATTGGATGATCTGGAATGAACTTCAAAAATTGCAAACCTGATGACGGTGCCCATTCTGCAGTAGTTGAATACTTCTTGCCCCATATTAGTGTTTTCCCATCAAGTTTTTTGATACGAAATTAATGTTGGAAGCTAATGTCATTAAGTTGTTCAATGCATTTCCCCTCAACATATGATCCCAGAATAAACTTTTGCATGTCAACAATTTCTTCCAACACATCAAAAGTAGGCTCTCGCATGTATGATTTCTTAATACATTCAATTAATGATGGAAAGCTCCCAACTTCCTTCCTCCTGTTAGAGCCTAGATTTACCTCAGGCTGAAAAGGTAAGATTCTGGGTCCACATCAAACCACACTCAGCCTCGTAGCTAGCCCTACGAGGACAGGAGAGGGCTCTCTCTGGGTCAATCTCAGCAAAAGATAATCGATGGGGCTTGAGATTACTGAAATACAAACTAAGTTTAGGCTAGGTATGAAGTGAAAAGTTTTGATTTGATTTTTTGGGAGCTTTGTTGGAATCAAGGGAAAGGCAAATTTGGGTCTGGGGATGAGGCCAAATTTTCGTAGAGTTTCGGTTGGGGCAAGGTAGGTAGTAGTTTTGATGCTTTAGATTAAATGAATGGATGGAAAAGACCGTTGAGGATCTGAATAGGGCAAGAGGGTACCAAGAATCCTCTTCAAACTAGAGAAAACATTGAAAACTAAACAAAATTTAAGGCAGAGCACAACAAACTCATGAATTCTACCTTTGTCACTCAATTTGTTTAATTTCAGAAGCAAAGAGAAGGGAAATGGCATACATAAACATCAATGAACTTACGATTACATGAAGAAACACACCATCAAAACACAGAGCACAAGGATCCCAACAAGTGCTGCAAAACCCTGGTCTTTCCTTTGCCAAAAATGCAGAAATCAAATGTACAATGGAGTGCCAAGCAATCCCAAGTGTCCAACCATGCTAATGACTGAAAAAAAACATAATATAGACAAACATAGCTCATCCTTGCCTCTAGGGGTCAAGCTCATGAGTTTAGGAGCTGATCCAACTGATTCTAAACTGAGAACTAGAAACTAGGCAAGATAACAGCATGCCTCTAAAAACAAGGGAACTGATTCATTCAGTTTGAAACAACCTCTAAACTGATGAATCTACCTCTACAAGTGAAAATCAAACATATTTACATCATAATCCATCAATTTTCATCAAATTACATCATAAATTTTCCATTAGGAAAGTGAAAAAGTCAAACTAGGCAAAACTGGGCGAAAAACAGAGCAAAACTTGGTCAAACTGGCAATTTTTCCTCTATGCGTAGCGCCTGATTCTCTATGTGTAGTGCCTGTTTGGACCCACTTTTGGAGGCCTTCCCAATGTCCAAATGAGCTCTAGGTGTGCTTTCTAGAAAGGTCTGCCTGTCTACTTTCCAACCCAGGTGGAATTTTTCAATTTGGCCTCCATTGGCCCTCAAAAAGTCCATTTTACCAACACTGCTTCTGTGTGTCAAAATAGGGGCAGTGAGGTCATTTTTGAGTGTTTTTTGACATTTTGAGGGCCCAAAACCTGCCCAAATTTCTTGGCCATAGGTAGACAAATGTAATTTTTCATGCCAAATCCAAAAATTTAAAGTTTTTTGTGATTTAGAGCCCCCTAGAAAAAGTGAGCGCCATGTGGCACGGCGCATAGGGAGGAAAACTCTGTTTTTTGTGCCAAAAATTTTCAAAAATAAAAAAAATTGCTCCAAATTTCTTGAAATTTGGGCTGAGTCATCTCTATCAAGTGTTGTGATGGGCCAAGAATCCTCAACCAATATTTGAAGTCCTTCATCCTCTTTTTGCCTCTTTGATGCTCTCTTTAGCTTTGCTTTCAAATTCCTGATTCTTGCTTGGCACACCAAGTTTCGGGACAAGTAATGATATGACAAGTTTCTAAGCATATTATTCTCATTTATTGCCTTCTCTAGCTTCCTCTCCAAGTGGATATTGACTCTCTCGAGCCATGACTCCCTATCGGCATTGATCTCTTGCTCCAAGGAAGTGAATTCCATCCTCCTCCTTCGGGAACTTTGGCGGTTTTGCCGAATGTTCTGTAACTCCATCACCACCTGCTGATCCTCAAGCTGCTTGTTCCTCTGCTCCAAATACTGTATAGTCCACTGGGCTCTATCCAAGTTGGTGGACAAGGCATCAATGTCCGCCTGCTGCTCCTGAATGATCTCTCTAAGTTTTGCACTCGGTGGGCCCATGTCAGTATCATCACCCTCAATGAGGATGAAATCAGTCTATCGCTCACCTGATGGTCCTTCCTCCTATAGAGGCCTCTTGCCTCAGTCCTAACCTGCTGTTCTGATGGACGAAACGAGGCCCCTTCCACCCCGGGTGGAGATAACACTCGCTTCGCTGCTGCAAACAACCGTCTAGTGCCTCTCTGATAAGAGATGAACACTGGCACACTAGCGGTCTCATGGCCCTCATACTGATGAGAAGGTCCACCTGTCTCATGCTTAACCTCTGATGGTCCCTGTGAAGCTCTGAAAAACTCACGTGAGATGAAGTCATCTCAAGTGATGCCATGTAATCCAAGCTGATGAACAACCACAACCTTGATGAGAGCAAAATGATAAACATTGTTAAGCTGTTGCTGAGGGGTCTTGTGCTGCACAAGAGTGGTCATCCTTTCTATGTTTCGGCATATGAAATAAGGAATGTTCATCATCCGTACCCAAGTGAAATGCATCAGCAACCTGATGTGATAAGCATACAAGCGGGAGAACCGGCCCTCATAGGTGAAATACTTCATGATGAGTTTCATTAAAGGAGCATACTCATCCTTGAGAAACCGAAAAGGAAACACTCTCCTAAGCTGCCTCAGAAAACCAAGTTTGATGTATGGTTCATAGTGTTTCCAGTCAATCTTCTGTCTCTTATTCCATGGTTCTCCAATGTTTGGTATGCCGGTTGCCAATGAAATGGTTTCTAGTGTTAATGTGAAAGTAACACCAGAAAGAGTGGCTTGATCACCATGCAAATGCAACACAAATAAGCGGGCCAACTCACGATGATACTGAATATGAGCAACCTTCTCGCAAAATTCATAGCATGACTGATGCTGGAAACAAAACATGGCAAGAGGACAGGCCTGCAACTTGGTAAGAGTGGTGGGTTCTTCTCTGATATGTCTGCCACCTCTATGATGCCTCCGGGGTGCATGTCCCTCCGTGGGTGAATCACTTTGGGTCTCCTCTTCATAATCATATGAAGGATCTGATGCCATAACTGCTGGTGAACAAACTGCCTTGAAGAAATAGGTGCTGATATGTCAAACTGTGTTTGGACTGCCTTTGAAGATTGTTTGACCTCTGATACCAAGGGAAAACAGTGAAACAAGGGACTGTTAGGAGAGGGAAAAATAATGGGAAATTTGGGATTGTTGGGACAGAGTTAGCTAGGGAAAAAAGGGTTGTTATGGGAGTTTTGTATAGGATTAGGGTTTAGGATTTTATAATAGGAAATTTGGGAAAGGGAACTTGGGATAGGGGATTAGTGAATTTAGGGGGTACAGGAACTTAGGGAACCATGAAAAGGGGGAAAAATGGGGTATGGGAATGATGGAGGGAAGATGAATTGGTAGCAAAATAGATTTTCAAAACCATAGAAGCAATTTTTGTTTGAGGAATTTGAAATGATAGGGTTTGATTGTTTTTAAACACTCACCACATCAACCATCATAACATCAACACCAAACTTGGATAAATAGCAGAGGTGAAGCTCAACCTACTTGGAACAAGGTGAACTCATGTGATTTTGGCGATTGGAGGTCGTTCTGGTGATTTTCGGATCCTCTGACTATATGCACCGCGCAGCATACCCAGTGCACCACACCCGTGCAAAAATACACTATGTTCTAAATCCAGTGCGCCGCGCCTCCTGCTCAGTGCGTCACGCCGGTCTTCTTACAAAGATTTTGCCCAATGCTCACACTCACTCACCCAATTTGCTCTATCTTGCTTCTCTTTTGCAAATGAGCTTATAACATGAAGGAATCACTTATAAACAAGGAGCTTTTGAAATCTTGGCTTATGAAACCCATTTTTATAATGTATGTATTTGACTTCATTTTACAAACTCTATTTTTGGACATTTTTCACAGTTTTTTCACTTTGTGATGAATTTAATGACTTGAGCTTGCTTGTTTTTGCAGGTGTTGGAGCTTCTAGGCTAAGGAAAGAAACTAGGGTGCAGATGAATGAATTTACAATGAGGAAAACAAAAACTTTCATGATTTTGTACAATAAATGCTAAATACTCTGTTTTTTCCTCAAAACAGAGTTTTTAGGAAAAACACATTTGCGAACACTTGGCGATGAAATTTATTGATGTTAAAACATTCTCATGGCTTGGTGGCAATTATTGAACACTCTAACACATTTTTTGACAACACCCTAATAAAACCCTAGACCTAAGTGACCATGAAACCCTAAAGACAACTTTTGCAATTTTCAAGATAAAAAGATTTATATGTTTTTATTTAAATGAACACACATGAGCCAGCAAGTAGATAACATGAGGGGAATGAGTGACAAGGCCCTTCCATTAGATTATGGCATGCCCCTAATGAAATGCAAATGAATGAACTGTATGAGACACCTAAAAAATGAAATGCAATAAGAGAAGTGATCTCTGACGGAGGGATGTAAAGACCGACTCTAACACCTCCTCAATGTGATTGAAAAAGGACTGAACATCTGATCAATATGGTCATGAGTGTGCCCAACAAGAAGGAAACCAACCTTTACCTTTGAAAAATTCTCAATTCAACAAGCATGTTTAGATATCCAAAAACAACCTGATTTTTGTTTTTACGGCAAGTGTTGTCCAATTGTAGATACAAAACTTCAGGAAGATTACCATGGTCAGATTTGCATCATTATGAATATTTGGAGTTGTGAAGTACACCCTTTGAAACATTTTCCCATTCAAGACCATACAACCGACCAAGTGATACTGAAAAAATTTTCCTCCTGTAAATTTTTGGGTCGGCGAACAAAATGTGGTAAAAGTGTTTTCTTCTAGTCCATACCATCAATTATCAAACCCAAATATTTATTCGGATTATCATAACACTTCTTTCAATGCTTGTACAACTTTTTCCTTTCATTTGTTTATTGTTCGTGATGCTCCTAAAGTTCTTTGACAATTGAATCTACACAACATAAAAGAAATCCATTAAGAAATATGTTTTCATAGTTGATGACTATACAATTTTAAAAGTTAAAGTTATGAATTCTTACCTCTTTCTGACCCTTCAAATTTGTCCCTTTTTTATTTAAGAGAAGCACATGTACTACAAGTCCCCATCTTTGTCTTCTTAGGAATATGGACATTGTTGAATTTTTTCTTTCATACCTTCACAAAATGTTGATATGTAATAAACCGGCCATGTCCCTCAGCACCTTCTGCATATTCTTTGTATAAGTTGTAGATTTCTCATCTTGAAAAATTATTTGGAATATGTATTGTCTCTCTATTTGGAATACACTCTCCATGCTTTGAAAAGAAGTCTTTTATCCATGACATTGCATTATTTGATAATGGCCCAAACTGTCTTTTATGACGTACTTCTGAATAAAATGTGGGATCCTTTTCCAAATTTTCTTGAATTCTCGAGAGACAAAAATTCCCAATCGAATGAAACATTTTGAAAGCCTTTCTACAGATAAATAAAGTCCTAATATGATAATCATAACCTGACAATGTAGATTGCATGCACCCAACTAAATATGAATTTTGCATGGTTTTATTCATTGACAAATATCTCTTCCTGCTCTCTAATGCAAATTTGAAATCCATATGTTTCAAGCAATCTTTTTGGCAACATTCACTTGAAATGAGAGCGCTGATAGAACTTCTTCCCATCATATATTCTGCTCTACCCCTTGTATAACTAGAACATCTTGCATTGATACAAAAAGGTCTTCTCCTACTCCTCGATACAATATTTCTTGGCAACATCTCCATCATCGGCTCATCATTTGTATAAGGATTTTCATCATCATTAAGAGGAATGCTATCCACACTATGATCAGCTGTGGTTTTCAAATACTAACTTGGAGGATATTCTTCATCTTCCCCTTCTTCAGTGTTACTGTCATAGTCCTTAGAATTTAGACTGAATGGAAAATTTGACTCGATGTTTATTTGATATTCTTCCTCATGTGCATTGTCAGTGCTGCTCTCATAGTCCATAGAATTAGGACTACATCGAAAATGTGACTGTTTACTTACTGAAAATGCTACATCTTGTCCTTTGTCACTGCTACCTTTATACTCATTAGAATTAGGACTAAGTGCATCATCCTGTCCTTCATCACTGTTGCTCTCATAGTCCTTAGAATTAGGACTAAGAGAACACCGTGACACTCCATTCTTTTGAAATTCATCATCACGCTCTTCATCACTGCTACTCTCATAGTCCTTAGAATTAGGACTAAGAGGACACTGTGACACTCCATTCTTTTGAAATTCATCATCATGCTCTTCATCACTGTTACTCTCATAGTCCTTAGAATTAGGACTAAGTGGACACCGTGACACTCCATTCTTTTGAAATTCATCATCACGCTCTTCATCACTGCTACTCTCATAGTCCTTAGAATTAGGACTAAGTGGACACCGTGACACTCCATACTTTTGAAATTCATCATCATGCTCTTCATCACTGCTGCTCTCATAGTCCTAGAATTAGGACTAAGTGGACACTGTGACACTCCATTCTTTTGAAATTCATTATCATGCTCTTCATCACTACTGCTCTCATAGTCCTTAGAATTAGGACTAAGTGGACACCGTGACACTCCATTCTTTTGAAATTCGTCATCATGCTTTTCACACTGTTGCTCTCATAGTCCTTAGAATTAGGACTAAGTGGACACCGTGACACTCCATTCTTTTGAACTTCACCATCATGCTCTTCATCATTGTTGCTCTCATAGTCCTTAGAATTAGGACTAAGTGGACACCGTGACACTCCATTCTTTTGAAATTTGTCATCATTCTCTTCATCACTGTTGCTTTCATAGTCCTTAGAATTAGGACTAAGTGGAATCTGTGACTCTTTATTTATTTGAAATTCTCCATCCTCTCTTTCATCAGTGCTGCTCTCATAGTCCTTAGGATTAGGACTAAGTGGAAGAATTGACTTTCTATTCATAGTGGAAGAATTCCCGCTATATTCATCAATATGAATAGAGTTGTTACGCGATGAAGATGTTGATGTTGTACAAATCGAAACTTCACTATTAGGACAATCCATCCCTTTCAAATAGAAGATGTTGAATGATACAAATGCAGAGTCTCCTAAAGATATTATATAGCTTAGAGAATGAAATTTTCCCTCCAAAAATTTTCGCAAAAATATTTCCCTCCAAAAAGTTTCTTAGATTTATTTCCCTTCATTATTTTATTCTAAAATTTATTGAAAAATGTAAACTAAATTTTTTTATGAAATAAATCATTAAAGTTAAAATTGTAAACTACAACTTTTACCTAAATTATTTTAATAGTTAAACTATATAATATCTACTAAACAATTGAATGTTTTTTTTTAATTTTTATAATACATTCTAAAACAAATTAATCCCACATTCCCCGCTGTAAAACAATTCCATAACATTTTATTTATATATTTTCCTTCGTCGCCATAAAAAAATTAACATGTTAACTTTTTTTAAACAAATTAATCCCACATTAACCGTACAGTAAAACATATCCGTAATTTCACCTTTATAATAAATTCCATTATCACTATTACTCACATCACATCAAGGTTTTCTGAGGTTCATTGAAAGACTTTGAGCGAATTTGTGGAGTAGCTACATTGTTATCAACAACATATTCAATGGAGAATTTTCGCAATTGAAAGGTTAGTTAAATTTTTTTCCTTGAAAATTTTAATATTAAATAAGTTTAATGAAGTAGAATTTTTTAAAAAATTAAAACTTTTTGCGAGCCAAATTAACCAATACGTCCATCGTGGGCATGGTGGACCCGGTAAAGCTCACGATAGCCAAAAGCCCGTAGGTTAGGGGCGATGAGCATGGATGGCCCGTCCGACCATGGGGTGGCTCCCGGAATCGCCCGCCACCTCGCGGGCGGGCAGGCCACCAGGGTGGCACGGGGGGGGGGCTACACAACCTTCCCCGCGCCACCCCGCAGACGGGCGGGCCGCTGGGGTGGCATGGGGGGAGGTGCATAAAAGGCTCTAACACATTGAAGGGGGAGTGAGTGTGCCCCTTAGAAACCTATGATAGCACGTAGCTTGAAAGGGAACACACGAGCAGAAAGGCATCACAAGATGAAAAGAAGCATAACCGAGGATCCCAAGTATGGGTTATATCAACAACATGCTTTATAAGATTCATACAAACACATACAGAACAGTCCATACATACATGTGTAAATTACAGCTACATACATGATTAAAGTAACTGGGATAGACGAACTACAATAACAACATATGCATGAAACATGCTAGCTCTGTTATATTAAAAGAGTGAAATATCTAATCATACATACAACCATGACTTCCACTAGCCCCGATAGCGGAACATTACAGTCACTGCCACCTGCTCCTCCAAAGAGATGTACTAGCTCTGCACTGTGGAGAAGCCAAGGCTCGTTACAATACACTCCAAGATTTCTCTAAGTTATCCTATAGGAAGCTTGGCTCCCAAAAGCCTGTACAATGAGTTATGAGGTTCTATAAATAACAAAGGGTGGGGTGACCCTTGACATTCCCCTTTGTGACTCTTCACCTAACCTCATGACTCTTCAACTTACACATGACTGTTACATTCTACTATTGACACTTGGTCTTGCACTTTTACAACATGTTTACAATACAATATGCACATGTAGCCATGTGAGACAAAAATGGGCTTGAGTAAGCCATGCTAGACATCACTAAGACTCAAAAAGTTCTGGGAATACTAACTCCTCGACATCCTCTCGATGATCGAAAATTGCAAACTGATACCAAGCTTGGTAGTCTGTTATGGTGTCCACAAGCGCTGTGGTGATATCCTTCTGAAAGCGAACTCTTGCCTTTATTGCATCCGGGTACACTAATTTGGCGCCTCTGTCCAACTCATTAGATAACATGAGCATCATAGTCTTGAGTGTAGTCGGACCAGCAACATACTGATATATGCTCATCTGCAAGTTTGCATTGGTGGCTACGCGCATCAACTGATCAAAGTACATGTCTAGCTCCAGTCGGACTTGGTTCTTTGACTTCGCTTCAATGAGTGTGCCAATGGATTGGATCACATGCATGCGCATAATGACATCCATGCTCCTGAACACACATGCATGTGAAGCTTGCAATCTCGTGATGAGCTGCAGGAGTTCCTCATAGTTCCAGATCTGACTCCAGATGTGTGCCTTCAACTCTACCACCTTTGGGTTCATCATCTTTGGAAAGCGCAATGGGGCTCCTTTATACCTCATTTTTCATATTTGCGTGTGATCGACAACAGTGTGTAAGTTTGACAAGATGCGTGCTCTCCTAGCATAGCGTTGTTGCCAACCGTTGAGATGGACAACTGACTCATGCACGGTGATGAACGTAAAGTATAGCTTCCACATGAGTGTCTCAAGAGACGATACTTCATCTAGTATCACTCTGCTCAACTCTGCTTTGGTGGATGTTGTAACCTAATCTCCTCCCTTCTTTGTCGCTTGTAATGCATTAGCCATACACTCATTCTCACCTATCAAGAATCTAACACTTAAGCCGGTAGCCTCAGCATATGCCTTGGTAGCATCGGCCAATGCAACTAGAGTTCTACGCACATCAAACACGATCATTCATTCTTCAAACTATGCAGGAGATACATGGACATCTGGAGTAGGCGCTTTGCGTGACTGCACAACTCTATGTTATGACTTGTCGAAAGGTATGGTGTTCATCTCCGCCTCTGGATTGTCTTCAAGGATTTCAGTGTCTCCTTGATCACTTGGTACTTGCTTGTCTTCTGGATCTGGTGAAGCTGATGGGGTGACCTCTTGGTTCTGAGATATGAGGTCAATGTCTTGATCTAACTCAAGTTGAACCATAACCATGTCCATCTGCTCTAGCATCTGTTCAATCTCTTGAGCAAATTCATGCTCCTATGGCTTCTCACCCTGTCTTCTCTATGCCAGCTACACAGATGAGTCCATAACCTGTATGGGCGTAGTTTCATAAATATGTGCATGTTGTTCCTGTTGTGCTTCCTTCTCTCTTCTACGTAGCTCGGTTCTTCCCTAATTTTTTGCTTCAATCCCTGTAACTCCGTTTTTGCTTCCTCTAGTTTTGCTTCTCCTCTGCCTTTGTGCAATCCTTCTTTCGCGCTATCGCCTCTTAGCTTCAATCTCCAAAGCTACTCTCAACACAAGTGGATCTGCTTTGAACTTGCAGCTTTTCTCTGCTTCCGCAATGTCAACAACCTTTCTCTTGCCTTTGTCAAGCACAGGTCTACTGCCCTCTACTGCCAGTGATGATGCTACTCCCTCGGATGCTACTACCTTCTTCTTTAATAACCACTCTATAGCTATGTTGACCAATTCATTAAGCCTTGAGAAGTGATAGCAGTATCTCCATGGGTCTTCCTTAGGCCAATGACATGCCCCGTGGATCCAAGGATGATGCACTTTTACACTATGGTCCTTTACTAAGTAATGTGGGTCATACGGATTAAAACTTCTGGTGTCGAAGGTGAATCTCTTGAATTCCTACATCTCAGCCTCAACATGCTTGAGATTCCGGATCTCATACAACCTGATCCACAAAGGAATAGCAAGCTAAGGTTCCTTCTTCTTCCTGTGCAGTCTCGCTGACAACCTTGTCGTGATGTGATATGACACTTCTTGCATGATGAGGTTATCCATGGAAAACTTTGGTAAAACATGCGGAGCCTTCTCCATGTTGTACATCCAAATGAAGGTGCCAAGGGGTGAGGCATACCAATATGTTATGTCGATCAATGCCTCCATTGCTTCCTGCAACATGCAAGGTGGATCCTATTCAAAGATAATCTTGTATACTAGGGTGAGGAAGTGGTCTAATAGTTGTATGATAACTCCACGGAAGCTGCATTCAAAGAACAACCTACAATAAGTGTGCACAAAGGTTTTTGAAGGTGTCCATGCCCAACCCAAGCCTGGGAACTGCTGACGAGCACAAACTGCATCAAGTAAGTAAGTCAGCATGAATAGCTTCGCTTGCTGACCCTTGGGTGGATGTCGAGCTTCTGCCACTTGTTCCTTCAACTTGAGAGCCAACATGTCGAACCAGTTGAAAGGTCTTCCTTCACTCGCTAACTGATCCAACACAATCACCCAACTCTGCGGGAAGGTTTATGTGCTCTCTTGGCCATATAAGTAGCATGAGAAGATGACCAAGAGCTGATATGCCTTTCACAAGATCCTTGCCTTGTAAACGTGGTTGGGTGTCATCATAAACTTGGATGGCTCTTTCACCCAGCTCTTCAAGATGTCTCTTGAGTTTGCACTGTTGTTCGGCTTGGTGAAGGGTGTATCCATCATGATCACCAGCTGTGACAAGTGATACATCTCCTAAAAGTCCTTTTCCTTGAAGGTAGAAAGTTTTGTTCCACTAACACTGCTCAACATCATTGTCTCTGGATTAGTATGCGAGACAATCTAGTGGATCATGTCTGTGCATGGAAACGTGGGATACCTACATGCAATCTGGTATAAGCCAGACTTGTGTATGTTGATATAGACCCTGCGGTCTTCCAGGTTCTCCTCAAATATGCATGAGAAGGTGTCATTAATGTCCAGACATTTCATCTTGATCTCCTTCTCTATGAATAATTTAATGTCTTCATAGATGGGAAAGCTTATAGACACTTGCTCGATTGCATCTCCAGTTGCACTCTCAACGGTGTCCTTTGACCTTGCTCTCTTGGAAGCCATTGTACCTATACTGCTGAGAGACGGACTAACACCTATGATACCAGGAGACAGAGAAACACTCATGGCAAGCACAATGTCAGTTGAAAACCAAAACAACTTGAGGACTGACATGCAACACCCCTGGGTGACTGACTGAAATATTGCACAATTTTCACAGGGCGACTGGGAGACTGACTGCCAAAACTGCGTAGAGCATAGTCCAGACTGTCAGTGGGCTAATTGGATGTTAAAACTACGCAGAGCATAGTCCAACTTGGCCTGTTGAGGACTGAAACTGCGCAATGTGAAGTTTCAATTAGCAATGACCGCAACCTATTCAAATGCATCTGCGCAATTCCCGAGGCCAACAGGGCACTGCCTCTCAGAATTGTGCAGAGAAATCCTGTAGGCCAGTGTTGGGAAAGCTCTGCACAAATTTTGGGAGGAAGGCAGAACCTTCACTCTCAGAACTGCGCAGTGTAAGTGGGCAAGGCAAGGTCCGGGCCAAGGTAGCCCAGCCCGCCAACGGGCGAATGAAAACATAAAAAAGGCTAAATGCATGTGTGATGTTGAGTGCATACATGTGTGAATGAACATGCATGCAAACAGTGAGTGAAAGATTCAATAAATATAAAAATAAGTAATTGTGTGAAGCGAGTCGCCGCAACGACGATCGTTAGTGCAAAAAGAGTGTCATGCATGCGACAGGAGTGAGATGTAGTGGGAAACTTGAAACAATGCTTCTAAAAGCTAACATGAATTAAAACAACAACAAGCATTCATTGAAACCAATAAAACAACAATCACACAAATCGAAAAATGAAAAATGATAGAAAAGCAGTAAAAGACATGAAAAGTAGACTTACCTGGAAAATGTTGAGCTGAGTGTGTTGAATGCTCCTAGATGCGATGTGGGATGCTAGAGCTCCAAGATAAAAGTGAGGAATGAGCTCTGAAGAGTCAAATAAATAATTTTGATAAGATCAAAGCTTATGAGTCACGCATATGCCACAAATCTAGAAAAAGCGACACTTAGCGGGAGGTTTCTAAAACGACTTTTGCATGTAACCTCCAACTGCTAAAAATGGATCCCTAAAATCTGGGCATGTTTTTTTCTTTTTTCTTTTATGTTTTTTCAAGAAAAGAATCCCATGCATGCAAATCAAGATTGCTCAGTCCTATAGAGAACCGGTCAACTTGGAAGCACATGCAATGGACTGCAAGCCTTGGAGTGACTTTTGTGCATTTTTTGTGTTGAGTTGGTCTGGTTATCCCTCAGGCTCTGTGCAATTCCTAGACTGAAACCTTGGATGTCTGCCAGAACTACGCAATTTTTTAGAGCAAGCCCAATAATGGGCTTCTCTACACAATTTCCAGAGGGAAGGCTGCCTGGATGCTCTGCGCATTTCTGGAGAGCAGCAGACTGCCTAGATGACCTGCACAATTCTAGAGAGGAAGGCTGGTACCCCTCTATATTTGCGTAATTTTCCAAGTGAGCCCAACAACTAGAAAGTAACCAAGTTTCGAAATGTCATCTTACAGGTGGGAGGAAAAACAAGCTAGCAGACACAAGCTAGTAAGCTACTGAAACTCAAATGAAGCATATGTACTTGGACAAAGCAAGATATGGTGCTAAGGATGGTTGGTATGGAGGCTCCAAAATGAAGCTAAGGCAAAATTTTGGAGGGTGATTGTAGCCGCTACAACAGATGCCTATTTTCTTATTCCAAAGAATCAATGTTCTAAGTTAGATCCAAAATAAAAAGGACTAATCTTTTTTGGATACGATGATAGATTTAAGGGATATAGATTGTGGGATCCTACTACCCACATAAATCATCATTAACAGAGATGTCATATTTGATGAATTGTCACTCATAAAATCAGATGTACATGGTGAAATGAAATAGGAAAAACTACCACAGATTCAGTGAGTTCAATGGAAACTAAATCATCTTCAAGGGAGGAGGATCATGAATATGTTCATGAAGAAACTCCTATAGAAGCAAATGAGGATACAAAAATTTCTCATGAAACTGAGGAAATATTGCAGCAAATTGTACAAAGATCTACACAAATCAGATCTTTTCCTAAAAGGTATGATGATTTTGCTACATATGTTTCTTTAAATGTTAATGATGGACAACCTAGTTTTTATGAGGAAGCAATGGAAGTATCTGATAGTGATAAATCAAAAGTAGTAATGAAAGAAGAAATATATGCCCTATAAAGAAATAAGACATGGAATCTGGTGGAACTTCCTAAGGACATGAAATTTGTTAGTTGCAAGTGGGTTTACAAATTGAAGAAAGTGTTGATGATATTGCTCATAGCTATAAAGCAAGACTAGTTGAAAGAGGATATTCTCAAAAGAAAGGTATTGATTTCCATGATATTTTTTCACCTGTTGTTAGGATTGTTTAAATTTGAGTTTTGTTATCATTAATTGCATTACTTTATCTAAATTTAGAGCACCTCGATGTCAAAACATAATTCTTACATGGGGATTTCGATGGGGATATATATACGTAACAACTAGAAGGGTTTGTTCAAAATAAAATAAAAAAGAGGTTTGTTTGCAAACTCAAAAAGTCATTGTATGGGCTCAAGCAGTCTCCCAAGCAATGGTACAAGAAGTTTGATTCCTTCATGATGAGCTACGATTTCACCAAAAGTGAGTATAATCATTGTGTTTACTTTCAAAAGTTGGAAAATGTCATATTCATTATTTTGGTGTTATATTTTGATGATATTCTTGTAGCAAGAAAAAGAATTGTTGAGATCAACATGTTAAAGGCTCAGTTGGTTAGGATATTCCGACACATAGGATATAGTTAAGTTCAACTTGGTCTAGTATAGAGTTAGGTTAGAGTTAGGTAAAGTGTGTTTCTTTACCGTTGTACATTTTGTAACTTACAATCCGACGGTCACGATATGTAGTGATCCGACGGTTCACTCTCACCTCGGTATTACCGACACTTGATCCGTGGCTTGACACCGATTGGTCCATGAGTTCTATTTAAAGCGCATGGAGGGTCATTGTTCGGGTAATCCGTGCATGAGAGAAGCTTATGTAAATTTTCATTCTTTGATTAATAAATTGCCTGTAGTACCCACGTTGGGACAGGCCGTGGACTGTTTCCCTCCTTGCACTTTGAGGGTTTTAACCACGTCAAAAATACTGGTGTATTGATTTGAGATCTGGTTGTGAGCGGTGTCTTTTTGGTATTCTTTCTGAGGAACTTACCTTGT